>JAWLRI010000335.1:337934-425203 GCA_034781795.1 Crypturellus tataupa | reverse complement strand
CACTTCTATTTTGCAGCACTGCCCCTTTAGGTTTCATTCAGGAAGTCTAAAATAAAAATATCCTCTCACCATTACAAATACAGCTGTTCCTCCCCTGTATGTGTACTGAGATATGGGGCAGATGCTACAAAAATCTCAGTCATTATGTAGCTGGCACAATGAAGAAATGCCTGGAACCTCTGAACATTAAAGGAATCAAGCTTAAATTTTCCTTTTATCCCTTAGAAAAAGGAAAAGGACTTGCTGTCATAAAATATAAAATTCACTGGCTGATATCATCCAGGTTAAAAATGAGGGGAAAAAAAAATCCTGCTTAAATAGAAGAAACAGGATTAGAATACGTAATATGTGGCTAAACACACGTACCATCTCTTACAGATTACAAAGGGGAATAATAAAAATCTTTATCTCACAGGGAAGCTTCCTTTCCCCCCACCCCCATTTCAAGAGTTGGCCTATTAGGAAACCTGAATACAAAGGGAAAGGGCAGGAAAAGTCTGCTGTGAAGCACAGCACCACAGTTTTTGCAAATACCTCCACTGGAAATACCAGCAGCTCTAATCTAGCTGCAGACTGTGCCTGTCAATAATAAATAATTGAGATTATTTATTGCATTTCTGCAGTCAAATGTCCTGCAGTTGTAGGAAGCTATAGTCTGTGCTTTTTAAAGTTTACTAGCAGCACTTGAGATGATGTCAACAAAACCGCAATAGGCCTGTGAAACTGCAAACAGACCATTTTGCAATGGTCTATAAAGGTACCTGCAAACTCATCTTTTTCTACCTGATGAAAACACCAGAGTTGGTACTGCTGCTATATCTTCCAGCAGGTGTAAGTAATATTTGGTCATACTGTATGTCAACTACACAAATAAAATTTATTTTGGTACAGAAATAAGAATAGGAGTTTCTTGACAAATGTTTATTGATTGATCATATTTGATGAGGTCTCCAGGTCTCACAGCTCTTCTGCAGAGCCCCACAAACCTAGGTGAACTCCTGACCAACTCCGGAGTCCCTCTGCTCGGTTCTGCCTGCAGAGAGACTCTGATTTATAGCATACAGATACAGTAACACACATTGTATACAGCCTTCAGGCATTTCTCCCATCGCACTTAACCCTCCTCTAAGTAGGTGGGAGCAATTATCCGCATGAGGTCCCGTATGTGAGATTTCCTGCTCCATTCCAGACAAGCCCTCTAATCCTGGCCCCATTCCTTTTAACATCTGTCCTCTCAGCAGGCTTCATGACCACTGTAAGAGCCTAACAGCATCTATAGCTTGGAGGCCCATGCTGTAGCAGAGCACGAGCTGCTCCTGTTCTCCTTCCCATGTTGCTGAACAGAGCCAGGACGGGGGGCCTCCCTCCCCGACCCCTGCACGGCCATCGTGGAGCCGCCTGTGGGCCCTCTGCACTTGCCCCTCACCAGCCTGGCCACTTCCTCTGTGCAAGGCAAGGACAAGGGGAGGGTTTATATCCCACCATGAGCTTCAACTTCCTCTGTTCTGACAAATGCTGTCAGAACACTTCTAAGTCCTGCATTACTCTTTCAGGGGCCATTAGTGGCATTTCAGCTTACAGCTGTACTTGGGCCTAATACAGCTCTGGAAAAGGCTCCTTCTGAAGTATCCTTTTTAGACCTAGAATGATACCAAGAAAAAGACTCATTTCATATACTCTTGTTGTCTCCTCTGAAGAACAAATCAGTGAGTAAAAAGTCTTGTTAAATACAGCTACTCAGTTGGAAATGTTTTTATTGAGTGATTTCAATACTATTAACAGTTTCATAACAAGGTCAAAATCCAGTTATTTTCATATATATGTATGCATATACACACACACACACACACACACACACTTTTTTCCCCAGTAGAAGCAATAAAGAGTTGACTGCAATGGATGAAATTCTTGGTACAAATCACATAAATCTGATTCCTTGTGGAGAGTTGCTTCCATGAAGGCTGGGTTTGACAGAATTTGTAGGTTTGAGGCCATTAATCTGCATCCAGAGGTCTAGGGACTACCAGAGATCAGTGAAATAAGCTCTGCAAAACACTCTGCAGACAAAGTATAGAAAAATAAAAACAAAAAAAGAAGCAATTCTGCACAAAAAACACACACAGTCAAATGAGCAACCAAAACAAAACAGCAATATATACTCACAGTTCTGCTTATCTTTTATATCCCATTGTAAGTCAAAACCACACTTCCATGAATCATAGCAGAGATCTTTATGAAAATCACAAAGTTTGTAACTAAGCTTTTAATTCACTGCCAAACAAAATATGGCAATATTTGCTTATGATAGCACACGAGCTTTTACAAAAATGTTTGGATTTCCTTCCCCTAAAGCAGGCTGAGAAGTACTGGTTTAGGAAGGTGTAGAGCAAGCACAGTGACCTGCAAGGGCACTTTGGCTGACACAAAGGACAAGCTGCAGCAGGGATGAGATGCATGGCGCACTGCAGGGCAGAAATGGGGCACCCTGTCAGGGGCTACATGTTGTGTGTGGAGGAGTCCCCCAGGCAGCACCCTGTGCTCCACAGCAGGGATGCGCTGGCAGGGTCATGACCACCTACCTGAGAACCTTGCTTAACCTGCAGCAGAGCTTGTTGTTTCACACATACCTGGCTCAAGAGCATATGAATGGCATAGCCCATAGAAGAGAAAATCTTCAACAGAGATGCACCATATCCAATATGGGGGAAAATTTCATTTTATTCCTCCAGTGCAGCCCAACCTTATAGTCTGAACATGAAAACCAGACATTTTCTAGTTCCATCTCCCTCATCACTACTAATCAAGCTACCTTCCTGATGTCTCGTGTCATTTTTGACTGATGTAGATACAATAGGATTAAACAGACATGCAGATAAAAAGTGTTCCAATTGACCAGTTTGGACAGCAAGAACCCAATTTGGAAATCTGAGGTTGTTTGGACTAAATCCCAGATCTATACAACATAAAATAGAGAGTAAAACCCTCTAATTATTAAAAGCCTATTAAATCTAGAGCATTCTGCTACATTCCCAGTGCCAATTCCTTTACATAGTGCTCTGTGCATTTTCAACCCTCTTCACCATTGGGCAGCAATACAGCAGTCAGTTGTGCTCCCTGTATCACATTGCACCCTGTCTGATGCCTTTCCTCCACAAACCTTCGCATCACAGTACACACACGCACGCACACACTATAATTAATATCCACAACACTTAACACTCCCACAGTCCAGCCACCTGCAGCCCGTCCACCTCAGAACACGGCAGGTGTTCTTCAGTAGATATGCTCGCAGTTCAGTAGTATGGAACAGGTAAGCCTGCTGCATTCAGAAGCAAAAACCAAAAGCAGGAAGAACCCCTACACACCTCCTCTCTGGTCCCCAAAACCATCTGTAGGAAGTAACCCAGTAACATCTGTTTCCTCCAACCCGCCCCATCCCAGCAATTAAGTTACTTGGCAGCTGTTAAGTAAAATACCAATGTACGCCTAACATTATATAGTTAACAGTACAATATACTTTAAAATACTAATATTTTTGTTTGCATAGCATTCAAACATGCATCATTAAAAAACAAAAAAACCCCACAGATTTCTTGGCTCCCCCCATATCTCCAAGGCTGCAGCAGCCTAGTAGAGCCCATGGAATCAGCCATGCTCCGCAGCTACTGGGCAAGCAAGCAAGCAGCAATCAGTCAGCCATGGCAGCTCACGTGTAGCTTATACAAGATGCAAATGCTGTGAGGAACACATGTGACCACTACAATATCTCAACGCCAGCAGGACACAGCCATATGTATTTATAACTGAAAGCTACTTCCTTAATTTTACATGGCAGCTTTTAAAGCATCGTCAATAAATTATAAGCATTTTACATGGTTGAAGATATTCTTTACCACTTCCAAAACTGAAACCTCTAAATACAACTAGAGCAGACAATGATTTGTATTTAATGAGAAGAAAATGAACAGTTGCTTTGCCTAAAAAAATTGAAGCCAGGAGTCTTCAAGCCAGCCAACTTGACACAATCTGGCAAAGGTGACCACGCCAAGGAGAGGGCAGTCCTTTGCGGGGAGGCTGCCTTGACTCTCGCGTAGTACCAAACACTGCACAGCCTCAGGGGCAGCTGGGCACTCTCTTGTTCTAAATGCATTCAAGACTCAACTGAGCATGGATTACAATAGCAACATGAAGCCTTAAAGGGTTGATATCAACTTTCTTTTTCAAAAGTAAGAAGGCAGATCATTTTGTCAGGGACTACCACCTAATAAGGTGCCACCATGTGGCACTGGATAATAGTGAGTCATCAATGCAGTGACTTGCCATACATAGCCCTGCTTGGCAAGCGCAACACCTACTTCCTAGTGCTAAGGCTAACTTCAGGGCTAACCTACTCCTCTTCATTGGATGCGACCACTGAGTGGGGATCTCTGCAATAACACCAGGAGTGAGTAGCAGCCCATCTCTTAGGCCCATCTACAAAACACATGCTTTCGATGCCCAGAAGCGCTATGAGCACTATAGACAAGGGACGTGTTCTCTGTTCAATACATTGAGCCACATGCCCTTAAAATAATAGGCAAGAGCAAAATCCTATGGAGCTAAACTATATTTGTGAAATTCAAATAGGTTTTGCAGTTCACCTGAGTTAACTTCCTCCTTGAAAGTGAAATCATTACAAATAAGAGATTTTTAAACAGCTCACAAAAGATTGGCCAACAAAGGCATTATTACTATGTCAGGGAAGAATATTCTCTTGTGTCATGCAGTAATGTGATAAAATGGACTAGGAAATAAATCTACCAGTTTTAGGACAAAAAGGAAGTAATATTTTAGTAGTCTATGCTTATGAATATAAATTATGGTTGGAAGTGAAAGTCCTCGATAAAATATTTCAGTTAAAATTAGGCTGAAGTCATTATCGTGGCATACGTAAGTCTGAGATGTTCAAATAAACTATGGCTAAAAGACTGTCAATGATAATTATGCCTGGACCTTCTCAGCTTATCATAACAGTGAACATCACCTGAACTTCAAAGATAAATCAAATTTGAATTATATCAGCAAGATAAAAATAGGGTAAGATGAAACTGGTTGGAAATCTTTTCCAGTTGGAAGAGGCTTAAGTATGGAAAGCTGTGCAGTCCACCTGTTTTGGGAAACACAACTTTTCCTTTATGGTTACAGGGATGTGACAGCTATTCTCACTGATGAGGCACAGATGAAAGTGCAAGTCCTTCAGCAGTGGCTGTTGATCTTGTGAAGAGTTCTCTTGCTCTTTGTTTGCACTGGAACATGAATTGTTTTAGCAACCTAAATGCCCCTGGAGGGGAAGAAGCTTCACCCAGACAAGGCAGACAAGACTGGCAATACAAAGTCCAAGCTTCCTTTAAGGAAGTACACTGAATAACTGCCTCCTGTTCTAAAATATCCCCTCTGCAACTGTCCATTTGCTAAGACTCATTGTTTACATAACAGCCATCAAGGAGGCACTTCCGCCAGTGATTCCTGAGAACTACTTGGTAACTGCTGAGGCGTTCACAAAATGCTGCCTCGCTTTCAAGGAGGAGGATGACCTCCAAACAGGTATGGCTCAAAATGAAAAAAAAAAAAAAATAATAAGGTTCAGAATTCTTGACATCATAGGACTTCTTAGAGAAATTACGCTATAAGGAGAGTTTTAAAAAAATCAAAAAACAAACAAACAAAAAACCCCCCACAGCCCTAAGAATGTAAATGTTCCAAATTCTGAATCAATACAGGGAGTATTCTTAAAAGCTCATCTCTTACCTAATTGTAAGTAAACTATTTAAATATTGAGAGTACAACTTAATGATCTATGGGTTTCAGTTGGAACAGCCCTGTCTACTTTTTCCTCTGACTAAATATGAATATCATGATTCTATACAACAGAGTTCTTTTTAGGACTTATGTTCAAGTAAAAAAAGCACAGGTTGCCCAGTCAAAGGAAATTTTTAAATCTAGAGATACCCAAACAAAACAGGAAAAACTAAACAGAAGAATGGGAACATAATCTTAAGATTTTCTCCATACACACATACTACTTGTAATAAGAAAAGAATGTTAAGAAACTGTATCATTACAAAATAAAGAGTTAATGAATTGAATCAAAAGTCGCAATGGGGCACAAGACTATCTGAACACTAAGCTAATACAGAGGGGTGGAGGTAGAAGAAACGCACAGCATCAAGAAGAGTAAAGAATATTTTGTGAAGAAAAGTCACAAAGTCACTCTGAGAATAATACCTAAGACCGGTTTTCCTTCATTAGGAAAACCATAGGATTCCTTCTGCCTTCAGAAAGCACACACCTTGGAAGAGATGAGAAAAAAATGAAAAGGTCCCTAAGAAAGGTCCTTGATGGCGCACCATATTGGTATTAATGGTTATTGATATTTACTCTAAAAGCATCTTCATTTTGAGATTAATTCTTATGTACTTCTAGAAAATATATTTATCTTTACTCATGCAGTAATATTATGCATTAATTTTATGCAATTTTATTTCTTAGCAATTGCCTTATATACAATAACCACTTCAGAAATGAGCCATATGTGAATTGCCATATGAGCATGTATTCCATGTATTGGTAAATATAAATAAGGAATTTACAGTTTTTGCTGATAAGGGGAGCTGATGCTAGTAATTTTTATTTTAACATATATAATTTACTTCCACTCCAATTTTGCTAGCTGAAACAGCCAGTCAGTGGGCAACTGGATCACGCTAAATTTCATTACTGAATATATTTGAAAGTTACCCTTCACGTAGGGGACCCTAAACCTGTTTTTATTTGCTAACCATTTTTGTTTTGAAAAACTCTAGTAGTCAGATAGCTTTTCCTTACGTGTAGCATAGTCTGCCACAAAAAAAAAAAAAAAAAAAAAAAAAAAAGTGATTTTCAGCAGGTCCAACGTCTGTAAGTCTTCAGATATCTCGCATGGGGAGAATGCAAATGCAAAAATAGACTGAGGTAGTAAGAAAAGCCTAGTTGTCTACTGAGTCATTGTTTATAATCTTAAAAGAACAAACATGGTCCACACACTTTGCAGCTGCTATCTTGATAAGTTTTGATGTATATTTATGTATCATGATACCTTTGAAACAATTTTAGTTAACTAAGCATCTACTGCAGAGGTTCACCATATATTCAACAGCCACACCAGTTCTGCTAAAAACTGCTTTGTGTGCTTCCTTCTCTTGCTTGGGGAGTTGCATGAAGCACAAACAGGACAATTCCCTACTCATGCTTACTTCCATTCACTGGGCATTTGTATTTTATTTCCTTAAACATCAGTGACAAATTTCATGAAGTGTAATGTAGCAGAGAAGGTGCAGGAGAAAAGTGCCAGCCCAGCTGAGGCTTTCAGTGGTGCCCTTCCTGTTCGCACTGTCAAAAATTTTTCCACAGAAAGGGTGGTAGGAAGGGGCAAGGGAGCTAGTGATTGAATCTATAGAATCTACACCAAAATTCATCACCTAGAAAGTATTCCCTAGGCTATGTAGATGTAGCCAGAAAAAACAAGAATAGAGGACTTATGTCTATGACTACTAGACAAATCATAACATTGGCTTTTTCTACATTTTTTTCTAAAAGATAAATGAAATTTGTCTGGTAATATAAGATTAGGGAAATTACAAAGAATATTGTTAAAATTTATGAATTACAAGAATAATGCTTAAAATTTGTAGTCAACTAGCAGCATTTCTAAATCCATTAGGAAATTTGCTGCTGTTTTGACAAGAATTAAGTAAAGTCAAGAAAATATAATCTTAATGGTTTTACTTAAGTCTCCAAATGATGAAATTAGTTGCATACATCAATTTCTGAAAGTATTAGCATTTCTTACATAATCTGACAACAGGTCAGGCAGTACTCGGGTCGGCAGGGCCCAGACACAACTACTGCCTTCTGAGATTCTGCCCAAATCTTACATCATTCGTTTTGTACATTGTCTATTCTGCCCGAGTGATTAAATAGCAGTAATCATGATTTTGCTGTCTTTTATTCCTGTAGAATGTATTTTGTTAGTGATCTCAAAATATTTAAAATATAACCTTTTTAAAACATATGTCACAGATGCTCAAAACACAGGCTGTACTGTTTAGACACACTTGGCCAGTTGAGTCTTACGGTATTAGTTCTATTTCCCAATTCATCAATGACTCAGAGTTTTCCTTTCAGTGAAAGGACTCATCCACTTAAACTAAGTCACAATTGTTAACTGCTAAAAAGCCAGGTTTCTATACAAGATAAAACAAGACTTCATAAGAAATCAAAGAATGGATATTAAAGTGGTATCTGGAACATGTGAAATACCATTAGAGAGGCTATCCGTCCAAGATACAGGGCCATGTCCTTCTGCTTTTTCTTACTAAACACTGAAGCAGCTTTCCCAGGAAACATATCCGTCATTGGAGGTGGTAAAAACACCGACTGAACAAGACCTTGAATGACCTGATCGAGCATGGAAATAGGTCTTGCTTGAGCGGACTGGATAATCTTCTAAAGGTTCCTTCCAACCTACAGTATTCTGAGTCTGAACTTTCTATATTATCATAATGTGGAGGCTAAGTAATAGACCTGAATTGTGAAACAAAATTTCTAACTAAGACTGCACTTGCACACATCTTTTCTGCTATAAATGCCCATAATGTGTGAGATGCTGTAGCTTTTATTACGAATTAGGAGAGCATCATTAGTGGAAGAGTTGAGCTTTCATTAATGTCAGTCTGACATTTGCAAAATTGATTTGTTATGACATTCAGAGCACTTCTGTTGTAGCGTGGACTCATGTCTGACATTAAGGAAACTAAATTACAATGCTTTTACTTAACAATTTCCCATAGAACCCTGCTATTCTACAACACAGAAGATAGCTGTTGGAGCAGAAAAAGGCATACTTAAAAGCAGAACAGGTATATTGACACATCTGAAAATAAAATACTCACATAAAGGATGTCTAGAACTAGATGTTTGCCATACAATAAACAAATGCTCATAGATTTGAACAGCTAATCACAAAACTTGGATCGTAGTTGAAGTTTGCAGTAATGCACTGAAAAAACATACCTGCATTTTTATGTTAAAAAAAAAAAAAAAAAAAAAAAAAAAAAAACACCACACAAAACGCCAACAACTTAGGAAACAGGAATAGCCTAAAATTGTCTCTGAGTAAGAGTTTATGTGTTTGAGAGTGTGAGCAAGCATGACAGACCAGCGTAGAAAACTGAAACTCCTATGATAGGCTGGCTTGCATTTGAAACACAAACTGCCCACGTAGGCAAAACAGATCAAGCTAGAAAAGGATGCCTAGTTTCCATTCTAGGTGAATCTTAGTTCTGGATGCTTACCTAAAGTTAAATTCCACAGCTTGCTTGAGCTGTGTTACAGTAATCTTGAGGGTATTTTGGATTCATTCTTAATCAAATACTTAGCTTATACTTAAGCAAGAAGTAAAACACCGCATCCTTCGCCTGGGATACATCTCAAAAGCACACTGCAGCTACTATTTAGGACCTTTTTTCGCTTACAAAAAAACTCCAAGAATTATAGCAAGCCTTATGATTCTCATGATTAATCATAAAAGCACATAGATACACTGTACATGGTCTTGCCAAAGCATGTTTTTCCCAGATGATCTCTCCCATATAGCATAACATGTAAGTTATAAGATGGATTAAGCCCTTTACACAAGAGCATGGTCCTAAAGATGAAGCCACAGCATGGGCTCTGTGACATTTGTTTTCCACAGCTGCTGTCCAAACTGTCCCATACCTACGCAAAGGCTTCTCTCCTTTGTCCATTAAGCTGTCCACTTTAATGGACGTGAACATGCCAATTATTTCTGAACCAAATTGCATTCCACTAATGCTATTGCCAACTTGCTCCCCATCCTCTCTCTCAGACCATCCTTCATCCAGCAGGAGTTCTAGTTTTCTATGGTTCTGACTGAATTTATGGCTTGATAAGAGCTATCAATCTCTTCATCTTTGGATAATCTCTCCTTCTGCTTGCTATAACCAAGAAATAAATAACATAAAACCTCTAAGAATTTTGAGGTCATACGATAGTCTGAGGAATAGTAGAAGTTGTCTTGAAGCAAGAGGTTGTCTGAAGGATCTCTAGCCCTTCAGATTTCCTTCTAATGCTAAATAGACTAGAAAACTCAAAACTATGTTCTAGTAGATGTCATCTTGTTTCACTTCATTTGAAGAGCAGTTCTTTTAAGGTGTACATAATTCTCACGGAAAAAGAAACCCAAAGATTTTTCTTATCAAAAGATGAATTTAAATTAGCAATTACATTGTATTCCCATTTATTTTACATAGGTTCTACATTAAATAAATTACGTCTTAACTCCTGTTAATTTGAAAAGAAAATAAGTTTAATCTGGTTAGAATATTCATAAATATGATTGTTTTAACTAACTAAAAAAGTAAGATTTAAAAAAGAATTGAATGAATCAGCTCTACAGCTGAAATACTTGAATTTACATTTTAATACATTCCTGCAGATTGTATAACAAATCAAGAACATCATAATATCTCTGCTATGGAAAAAATAATTATTTAATTCTGCAATTTCTGCTTATGAGGGAAACGACTTCTATCAAAAGAGTTTAAAGTAGTTAATTTTTTTTTTTATAAGCTCTATACACCTATATACCCATACTGTGACTAACTTCAGTGCAGGGACAACTGAATGTTAAAACCTTAAAACAACATTTTTAAATATCAGCAATTACGCTGTTAAATTGATAATTAAACACTCTAAAAGGAGCTTGATTAAAGAAATTACTGCTTTAGATTTTTTTAATCCACTGTACACTAACGAAGCTGTAAAGAAATCAGTAGTCTCAGCATCACTTCAACAGTGTTAAATCTTTGTCCTTGAGAAGGTAATTATTATGGCTCTGAATATGTGCCTCTATTGATCAAAAAGTGCAATATCACTTCTATTTTCTAATCATGCTAAGAAATCTATAAACATTAAAAATGTTCCAAATTATGCACTATTGGTTTTCTTGCCATTTTCATTTCCAGTGACTGATGAACATGAAAGACTAGGGAATAATTTTAAAGTCCACAGGTAATTACTGGAAAGTAAACCAAATTATTAGGCTATGACTTATAACACACTGTACTCCGAGTACACTGCTTGGGACATCATTTCCATTGTTATTCCACACTTGTAGTTGCTTTATCATAGCAGATCAATATGAATTTGCAGTCCCTCAAGGTGAGCAAATTTGAGTACTGCTGTGATACCATATAAAATTAGTATCAACAATCATACAATTACATTTAATACTGTCTTAGTTCAATAGCAGTTTTGCATCTTATTTAATATAAGTACATATAATCTTCAGATTAGTTTGTGGTGCTTTCTGCCTCTCTACTAGCAGTGACTGTCTTTGCACTTTGCTCAACTTCATGCTGAAGGATAATCTGTTCCATCTTATAGGCAAGTATCTTCCTTTTGGAGGTTGCTTTTAAACTTTAAAAATAAGACTTTTTAATATCTACTTATCACTCCCTAAGCTCAATGATTTTTACACATTGTGTGAAATTCAAACAATGGTGCTAATATATCTGACATGAGCTACACACTCTGCAGGCTTGATGGCAAACAGCTGGGATCCCTGGCACAGCTAGGATGATTGCAGGAAGCAAAACTTCTCCCATACCAGCTTACACATGGAGGGGTGTTATCCCTACAGGGATACAGGACTCCTTACAGGATGGAGAGAAAGAGCATTTGGGGATTTTGCAAAATGCATCATGTGCTGTTTAGGAGAAAGAACAAGGGAAGAGAAAGAAATCAAGGCCATGGGTAACAGGTTGCTAGTCGGTATATTTGAAACTCCGTGACCTGCATGTGATCAGTGCAGTAGCTTCCATTCTCCTAAGCTCCACTTCCAACCATTTTCCGGGGTGAGAGGAGCACCTATTGGAAAAACAAGCTCAGCCATTCCCCCCAACTCAGCTTGCAGACATGGTGCTGCAGGAGCCTGTCCTTCCTCTAGGCTACTGGTTGGGGTAACTTCATCACTCACCCAAATTTGGGACCCCATTGTTAGTCTCTCACATTGAAGTAATAACAGATTGTGCTGTAAGATCTTTAAAAGTAGGATAGCTAAAGGATGTTTCTCCTGCATTTTGTAAAAGTATAATATGCTTCTGTAACTATAATTACTCTTAAATTGTAAGGAGTGCTGCATTTGGACTGGAAGATTCTATTTTTGATGAATGAAAATTGAACATGTGAAAAGGTTTTACTGAGAAAGATATTTTCTGTAGAAGAAAAAATGTGCAAAAGAACTTTAAAAGTCTGAAGTTTAGGAAAAAAAACCCTAAAGGTTTGAAATACAGAAATCTGTTCATTCCATACATACATTCTATCCTATACATTCCATCCAGACATCACAAAGATATCATCCTTTTACTTCTTTCTTATACATCTTTATCAAAAGATATAGTCAACTGTAACTGACTAACTGCTGAACTTCAAAAACTGTTACATTTTCAACTAAACCCTCAAGTTCTGTAGCTAAATGTCACAGAAAGCACCATCCTAGATGTACTACCACAAGTAAGTAATCTCAGGAACATGCACAGGGCACAAATATGCCTGTACTTCTGAACTCACAGGCAAACAGGCCCAGTTTCTCAACTCCCTTCTGAAACCATTTATTATATCAAAACATTAACTTATTTATAGAATGCCTGCTTGATACCTAAAAGATCAATATGACAAACCAATCTTATGTGTAAGATTTGAAACTTACTAATATGAGTGATCCCTAAAAACACTAATAAAGTAAGAGAGTCTCACATTCTCATCACATGAGCAGACCATCCAAAAAAAATCTAATGTAACAGATGCTGAATAAGAATGATACAAATCAAAGACAAGCTCTCTCTTTAGTTTCACAAATATTTATTCTTAACACATCTGAATGCATAAGTAGTAACCTCAAATACCACAGGAATGTTTAAATTCTAAGTGAATTTGGATAACAGAAGAAATGGTGACTACGAGATCACTTGTATTTCACTGCGCTCTTAGTTGCTCTGTAGTAGAAAATAAATAGTCAGGGTCACTCACTATTCCAGTAGTAATAAATAAATAAATACCTTGAAAAAAAAATCATTATTTCACTAATGAAAACATAGGCAGTGTGTTTTAGTTACAGGAAGAGCTGGAAGAGAACTATGGTTGATGTTCTTTTCTCTGTCAGACGTGTGAATCAGTGCATTCAAAAGAACTGCTAATTCTGATTATTACGCACAACTAGCTGAAGTTAGACTGCATAAGAAACCAGACAGATATCTGAATTTGGCCTGCCCGAAATAAGAGCAGAGGTCTCAGCTCTTCCTGAGAAGGCAGCCAGGATTTCATAATGGAGACTCCTTCAATAGAGAGAAGGGGGAAGATGTGGCTAGAACCCTTCTGAGAGTAAATGGCTCCAAGTTCATCCTAGATTTTGCAGCACATCCAATTGTAGAAGAAGGGAAATTAGTTTCTCACAGTCAACAACTTAAAATTTATGTCCATTAAGGGTCTTTAAAAGACATTCACTTCAGGCAGACAACCCCTGCATATCCCTCCAGCATCAAAGCCATAGAAATAAACCAACGTGATTCCTTTGCATTTAGACACCATCAGTTGATACATTCTCCTCAAGACATTTACTGACTTGCAACAAATGTCACAAGAACTGCAGTCAAAAAACAATTTCCCTACTCCATCCAACAAAACTTGCTACTCTGATGTGGAATATCAGTGTTAGCAGAAACAGAAGAGCAAACTTCAGTCCAAAACTGTTTTCTTGTCCTAAAATGCCTGCTAAAAGTGTCAGTTATCAAGACTCTCATACTGAATTTTACCACAGAGACACCTTTGCACAAGAGTGTGGCTTAAGATAAAACTGAGACAATTTTAACCTTGATGTACTCATCCTGAAGCTATTCAGAGAGAAAAGTCAATCCTTCACTTATTTCTAGAGAAGAATTCCAAGTTGAACATCTTGCTAGCCATTATTATATACAAAATACATATACTTTTCTTTTGTTCATTCAGAATTAATAACAGAGTAAAATGCTTTACTGAAAAGAACTGTAACATTTACATACTATAGCAGGGCAGGATCTTAAACTACATTACAAATATATTGTCCCCTCTTCCCCCCTCCCCCCCCTTTTTTTTTGCAGTCTAGGAATATTGGCAAGTAGTTGGTTTTGAAATTATAGTATACATAGTATACATTAAGAATCAAGATACTTGAAATAAATAGAACTGGTTTAAATCTATGGAGTTTTATTCCTATTTCAAAGTACTTCAGACAAATGCATTTAATATATGATACTGAAAGACAACAAAGACAAGTTAATCAAAAAAAAAAAAAAAAAAAAAAAAAAAAAAAAAAAAAAAAAATTTTAAAAAAAAACAAAATTAAAAAAAAAAAAAAAAAAAAAAAAAAAAAAAAAAAAAAAAAAAACACTGGCCTGGTCATGCAATCAAGTTAGTAATTCCATGGGTTAGTATATGTCAAATACTGAAAGTGAAAGAGAAGAAAATAAAAAAAGACAAAAAAGTCACAGAGCATGGAGGATTAGTACAAAATACTTGAAAATTGAGAAGTTATGGGAATTATTTTTATAAGAAATCCTCTTAAAACAGGATTTGTTCTAGCACCTTTCATGAATAAATCAATCTGTAGAAAATCAACTTTGGCCAATTGCCACCCATTTACTTCATTTCTTGACTTTTCATAGTCACTATTTCCTTACATCTGTTTATATGATTAAACAGGCATTTATTAATATTAATAAGTATACTAATGAAGTCCCTAAAAACAGATGTCTAACTGAAAGGCAGGGTTTGCTAAGTCAAGTGATTGACATTAGGGGTATTATAAGCCCTCCAGCTCCAAAGCAACCTGACTTCATATGAATTGCTTCTCACACTCACAGATATCTACTATCACAAAGGCTCCTAATTATAATCTGCACAGGCAAATTAAATAGAAATGCTCTAATGAAAATATATTAAAGAGTTAAAAAAAAAAAAAAAAGTTATCATCTTTGCTGTATGCAATGAGAAAAATACATATAAACTGTTTTCTTTTTCTTGCTCCTATCAGTGGGCACAAACCCCAAATTTTTGTGAGTAGAGGTTGTGACGTAGCTACTGGCCTCCTTTCTTGAGCAAGCATCTCTCTAATTTAGATGTTTACATTACTAAGGATATGTCAGTCAGGGGTGTAAATACCTATACTGATTATATAGTCAGAGTGCCTCTGCACAGGGGGCAAATATGTACTACATATTATGGTAATAACTAACAAACTGTCAAATTTGATCATATAAGAAAGCCATGCATTGTTTCTGAAGCTCATTAAACCACATCTCTTACAGACAAGTTTGGAGGATTTTGTATTAGCTGCAGAATTTAAGTGTGTCTCTTCCTAAAGTGTCCAAAATAATTTATGAAACACTACTTTGCTGTTTCAAAAACAAACCCAGACCTACCAACAAACAACCCATGCACATGGCAACAAAACCCACAGCAGACTCGGGCAAACCACCAATTTTCCTTGCCTTCCCTGAGGCACCAGGCAGCCTCACAAAACAATCGCTCCGTTTGGATGGATCTGGTCAGGTCAGGACACCTTGGTAAGTGCTGCCACTAGAGGCAACCAGGGCTGAAAGCAGCCGATGTGGCAAAAGGCTGAACCCTTAAACTAGACTTAAGTCACAACACAGCAGATTGGTTTCTGTGACAGCACCATTCTCGTACAAGCAGCGCGTGCTGCTGCCCTAAGGCTTGAGGACCTGTGCACTGACCTACGGAGCACACTCATTGCTGAGGAATTCCACCACTGCCTATCTGCAAGGTCGCAGAAACAAGGAGAGTCACAACACATACAGAGAATTGTGTTGAATTTTCATCTCTGGTGTCTGCTGTAGTAATGTCAACATCAAAGAAATGACAAGACGTCAAGACGAGAAAACACCTAAAGCTACATCAAAAGCTCTTAATGCACAAAGCACATGGCTCCTGCTTTATTTTCCTGTGAAGAAAGAAGAGCTGTTCCAAGCCTAAGAGCTGTAGTCACTTACTACATGCGATCCTGTGAGCCTCGGTATTACAGGCTGCATGCACTCTTGCACACTTGGAAAACATGCAAATGAACAGAACACATTGGGGCAAGTTACAAAAAAATATTCCACAAAAAGAACCCATGCTTAAAATATATGACCCAAGAAGCCCAGAAACTGATAATGATAACCAGTCTCTCATATATTCTATACTCATGAGTTGCTGGGCTTGTGATTGCTGCAAGAGACAAGGAGCTGGCAGGCAGAGCAACAAGCACCATGTCAGCATGACCAGGGAAGGGAGAGATATTCTCTGCATATGTTTTGTTGCTGCTCACTCCCCTGGCTTCCCAGAATGCATGCGATGTTTACAGAAAACAGGCCACAACAAGTTACAATAGTGCTTCTGAATCAAGCATAAACACGTCTTTCCATTGATCAAAATGTGAACACCCACACAATTACAAAAATTCTTTTCTATTAAGGGTGCAACAGATTCATAACAGGGAATCCAAATGCATGGGACTCCAATCCCCTCAAAAGAGCCAATTCTGTGCTAAATTTCAGACTATGTAGATTTGCCAGCACTAATAACCTCTATGCACTAGATAAGTTTTAAAATCCTGATAGGCTACTGAATGCCTTCCACATATGCTTCACTTGTCAAACTGTTTTGATATCACTTGTTGGGACTGTTTTATTTTACATCTGTGCTTTTGGACACGCCTCTGCTTTGAATCTCCAGTTACCTTCTACTTAAGCCACATCACTGATTAAAAAAAAAAAAAAAAAAAACATGAAATTGTAACATCCAAGTACATCTGAGAATGAGTGTACGTGCGTTGGAGGAAGGGGAAGAGAAGTCCCAAATAAAAAGCTGCTTGAATAAATACATTTTAAAATAGATTAACTGGTGACTTTAATAAAGCATGAAGTAAACAGGTATTTATCCTAAAATAGTCCCCACCCTCACAACCCTCACATCTCTTGGAACCGTCCCCAACTCCCCCCCATTAAAACACAGCCAGAAGCCATTAGAGGTTTGACACACAAAATTTTTGATTCCTCAAAGGATAACCAGGTACCTGAAAGCTTTAACTTGAGTATGAGATTTCCTGTGGTTAAGAACCCTTCCCACCTCTGTCATGCTGACAGAGAAAAATCTTTTCCTCCTTATTCTTTTTCCCAGGCTATGTTACCATCAGAAGAAATATCTTCCAGACTGATCTACTGCCTGATGGTGACTACATTCAGTCAACAAATGGGAAGTGGTGGACAAAAATACACTAGACTGTCAACTAGGACCTGAAGCAATATTCCCAGTGTCCTAATGAACGAAGTTCCAGTCCCTCGTCCCTCGCCATGTCCTTGTATCTTAGAGTGACCTACGTTTTATTTGCATTCCTGAGGCAATTCCTTAAAGGCAGTTAGGCAGAACACCACCAACTTTTTAGATCCCAATTTATGCAGACAACAAACATGTGCTAAGATACTTGCATTAAGCAGCATATGTAGAAACAAAATTGCCCCAAATATGGAAAATCTGAAATCACATAAGGAGGTCCCTTTTGAAGCTGAGAGCAGCCAGCTGAAGAGGATTTCACTGCAGCTTTTCATTGTGGCCCCTATATATGTATGTATATATACATATATATATATATATACAGCCCAGCCTACATCCAGTATCACACCTTCTCATCCAAAAGCCTTCCTGACCATTTTAAGAAAAGGTCTGAAATGAAGCCAGAATGCAAGACAGCTGGGACTCCATGCAGGCATCCAATTACCAAAGTGGGCCTGGCTGACACCTCTTATTTCCATCTTGTAACTTCAGAGATGGGAGAAACAAGCAAACTTCCCTGCAGATCTCACATTAGTGTTGCCCATTCCTCCTCACTTTTCCCCATAAAGGCCTTCTCCATATATCTATAATATACTATATATTATATATATATTGGATATAACCAACGTCTCTGTGTTAAAGAGAAGCTATTTCACAGAACAGTCACTATAAAGAAGCCTTTGCATACCTAGTATTTGCACTGTTAATTCACTCAACACTAGCAGAGAAAAAATAATTAACAAAATAGAAAAACCAGAAGTCTTTTGACCATTTCCAGCATCCTTTTTTTTTTTTTGATAAAGTGCAATATTGTTATGCATTACCGCAGATTAACTGCAACAGCCTTACAAACTAATGACTATGTTAGCTGCAGAAATAGTGTGTCCCAATATCAGCTGTTCTGACCCATCTGAAGGCAAAATATTTATTTTCCCAAGGCCCTATTACAGTAAAAGCTCTAACAGTGGCTCTGTTGTCATTGTTTATGGGATAACTTTATAATAACAATAATAATAAACCTTAAAACATAATATTATTCCATGACTGTAAATGTATTCGTGTGGGTATGCTCTAAGAGTTTTAGCAATTAAATGTATTACTTAAACACAACACTGCCAAAGTCTGCCATATTCATGTTCAAATGGAAAACAAACAAAGCCCAAACCAAATAAAAACTATTTTAGGGTACACAAACACATCCAGTGTTTAGCGTTCATTAAAACCAGCAATTGTCCATGAAAGTCTTAAAGCTGAAGGAAAACTTGCTGAAAGATCTTTTGTGTGTCAGGTAAAACATTCAGAGAAAATTGGTATCTGAATTTATGGCTGGATTAGCGATTTCTTTGTTATGAGATTTTAAAGGGTAAACAATCCACGTCAAATCAACCTACATACTCTTTTCCTACATGCTTACATCTGTAAGAATAGAATACAAACAAATTGCAATTTGATCACAATTCTGAATTGCTGCTTATTTGGTTATCTTAAATGATTGAACAGTAATGCAAAGGATGAAAAAAAGGACAAGTGCATGAGTAGAAACATCCTGCTCATCTACTCTTCAAATGTGTGCATGCATGGCTGCAGGAGCAGTCATAGAAAACAGTTATCTAAATAAGTAATCACCAATGCAGCAGATTATTTTAGGGTGCCTTAGTTGAAAGACGTTATTTGGTAGCCTCTTAAATTTACATACCTTCCAGAACCACCTCTTATAAAGCCCATCACACAATGGCTCTGCTACGAGGATACTGATAAGAAGCACTCTGAGTATATTTCAGACTACCCGTGACAGAGCACTGTGAGTTTGAACTTGAATAATGTCAGAACATATATACTATTTTTACACAATTTTCATACTCACAACAGGATTTCCAAGCAGAAATCATGACAGTCATGTATTACTGAGCCTTCTGTTCCCTTTAATCACCCCTCCATATAATATTACAGTTACTAGCCATCTCAGAAGTCTTCCGTAACACAATATCAATGAGTTTGGCAACCTTTTCCATTATTTGTATCACCCTCTCAGAGTGTTTGCTCCAGAGCGCTACATGGTGCAGTAATGATCATTCGGAGAACATAGGTGACAGCAGAAGTAGTCAAGCAGAACAGACTGAAACACTCTCAAACTGACTGCAAGCCATTGGAGTTGTAACACTGCTTGACAAGTGCATCAGAGTTAAGCTGAAGTAAATTGCAGGACTCTACCTGGACCTTCTAAGGAAAAAAAAAATCAGCTGGCTAGGATGTACGATCCATCAAAAGCCTAGATTCAGAGCAATGCAAGCCATAAACTGTAACAACTACAATGACTCAAAGCTCAGGCTGTCTATGCAATCCTGCACAGAGCCGTGAAGTCCATGCTCTTCAGCTGCTACTGCTTTCCAAGAGCAGCACACAACTTCTCAAGCTTTCTTCTCACAAGAGAAGTAGAGATCACCACTAACAGAATATTTTTTTCCCCTCAAGTAGGTATACCTGCTTATACTTGAGCCATAAGACCTGACCACACATCAAAGTCACTCTGCACTCAAAGAGGTAGCTTCATTTATTCAGCAGAACAAAATTAACAAAAAAAAATATCCATTTTTAGATGAGACTTCAAGAGGACCTACAGGCAAGGTACATTAATCAGCATTAGCATGCACTAAATGGTTATTTAAAAATATTAGATTGAAAATTAATACACAGATTAGCAGATAACAGCCCATAGAAATGACAATGAAATAGCATCAACTGTCTAAGAGACTGCTGTATTTCTTGGGTACTTTGAACAACAAGCTACATTTCTGTCCAAAAAACTTACCTGATGCATTGGGTGCTGCAAATTTATAGTCTTAAGAACATTTTAAGCTACACATGCAAATGGACAAACTTGAATATTTGATTTTGTGACAATTACTGCCTTGAGAGACAAAACTAAAAATAGCACCTCCACAAGGCAGCATACATAGCAGGTTGCATTTGAATATGAAGCAGCAGCTGCTTAAGAAGAGTAAATTACTTGTCTTAAAGATGCTATACAAGTTCTCCAAGAAAGCTATGCTTGCAAAAAGAGTTACATAAAATTCTCATCAGCAAACTGTTGTTATAGAATAAATCAAATCATGGATCTGATATATAAAGAAAACATACTACTTAGCAGGTTTAAAAAAAAATCAGAATCTAGTTGCCAAATGAAAATATTCCACAACTCTGTTGTACTTAATTTTTAATCAGGTTGCTGGAAACCTCCATCCGTTCTTGTTACTATTTTTTCTTCCCCTCCTTCTTTGGCTGTCTCTGCTTATGTGCTTCTTTCCCATCTCCCTTCCAGCTGTTCCTTCTTCCTTATCTCCAACTACTCTGATGTTCCTATTTACCCTCTCTTACCAACAGTTCCCCTTTGGAGTTTTTCAGTTAAATAAATAAATAAAAAATAAAGGAGAAACAGAAGTCTTGTGGACAAGATTATTGCAAAACACAATATTTCAGGAGTAGGAAGAGCTTCTTGACTATGGTCCACCTTCCAAATTGGATTTTTTTCTGAAATTATGTCACATTTCATACATCAAGGAGTCCATTTTACTTCACTTCACATTATTTCAGGTAAGAAAAACAAAACAAGAAACAATCAGCATACCAGAACATACTAACCCCAGACTTCCTCACTCTTCATTTTAGACACATCCACATCTGCTATAAAGAAAATAGTTGATTAATCAAGCATGAAGAAATCTTGAATTAATCCAGAAAAACAAGCTTAGGGGAAAGGGAGAAAACCTTAACATGATGAAATCTACTAAAGCTCTCAGCTCATCTCAGTGAAATACTTGAGCAGATGTTGCTCCTTGGCCCTAGACCCTGATCCACAGCTGTTAAGACTTAACCAGAACCATCCTTCTTGTTAAGATGCAATCCTAAACATGGATTTTTCAAGCCATTTCAAGTTGAATCTAGTGGGTCAGAAAATATTTATTTACAAAACTTAAACCTAACATGAATTACCTATAGCTAACCAAGTAAAAGACACACGAAGCTGCATTCCAGCATGTAATCGTAACGTTAGTTTATCATTTTATCTTCTCTATACTTGGGGGGCAGGGAGGAAGTTCTTGAAAACTCTTTGTGCAATCAAAAGCTCCCAGAAGAACAGTAAAGCACTCTTTTTTTTTCCTGTTTTCCCTTCTTAAACTATGTTCTTGTTTCTTCACTTGTGCCCCATTAGTCCTTTTTCTACTTCTGCTCTTCTTCCCGTAATTCTTAAATAAATGACAAAACTTAGAATACAGTGACCTGACAGGGAGTGAGATGAGAACGATGGTTCATTCTGCAGCACCAACGCCATGCATCATGTAGGACTATTGATACAGTTTATAGGATTAAGCAGTCACCTTATGTCCACCACACTGAAAATAGTGCTGCTTTTACCGACCCTACTGACTGGGCAGCTGTCCCTGAGAATCCACATACAGAATACAGCAAGAAAAGAGAACATAATTCCCTTGAACCTAATAAATTGTGACCCTACACTTTTGTAGTTCGGGCTGCCTATCTTAACCAGGTTTATGAAATCCAAAGTGCTACAAAAAATAATAAAGATAATAATAAAAGTCTGATTTATCAGCCTTTTGTAACAGCCAACAACATAGTGATAGACAGCATCATTATTTATCAAAACATGCAGAAAAGCAGGTTAGCCTGCTGGGAGCCATTCATTATGGAACACCACAAATAAGAAAACAGGGGAGTAGATCATAGCACAGTTCATCCTTTATCTGATTAAAGACTCTTCTGAATTACTCTGGGCTACCAAAACACTCACACATTTAAAAGCAAGCATCTCTGAACATAAATCAAATACACTAAAGCTTGATATGCATGCACCATCTTCCATCTGAAGATCTCATTACTAATGCCCATGTGAAACAGATAATTTTATTACTCCCATTTTACTACTTGATATATACAAAGTCCAAGATCCCATAGCTGAGTGAGAAGCGCTCTGCTTAAACCTCAGCTCTGGGGGCTAAGCAGCAGACAGGTTTCCCTTATAAACACAATTAAATTTCACTTAAATTCTAACACTTAATTTACACCATAGGAAAATGGTGTACTCAAATGAGTATTAACAGGAAAGAGTCTCTTTAATTCCATAAATTCAGGTTTCAAGACACTTTCTACACTTTCTTTAAAAAAGCCAAACTAATTTCCACATATTCATCAATACCTTCCAGTATTGATGCAGTACCTTGCAACTTGAGGGTGAAATCGGCAGCTAAGATGGGATGTGTATGTAAATATATATATGATATTTTTCTCTGAATATTCTTTGAATGGTAACAACTAAGCTGAAAAGACTGTTTCACCCACCAAAAGGAGTGGTGCTACTTCATTCCTCACCAAGCTGTCTATTATTGTCTTGTCCAGAAACAGCTGGGAACGCATTTTTACAGACTGGAAAAATGTGGGGCAGAGAAATGTTTTATTAAACAATCAAACTACACAGATTACTGAATGAGACTTTTTTTCCTCTAAATGGCAAATATTAAGGCATAGAAAACTCTATGCTTCTATGCTTACTGTGCAACTATGCATTTCACAGATGCATTCGAAATCAAAGATATCTCACAGTTAAGTGCTGAATTATCATGAGGTATTTCTGCTTGAAAAGTGAAGATAGCAGGGGGCAAAACTTGCACTTGACTTTTTCACATGATCCTGGAGAGATTAGCTGCTAAACTTCAGGAAAAAAACTACAAAAACGAACACAAACAGCTCGGGTTCTTCTGAAAATGCCAGCTTTTGTTTTTACATCATTTCCAAACATCAACATAGACTAATCTATGAGAACTATCTTATTTCACATTTTTCCAGATCAAGCACCACTGTCCTCAGTACAAAACCTTAGTCTTTAGAAATATATTTGAAGACATACACATGTAATGGTTCATAATTTCCCCACAAAAAATATTTCTTCTAAAGTCTTCTATTACTCCTTGGCCTCAATCTCACATGATAAAATAACTCTTAAATCAAAGTTTGAATCAGTCATATAAAACAAAAACATAAAGAAGTTAAATGTTTTTAAATGAATGGGTAACAGTGGTAGAGCAGCATCTAACAGCTGGTGACAAGTAAAAAAATATTCTGCTCTAATCTGCATATTATATACAGAGAATAATTTATGTATCTTAATAATTTACAAGAAAATAATGATTTGTAAAACTGAAATATTGATGATAATGCTATCCTTTAAAGGAATAATATATGAGCACTCACTCCTGCATGTAGTTGTTTTTTTTATTTACAGAATTCATATTATACTTAAACTTCCTCCTTAGAAGTGTAAATACTATATGAGAAAGTCCTCTCAAGGCATAAGGAGGCCTCCCTGAAAATTGTGTGTACTATGGCAACAAAATATGAAAAACACACTATCCATATTTTATTTATGAGCAAACTAGAGTAGAGTAAGCAGTTAAAGGAAAAGTAGTCAGAAACTAAAGGGAAGAGAAAACAGTGGGGACAGACTCTGTGGGAAGCAGCTACTCCAATCAGCAGTAAAACCAACAAGGAAATAAACATTTAAGCATAACCAGGAGAACAGAATATATTAGCCCCCATGTGCTTGCACAGAATCAGCTGTATCTGAAATCACCTTAATGCCTCCTTCCATCAGAGCTAAGAATATGGTAGTGGCCCAGCCTCTGGTAGAACAGCTCTAGCTTTAGTATCCTAAGCCATTTTATATAGGTAACAGCCCACGAAAGGCAGCTCTACCAGAGAAATAAGCCACACATAGCCCATTCAGAAATCTTTTCGTCTTAGAGCCAACAGATCAATGTAAAACAGTATGAACACATGCCAGTACCTGGTACCCCAGCCAAACTTGACATCAGGTTCCTAAGACTAAAAAGGCCATTTGTGGTTTTGTTACAAATTGAAAATTCCTCTAGATTTTTAGAGCTAAATATTTGATTCTATTATGTGTAAACTGTATCCCAAAATGTGCTTTTTTGCTCAGAACTGATTTGACAGAGTCTCCTCATTAACTAAGCAGAATTGTTCATTGAGGGAGCGGGAGAAATGGTACAATGAAAAAAAAAAAAAGCTTTTTTCTTTAGTAGTGTTAAAATTATTACAAACATTTACAGTGACCAAGTAGCTTGAAATAACCACTATGTGAACATGATGATGATAAACATGAATTTTAAAGTTTCTCCCAAACTACAAGGTGACCAGAAAAAAAATGGAAGTTCTGGTTCTGATTCTACCTTTAGTTTAAGGAGAATCATAAGCAGACAGAAATATTAGTTCCTGAAAGCTGCACATTATATACATACATAACAACATACAGAACTTACTTATTTCCCTTTGAAATTCCATGTTCTGTAAATTCTCACTTGAAAGTCCTATAGAATATGTAAACAGGCTGCTAATATTCCTACACAGTGTAAAAGAAGTGCCACTTACCACTATCAGAATAATGAAACAATAATGGAAGTTAAGCCTTTTAGAATGGTAACAAACTAACAACAAAGCCTGGTTCTTTCATTTATTGGTGAACTTCCCACTAAAAGAAAAGTCTCAGTTATGCTAATATATTATAGGCTGGATGTTCATCTGGCATAAATTTAGCAGGTCTAGTAGAGCTGCTCTTAAGATATAGAGGATTACATGAATACCACAAAGAAAGTATTTTTTTTCGCTTTTGTATTCTAACCATCTTACCTTCAGCATGGTCTGCAATAGAGGTTTAACTACCCTGCTTCTGGAGAGCCCTGGAAGGAGCTAAAGGGGAAGCTTTCTTTTTTTCCAGCTCCCCCCCAAAGTTAAGTTACATGAAGCTTCGGGTGACAGTGTTCCCTGGGATGGTATGGACACATCCCTCCCTCTAGCCTGGTGCATAGAGCAGCTATGCATAGGTGCCAGAGCAGCTCAGCCACCTGCCTTCTGTAGGACTCAAGAGTAAACATGTAAGCAGCGTGTGCAAGGGTAACAAAGTACAGGTACAGGCAGAGAAGCACTATCACGCTGCCAATTGTAGATACTGCTTCATTTGGCCCCAAGACACTGAATATTACACATACTTGTGAGTTCTTTCCTTCAACATCTTCTCCTGCCTCAGTCATTTCCGGTCTTTGGAAAATTTTTATTATTTCTATCTTTAAAACTGTAAAAAGCCTAAGTATCTTCTATTATACCCTTAATTCTTTAGCTGCATTCTGATAGCTGTGGTCCTTCACCATGTAACTGCTTCTACCATTGGCATTTTAGCTGCTCTGTGAGCTTCACTACTGTGACTTAAGTATCTCAAACAGGTGTGAGCACATGAATCAAACTCTTGATTTTTGTGTTCTAGTCCTTCTTGCAAACTGATGGAACTTGATGTGATATGGAAAGCCTGCTCTGAATATCCTGGAAATATTTTGTAACAGGTGAAGTGTCAGTAGCATCCATGCACTTACACAGAGCCAGCATTTATAACTGAACTATCTGGACAATAAAAGGCAATCCAAGGGCTTTCAAACGCCACCACCTCACAGCTGGTCCCATTGCTTATGCCAAAGAGTACTGCTCCTAATTCTACAATCTTAAGAGATCATACAAAACAAGAACAAAAGTTTTAAAGATACAGAATACAAGGGACTCCCCCCACCCCAAGAAAATGCCGTTTAACCCTAAAGAAAGCAAACTTACTGCAGCAAAAATATACATGTGTATGTGTGTATATATATATAAGTGCATATATGCATATATATTGGTCCGTTACTTTAAGTGTCTGTTGCTCTGCAATTGCAGGAGAGGAAAACTAGACAGTGACAAGTTTTCATTAAGTTGCAAAATTCTACCAGCTAACATGGAATCAGTCCACAAAAACACCCACAGTTTGTTCCCCAAGTTGAAATCAATTCTTTAATTAAAAGTTAGTACTAGAAAGTATGTTACTATTTCTTGTAGAAAAAAACTTGAAAAATGAAAATATAAATTAATTTAAATCCTACTGTGTTCTGAGATTTTCATATCACTCCTGGATATTGTATACTACAGTATATTATACTTTAGCATTATGAAGATAGTTGATTTATCAAGAAAAAAGAAACAACTCCCTAAGAAACTTAAAACAAAGTAAGTTCTATGTATAGTTATCGATGCATACTTTGTAATCATTGTATTAACAGGGATTTGTGTATGTGGAAAAACTATGGGAAAAATCTCATCAACAAGATATAAATAATGTATACCTGATTATCAGCAATCAAAAACAACACACTGCACCAGATCATTCTAGTCAAATGAAATCAGAATGATGTAGTCAATTTTTTGCCATACAATTTCTAGGTTATTAGAAGAGGAAAAAAAGAGAATCTTCATATATCTAGGTTTTTTTCTTTGTTACAACAAAGACCCTTGTTAATTATTTTCACAAGGAGGAGAGGAAGCCTTCAAGATCTTTAGTTCATAATAGAGACTTTTCTTTTTTAAACACCAGCTTAGACATAACAGTGAATATGCTATACTACTTTAATGCTTTGCAATCTTCAGTGTGCTCTGACAGCACCCTAATAAGGGACTTCTGTTTTACTGCTGAGAGTTAAGTTGCTGTTTATCTTGCTTACTGTACCTAGACGATCATGAACTTGGCCAATCATGTATGATTCTTATAAGTGAAGGTAAATTTCATTTCTGGGATGGAAACCAAGACACAATTTGAGGTAGAAAGTAATACACATTCATGTCATTCTTGCATGAAGTTACCTATGCCCGTCTGTATGCTCTTGACACAGATTTGGCACACTGATCAGAAAGTATAAACACAGAGACAAAAAGGCAGGCTCATTTCAGACAGTTTCAGTATCAATATTCACATTAACTTATATAAGCCTTTCCACCAAGCTCTTCGCATAAAGGGTGACCTAACTGCTGCCACAATTTGCCTTTAAGCTGCTGAAGGGATTCTAAAGAGAGCAGAAGGCAGTAGTTTTAAAAATTAATCCTGTGAACAAGTGCACAAAAAACGTACCCATCCACCCACGCTGAAGGGTTCAAGAATCTTTTGGAGCCCATTAGGTTGTTTCTATGTAGTCAGCAGGTTTCTAGTTGTTCTAACAGAAACATTTTTTTATTACAAATATTAATCTAAGTTATAATGTGAAATCTGTGAGTAGCCCTTGTCCTTACAATACGTTGAGTCAAAACCCTAGCTCTGGGTCCTGTACAGTACAGGGATCTGAATCAGGATCCCTCTACTTCTTATGAATACTGTGTTGAGCTTTGACCAAGGCACTGCTTGTTCCGCGATATACCTGAGGGGGGGAAAAAAACAATCATCAGATTAACTAGCTTGCATCAGACACTAAGCATTCATTCTGTCATCTCACCCCCTGAATCCAGGAATCCTGACTTGCCATGATGACTGAAGCAGCTATAAAAAGCAAGGGAAACAGCTTCTGTGCTTTTACATGGGTAACTGACACTACGAGTCCACTCCTGGAGGAAAATGTACCCATACATGAGTGTAACTTTATGCAACGTGTCCCAAATGTATTACTGTATTTATCTTCAAATAACCAAAGTGGTTCTTGCAACACTACTGAACCTCCAAATAATAAATATGTATATAATAAATATCTTACTTATAAAAAGGGCAATTAGTTGTGGCTAACACACACACAGCATGCGATTTCTAGTGTTACTTTGGGAAGAGGCAAATTGTATTTTGTTTTCAATGATGGGATTCAGCTTTAGTATTTTGTTATTTCTTTTAACAAGAAGAACAATATATATATATATATATATATATATATAAGAGTTTAACCCTGCTTCCAATGCAAACAAAGGAAAAAAGAGAGTTCTCGTAGAGAAACTCATCCACTGTAGCATCAGCTAACACTGTGAATCTTGCCTTCAGATGAGGTCACCACCAAACCTTTTATCCTCCCAGGGGAAAAATGCATAGAGCAGCTCTGTTAATTTTCCGTTATTCTCTTTTAGTTAAAGGAGACTTCAAAGACACAGAAAGATAGATAAGCCTTGTGGAAGTAGGATTAAATGGTTTCAATACCGTAACGATTCTTAGCAAATGTGTTAACTAAAACTGTTTTTATGTTGATGTAGAGCCACAATACACGCTCAAAACAATTATTAAATTCAGTCTAGCCAGTTCCACATCTTTTATGATCCCAAATGTGAACTTATTTAGAATGTGTCTGGAAACATCTCTCCCCTATCTGCTCTGCAACAGACATGTTACAGTATGCTACAAATACTCAAGTGAGTGGTGGCTTCTTATAGACTATTAAGCACTTGTTAGCTGCTGCCAGTTAACTAAAAAGGGGAAAGGCTGATCAAGACAGGCTACAAGTATCCTAGATTCAGTAAAAGTAACTCTGACAAAGTTCACAGAATTAACATAATGATATAATGCTTAAAAAAAAGAAACACAGGGGGGCAAAAGTCAAATCACCTTTAGTACCCTGTGTAAAATGGAGTAGGATGCAATAGTTTCATTTTGAAAACAATCCACATCAACTGGACACCTATTTATACACAAATCAGCAGATCTCTAGTAAGTTTTGTTTCATTAGAAAATAAACTTTTGGTCTGGTCATATTGTTTGTGTTTAATGTTTAGTTAAGGTATCGTCTGGAAACAGAACGATATTCAGAGCTCCCTCCTGTTCTCTGCACCAGAAACTCTCTCATTCTTTCTGCAAGCATTTTCCATTGGGATTTTGGAGATTTGGAGAAAATGAATATTAAAGTCAGTTTTGTTTTATGTGCTATTTTTCTAACTTTTATTCAGATATAGTCAAAATTAAGCAACTCTAATATACTATAATGCAGATCCTCTGAATTCAAGGGTTAAGATGGCCACTCTCATCCTACACACCGGAGAGTGAAACAAGGGCATCAGGTCAAAGACCGAGTGCCTGTGGTAGCTGAGCTAACCCACTGGAGCAGCAGTCTATGCATGGATTCCATGCACTTATCCTAGATTTAAATCCTTCATAGGATTAGTGCCAGGACACCCACCCACACAACCCAATCATGACCAAGTAACAAGAATTGTCCACAATCCCATCCCAGAGCTGTATTTGATGTCTGATTCTTCTTTACACGTCACCACAGCAGCAGAGCGTGTTGAAAGGATTAAAGCAAATATGCCTTTCTAATCTCGCATTTGCAATATCACGTTTGGCCTTCACAAGGGATGCCAGCAGAAAGAAATCTACTTAGGAAAGCATTTGCCATTGATAGAACTACACATATTATGAACTATAGGCCTACAGAAGAGCATTACAGAAAAACAGCCTGAAGTCAGGGATATGCTGTTTAAGACATTTAGTTAAATACTTGAAAAATATTAAATAGGATGTAAATGAGCAAAGGAAATTCAGTCCATTCCCCACACAATAGTATAAGAGCCGAATTCCAAAAACAAAGCATGAGTTAGCACCCGCGAGTGTAGAATAATTATACCTTATGTTGTCCTTTCTTCACATTAAGCAAAGATATTCCACTTATATTGGAGAGATTTCAGTTTAATAGATTAAAAAAAGCCAAGATAATCAAGATAAACATTCAAATTCACAACTAAATGCAACAGTTACAGTGATTTTTTTTAAAAAAATCATAACTTCATTATTGAAAACCTACACTTTAAAAATAGATATTATTTTTATCCTTAGAACGGCCTGGTGATGATAAACCTGAATCATCTTCCCCTGTGACCCACTCCCTAGCAGCACCAAGGCCAGCAAGGATTCCCCAGCATTCCCTGACCCAGTGCTAGTGCACACAAGAGCACAGTAAGCGTAGAGGCATGGCGCTTTCTCTGCCTTCATATTTGACATTTAGAGGAAAAAAAAGTCTCATTCAGTAATCTCTTTGTAGTTTGATTGTTTAATTAAACATTTCTCCACTCGGAGAATAAAATCTACCAGCTGGTTCTGGACAAAACAATAATAGACAGCTCAGTGAGGAATGAAGCAACACCTCTCTCCTTTTGGTGGATGAAACAGTCTTTCCAGGTCAGTTGTTACCATTAAAAGCATATTCAGAGAAAATGATTTCACCCTCAAGTTGCAAGGTATACTGGAAGGTATTGATGAATATTAACAGCCTGCTGCATTATTTATTAAAAATAATATCCACTTAAAAACATAAATTGTCAACACCAGCTCAAAACTGTATCTATGTCTGGGCAGGATTTGTTTCATAAACTAGCCTGCATGCATGAAATGCATTTGCAGTTTATTAGTTTTAAGTAAAAAAGAATACTGACATAAGAAAAGGCAGACACAGCTGACACTTCTAAAGGCAGCAACTGCTATAACAGATTTACTCAGTATTTTGCAACTGTGTAACTGTTTACAGAATTGTTGTGTGTTAGTTTGGAGGGGAGTGAAAAACAATGTCTGAACCTAAGTTGCAGAAAAACAGGTTTAGTAAAGCTTAGAGCATCAGAACCTTTTTAAAAATCTATTACAAGGTCACCAAAGTCTGCTTATGCAGACCCATGGCACACAGATTAGAAATCGAAGCTTTAGGAAGATTTAGACTTGATGCTGACAGCTGTGTACTACAACTTCATTTTTATTCAATTCATCAGTAAACACTCATTTTTAAAAAGTCTTAAATACAGATTACATAAAATAGTGTCTAATTTTCTTGCTGCAATTACTGATATGCAAATGAAGACAAATTGCTCCAAAACCCACAGTTACAAGCACACCAACTTCCGAAGAGGCAAGCAAAAAAGATAGGCCAGTTGCACAATGGCACAAAGTAGGCAAAATCTCTGGTGAAGAAGTGTACAGAAAAGGCAGAATACCAAATGCCTTCTTGGCCTCCATCTTCAGCGGTTACAGAAGCCTTCAGGATTCCCCCGGACTCAAAGGAAAACCTGGGACACAAACTGGACAAAGAAAGTCCATGGGACCTGCTGAGAGCACAAGTTGTTCCTGCAAGGCCACGCTCAGGGATCTTTGAAGTGTTATGGCACTGAGAAAAGTTTCCTGAGGACTAGAAGAGAACAAGCATGATTCATCTTCAAGAGCAAGAAAGAAGACCCAGGGAATGACAAGGAGGTCCGCCACACTTGGATCCCAAGAAAAATGATAAACCAAATAATTCTAGTTGCTATTTCCAGACACATGAAGAACACTAAGGTGATGGGTACTAGTCCACAGAAATTTGGGAAGTGGAAATCATTAAGGGCATGGATGCACACATCTGTGTGCTCAGAAAGCTTGCACGCGATACAAAACTCTGAAGAGTGGCCCATTCCCTTTGGTGTTGAGTCACCACTTAAGAGTTCCCTGTACCGGTTGGAGAAGCAGGCAGAGAGGACCCCCAGATAATTAAAAATGCCCAGTCCTGTGGTCCCTGGGAGGAATAATCCTAGGCACCCAGGTACCAAGCAGCCGGAGAGCTGCCCTGCAGAGAAGGAGGTGAGGCCTTGGTGGACAAGTTGAACATGGCCCAAGGAGGCACCCTTGGAGAGAAGACCAAGGGACCCCGGTCACGTGAGCCAGAGCACCAGCAGCAGGCTGGGCGAGAACATCTTGCCCCTCAGTTCTTGCAAACATCAGCATCCAGGGCTAGAAACATACTGCTGTTCTACTAGAAGTTGTACGGCATTATGGAAAAACAGTTTTTAGAAATTTCATCATTAAGCATTATATTCTCTAGATTTCCTCTTCACAAAAGCTATCTTTAGAAAAACCTCAAATCAGAAACTAAGAATATTATGATCTACTTAAATCAAGTAATTTTGTTCTTCCTTGACACGTGAGATAGGACTTCTAACAGTCTCACAGGATTTTAATACTCCTTAAGTCACTAATTTTAATACTCCTTATGTCACTAAGAAATTATTTCCTGAAATTTAATTCAAGCTACCCTTTCTGTATGAGAAATAGTGCTTGAACACCTGGAAAATATGGTTTTAGACTAGTTTTCTTTTCCCTGCCCCCCATATTTGTTTCACTGGTCGTTACTTTCTCTATTTTACAGGCAACATTCTAAGTTTCTGCTACACAGACACTGAACATTGTATATAATGCTCATAGCTCAAAAAGATGAGTCTTTCACAGCAAGCCCATTTGGAGTGGGAGGTGCTCCTCCTCCCTCCCTTTTTACGTATCTTTGTTTAACCAGATATTTAAAGAAAAAGTAATAATATTCTGAATGTATGGAGTAAGATTTACTTGATATGTCCAAGGATACATTTTGATTAGTTATTCACTTCAAGAAAATTTACTTTCCTTTCGTTATTGAAGATGACGAGTGCTTCCATACCTTCACAAAGTAAAAAAACCCCAAACCACTCCCCTCGTGCTACCTGAAAGCACCCCCTAAATTCACTACACGAAACCAAAGAACAACTAAACATAGCATATGACTAACAAACTTTCCTTGACTTTCTTAACAGGTTCTATCAGCTCCTGCAGTAATCTTAAGCAAAGTGATAGACTTAACTAATGACTCCTTTTCTAAACAGAACCATTTCCAATTTAGGGATATACTTAGATAAATGTACCTAAGTGTAAGTATGCTTACACTAAGTATACTTAACAACTCTGTCCAGGTACCCCCAAACAACCTAAAACTGTCACAGAAACCAACACTTATATTAAATTATTTGTCTTGATTTTTCCCTGCATGGGAACAACCCTGTAACTATGGCATTTACTGTGTAGCCTTTGATCAGAGGATTATGAACTCCTTACCTTCTGCAAAGAAACATATCTGAAGGCACCACTGTACTGTTTCTTTTAGCTCTTTAATCATTTTGATAGATTTCAGAATTGGAAAACAAGTGTGTGGAAAAAGCCATTACCAACTCTAAACACATTTAGCTAACTTCATTAGTCAAGTAATGATTGTTTAATGAAATGCATTAGAAGCATTAACAGCAACAAACAGGAAAGAAAAAGTTAAACAAACAAAAATTTTAAGCATTTTGTGATAAAAAACCACAAATTTATACCTGCATTTAGACCATGATTTAACAGTGACATTCTTTCAATTCATTAAATTTCATTCAGTGTTCAATAAAGTGAATTAAACATATTGCCACACAGGAAGGAATATGATTTAGCACTACACTGAAACTAAATAATTCCTAGATTCTTCCCCATGCCTCCCAAAACCAGCACTGTACTAACTAAAGATTTCCAACTCAAATGAAAAGTCAAAGTGAGTTCCTCTGTTAAGATTAATGCTGCAGGAATCTCAGTCCACATAAATGCCACTTTAAGATATGCCAAACCCCCATATATTAGTATTTTTATAAATTAATACAAAATGTTATGCTTCTTTCTGGTATCAAATTCTTTAGTCAACCACATATTTATATGTGAGTGTATACATACATATACATACACAAGCACTTATAAAAAAGCTAAAAACATTGCAGTAGTATTACACATAAATATACATAAGCAGTTTTAGTTTAGCAAATTTATCAACTCAATTATTCTATTAAATGCTAATTTACAAAATTGGAATAGAAAATTTCAAAGTAAATAATTCCAAGAGCACCAACTATGATCCTGGCCTTCAAAATTAAATATTTATCTTGAAAAATTATGATTTTGTGTGTGTGTGGAGGCGGGGGAGAGAGAGAAGAGATTCCTTCCGCATTCCCTTCCTCCTCATCCCACCTTCTCCCTATTTGAGCACAGAAAAAAAGAGAAAGGAAATAAACACAGAAAAGCCAGAAGTAACTGCTCAGAGTGCTTAAATTAAAATAATTATTGCCCTAGCTTCCAAAGAGGTAGAACCTTGAAGTTGACTCAAGGGTCTCACCCAATAGCCCCGCTGTCACACAAGGCAATGCATCCGTCTGTCTTGCTCATGGTCTGAAAAAGGCACTTTGAGCAAGGAGACAAAAAAAAAAAAAAAAAAAAAAAAGGTAAGTAGAGTGAAAAGGAGGGCATTAAGGAAAATGTAAGCCTCCTCTAGAAGACGTGAAAAGATATTTCACTTGTAGTAAAAATGTTTGATGCCAAAGTTATCAATAGGGGGATGGGACCTTTTCCATCCTTTAGAAAGGGAATGGCAAAAAGCCTCCTTTACACCTTTGTATTTCTGCAACTCTTAATTCTTAAACCAGAGATTTTCATGATTATCTGTGCCAAAGGAGTAGCTCACAGTTTTTAAAACATGTTCATACAGATGTTTTCCTAAATAGATAAAAGTTTACTTCACTTTTCACCGTCTCTGAAGATTTTAACTAGCTCTTGCCAATAGTTTTACATTAATAATTTTTAAAATAATGAGGACAGGGGGTAAAGAAGTGCTGAATAGCAGGTGATCATTACTGCAACAACGAGAGTAAATCACCTTAAAGCAGTCAGTTTAGGGAATATTTTGTGGAGGTTTTTGAATGTCTGAAGAGAAAGTTACAAACCCAGGATCTTGAATGAACTTCCACAATAGGTACAGGATACAAACTCTGAAGTAAAGAATAGTTTCTTAAATACAAAAATTACTTAAACTGGTCAAAAAAAGTTGATAATAAATTACTGTTCCATTCGCATCAAGACAAAAATCACGTGCTTTAGACTACAAAACTTTGATTTGAACCTTTCAGCTAACAACAGCTTTAAGAAGTTGCCAAAATCATCTTACACATATATGCTCTGCTGTTTTAATAGTTCCTGCTAACAAGTGCTGTATTCACTATACTTTATGCTACAGAATAACTACATGTTTAAGTATGAAATTAGCTCATGATCTGTTTCCTTACTTTTCTTACAAAGATGCCAACTTCTTTGCCGGTGTAATTCCTGGTTTCAGCATTTGTTTTTTTCAGGGGAAAACCTACTGCATCATCTTACTGTCAGGAGGATGGGTGACAGTTCAGCTGTTTTGTCACTAAGAAACTCTGGGGTGCAGTAAGGCAGAAAGGTACCCAGATTAATAAAGAAAATCTACAGTGTGACCACCTAATCACAGAACACTCTAGGGAGGTAAGCTAATATTACATCCAACTTTTTCATGATTCCCCTAGAAAGCTCCTTTGTAATATAAAAAACTTCAATTTAGTTTTAACATCAGCTTATAAAATTTTTGTGACCTTAATACTTTGATTTGGGGGGAGTGAACTGGAAAAAGTTGTTGCTTTCCTGCAACACGCAAGACAGAGGACAGGAAGAGTAGAAAAGGATTTGAGGGAGAAGGAAAACAGTGAAACAAGGCTATACTTAATGGTAATACTCATCTTAGCAGTTACCTTGTAAAGACTTATAAAAGTTAAGTGGGCTGAATGGATCCCAAAACAGGAAAAGTTAAATCATCCCACTAATACAAAGGAAAAAAAAAAAAAAAAAAAAAAAAAGGCCTGCAAGGAAAAAAAGTTATGTAAAAACAAATTTCCCAGCGCAAGAAATCTCTACTGAAGACTTCCTCAAGAGTAAGTGGATGCAAGAGATGAAAGTAGGAGAAAAGGAGCGACTATCACCAATTCTGTCATATCAACTGATATTCTGTCTTTCCTGGTAAATAATTTACCAGCCACAACCAGATTTGACAGAGCTATAAACCAAGCAGTACCTTTCCTGACAACAGTTCACTTTCATGAAACTGCAGGCTTTGAGCAGTGTAAGTGACAGCAGCATTTAATTTCATTTCACAGAGCAGTAGCAAGTTGAGAGTACTGCAATACAGCCACGGGAAGTGCTACACTATCAAAATTTTCTTTCTTATGAAATGCTTCATCTTCCCTGCCATGCTTAATATGGGGGGTGTAGCACATATGAGATCGTGCCCAATCACCACCAAAAACCTTGGCTCCTCTTCCTTTCTCTAATAAATGATGAGCCCCTTCGCATGATTAATCTAGGAAAGACTTTGTATGAGCTGCGTAGTTTAATTGAGGCATAAATCATGCAGCTGGTTATAACTTAAAGTATTACAATAATAAATGGTTATATTTTCTCCACTTGCTTTGCATGCTTAATATAAAACTAGATTAATGCTCATCTGATAGCCCCTGCATACCAGTGATTGTAATCTACTGCCAAGAAGCTATTAATCACTCATTGCAAATTTAGCTGCTAGGTGGTTCAGAAGTTGAAGTACATTTCTAGAAAGCATTTCTAGAAAGAATTGTTAGTGAAAAGGCACAAAGAACTCCAGTTTTATTTTTTAAAAAGCTAAATTCAAAGAATATCTGATGAACCAAAATCAACATCTAAACAATACCTTAAGAAGGTCTGAAGTTCTTCAAAACAGTCCCAGATCTGGAAGCACTGATTCCCAATTTTTAGCAGAACCTGACCTAGCACTAAGAGCCTCACTACCTTTGAGCAACATGGCAACAGTCTGAGGTCCCCAACTTCAAAAACAAAGTTGAAGCACTTTTGCAGAACAGATCAGTACAAAATTATTGAACAGAGGCTTATTTGTGATCAGTGCTGACAGAAATAAATTAGAGATTTTGTTTTATTTTCCCTATCCTTTCAAAATCCTGGATTTTTGAGGACACTACATTGTAGAATGTGTTTGCATGCACACTAAAATGGAGAAAGCTACTGGCTGCAGATCATTTTATGCGAAACAAGAAGTCTACTGCAAAAATCTTTAACACCAAAAGCTGTTTCTAACTTGCAGAAACACTTTTCCTCCAGACCATTTCAAATTGTGTGCTTATTACTGAGTGTTGACTTGCATTACTTTGTCAATAAGAGAGCTGCAGTCAACTTTATTTTTTCAATTTCGGCCCCCCCCCCCCCCCCCCCCTCTTTTTAAACCTACAATGTAAAGATTCTGCACTGGGAAAATCTATGGCTTTTAGAACAATCCTCCAAAGTCAATCACAACACTATTAACATTTTCTTCTTTTCCCCTTCCTCTTAAAATAAATAAATAAAATAAAAGAACGGCAAGTATCCGTGTTAGACATAATACTCAGTTATATAAGGACATGAAATTCCATTGAAATAGCAACACAGGAATAAATACCAAAAACCACTAAAGTACAGAAACACATTGTTAGGTTTTTGAAAGGAAAGCTTTTGTCCCACAGAGACACGGATCTTTCTTCAGGCAGGGGCTGGACTAGCTGCAAGGCATGATACACTCAAATGTAGACACAAGGCAAGAGTAATGGTGTAGCATAGCCCTAGTAGTCAATACTACCCTTGCAGGCCTTAAGTGGAAGGAGCTGAGCAAGACCCCTGCTTCCCCACTGGTTGATGAAACTTTTTCATACTAGGAAAGGGAGATATGTCCCCTTGAAGGAACACTTTTTGCTTCAAACAGGAAGATCACATTCACCTCTGAACATCACCTGGGGGGGATACCACTGCTAAACTGGAACTAAGGGCTCAAGTGAGGACTCTTTTTCCCACCCTTTTAGAAGAAATAAGGAAAGAATCCTCAAAACTACTAAAATGGTAGAACACATCAGCTTCATTGTGCAAATCCCATCAAGTTGGGGAACAGAAAATTTCCCCTCTATTACTTTTATCATGAAGAACAAGCTTCCTCATACAATGTGAGCATTTATCTCCAAAGAACATTCATTCGTTAGCCTCATCAAAAAGAACAAGCATCATCTTAAAGCCTGTGCTTGGCCAAGACCCTTGCTCAGGGCCTTCTTTCCTTATGCCTTTACTGTAATTAAATCTTACATAAGATTTTTATTCGTCTTTTCAAACCCATTCACTTCTTTCTCATAGGAACACTGCTGTATATGACAACTTGGATATTGGGTATTTTGGGTTGATTTTTGTGTGTGATTTTTGTTGTTGTTTATTTTAAACTACTAATATTGAACTCTAGATGAAAAGAGTAATGAAGATTATGAAAATATGAAACTCATTGCTGGGAAAAATATTAGAGGGCTTTTTGTTTGTTTACTCTCTTTCCAGAAAAGGGAAGGAAAGTAGTTCTAACGCAATTCGGGAGCTTAAAATTATTAATTATGGGAAAAGAAGAAAGCAGGAGAAACACTTTAACAAAAGCTCTGAAGGTTTTTTTTTTTTTTGTTCTCCTGCTTAAATATACAAATAGTATCAAAACAACATTATAAGGAAAAGTGCCACCAAGTAAATAAAGTATCAATTTGTACTTATTGGTTCAGGACTACCAAGGATTTGGGAATTGTTTTGCAAACACTCCTAAAGGGCACCTTTTGACACATCTGTAGGTGAACTGTAAGGATCCTCTTCCACTGAAGCAGATATTATACCAGTTAAAATGAAAAAAAAAAAAAAAATCACATTAAAATACTAAAAAGTAGTGCAAAGTTAAGCTTTGAGCAAAATTCATTCCACATTATGGATCAACCACTGAACAGAATTGCAACTTTGTTAAGCAATGGCATATAGAGATTAAGAATACTACAATGCAATGACTTTCTGGATCTTTAAATATCATTTAAATACAAAACATACAAAGAGTAGCCATCTTTTACGAGTTGAAAAACTCATATTTACAAAACAAAGTCATTATCATTAGTAATATATTAATCTTCAGAAACACTCAAGATTATCACTTGATAGATAAGCGGCATCTAAAACTTTAACAGTAGATGATATAATTTCATTTCCATTTCTCACAATTGCAATTCTAGTGGCATAAAGGTCTTGGATAATAAATATCAGCTTGCTTCTTTATTCTGACCCAACTTGACCAAGTTGCATCTGTTGAGCTTGTACTACAAGCACCGCATGGTATTTCTAATGCCAAGAAATTAGTAGACCTCTATGCCAAATCTTTTCTGTAAGATTTATTTGCCTAAAAATGACAAAAAATATTTAGCAGACTTTCTTCAAAAATTGAATAACCAGGCAAGTTATTGGAATGAGCTGTGACTGGAATAAACTTAGCTCCAGTTTATGTACAGCTCTAAACAGGACATTATCAAGGCCATCTGTATACTCAAAAGAGATGGCATTGTTCTGCACATAAAGTTTATACTTGCAATTGCCTAGACTTCATATACAAATCTGCATACCCAAGATCACATTTGACCTTTATTTCCACTAATTGTTCATTAATACAAGTCACCAAGAGCCTGGCAATATTTCACGAGCCTAGTGTATCATCTGGTTAACCGGTCTATACACTACAGCCCTTAACTGCTCTCAACCAACTGATAATCAAGTCTGACTTTATGATCAAGATTATCTAGCATTTCCCTTTAAAAATGGATTCAAACTTATTTTTACTACAAGGATAAAACTTTTACTCTAAGAAGTTACTCTATTATTTCATTAAGAAAGCTAGGCAGAATTTCAGAAGCACTGCAAAGTTTATTACAACCTCTAAGTATATTGAATCAAGCAGAATTCACCATTTCTCCTATAATCTCTTCCTCACAAAAAGTCAAAGCACCAACTATGACACAGCGCAACTTGTTTTGACTCTCTAAATCACTATACACAGTCACGTATTATAACAAATTATTTTTAAATAAGCCAGAAAAGGTGATTAAGCAGTACTACTTCACCAAATTCAATGAGTATATTTTTACAGACTCCTTTATGAGGCAGGGAACTACTTTTTTTACTGAAAGTCCCTGACAAGTGACCAGAGGATCTCCACAGGTACCTTGCAACATCAACTATTCCTTGATTCAGTAAACTGAATGGTTATCTTCTGGGCATAAAAAAAAAAGAAAAAACAAAATCTTCATTTTGTAAAACAAGCTAGAGAGAACTGAGGTGCTGATCCAATGCAATAATGTAACTAATTGCAGTAACATAGCAAAGAAGGGCAACACCACATCCTTGCATTTTCACGACAAGCATAAATTCCAATATTTCAAGAGTAAAAAAATATGCATGTCTTAATGCAAGCATTCTATAATAGAAATTATACCTACATTCACATATTTGACACAGTATATAGATTATGAATAAACTTGGAAGGATGTAAATCAAAGCAGAAGAAAATATGGCAATAATAAAATTTTATATTTAAAAAGACAGAATACTTCAGGACAATCAAATGCCTTCAGGAGAAAAATTAAATATCAGGTTTAACAGAATGAAGAGGAAAATGGCAACTGCAAAGCAGTAACATGTCAGCAAACCAGAGCAACAAACAAGAATTACAAAATCAGATGCAACTTCTATGGGATAAGGAAGTTAGTTGCACAGATAAATCCTACCAGTTATACAGATAGAAATTAGTAAGAAAACAGTTTTAGGTTTTATTGACAAAAGATACTATCTTCTAAAGCCCTGTTAAGCTGTATTTATCTGCAGTAGCATACACAGCAATATTTCTTAATATGACTGGGAAGTTTTTGTATTTGTATTACCAGAAAGCTTTTTTTCCAGGAAAAAGAGCGAAAACTAATTTTGTTCTGAATTGACAAGATTGTGCTGAAAAAACATTTTTGTCTAGGATCTGTCTGGGATTTTCCTAGACCAGTTTTTGATTTCATATGTTAACTTACTATACTTCTTTTTAAAATTGCTATGATTAATTTAGAAAAAAGACACACACATACACACTAAGAACCTTTTTTTATATTGCTCGTGTATTTTCTTTGACACAAACTTGCAAATAGCTTTAGCTGCCCAAGGCAGCACAAATATCCAAATAAAAATATTTACTATACAGTCTGACTCACTCAGCTCCTACTTTCTTAGCAGGCCCCAGCTCTTGTGCCTTGCATCACTGCACTACACCCTCTTAACAGCCTTCCCTTGGTTTCCAGAATTCTAGTGTCTCTAAATTTGTTCCAGGGGAGAATAAACTGCCTTAGGAATTTCTTGTTCTTTACTTGGAGATCATTTGCTGTATGAAGTAGTGAAATGTCTTTTACCAAAGAAAAAAAAGGAAGAAAAAAAAAGTACACCACACACAACAGCATGAATTGAGAAATCAAAGATCTCTCACGAAAGAGGCTGCTGTACTCATCCACCCTTTGCACATCAGTTTTAGGGCAGGTGAAAATAGAGAAAAAGAAATCTTTTCCTTTGTAATTGTTGGTGTAGTACACCCTGCATTCACAAGAAACACACATTCCCTGCTCTCGCAGCTATAACCCATGTTTAAGCTTTTGCGTCATTAGATATGTTCCTTCTGATTTACATAATTCTAATTATGGCTTCTTGTCCCTCTACACACGCCAAAATAAACACAAGTGTTCACATCCGCAATATAACTTTAGCTACCATTCACATCTTGCCTGGTGGCTGGGAGGGCAGGGGATGCAGAATCCCTACTCAAGTTCCTGGTTGAAGAGGGGTGTTACTCTCCAATAACATAACCACCTTTCTTCAGGCAGAGAAGCATCAGGCCATAAAAGCAGAAATACACTGTAAAAGCAGTCATGAAGTTTATCAGATTAAATGATATTTTTAAATAATTTCAGAGTGACACAAATGAGGAAAACGAGAGAAAAAAGCACTATGGCATAAAAAGAGATAAGTATAAAAATAACTGATTAGGGAAGACATGAGAGTTACAGTTTTATCCTGAAAGATTAAGAAGTTTCAAGGAAAAGAGAGGACATCATAATTATTACCCAGATCGAACCTCTTGCATAACAAAAAATAAACAAAAACCAGAGGACTTCATCTAACATCTCCTGCATGAAAAGCTCAGTTTTACATGAGCTGTACCATATCCCTTAGAGAGACAGAGTCAGTTTTTACTTAAAATTATTAGCTGATGAACAACTCATCACATCTTTTAGTAAGTAAATTAATAATGCCAATAATAATTAATGTCAATAAGAAACAGCTGTACACAGCACTGATGTTGGTATCAGCAACAGAGAAGGCAGCAATTTCACCTTCCTTGAGGGTTTTTTTTTTCCCTCTCTCTCCAAAAAAAAAACAACAAAAAAAAACCCACCAACACACATCACACACATAAGTTGCCCCCCTCAGTCAGAACAGCTGAGGTTGGAATGAAGTGGGGTCACCTAGCGAACGTGACCCAAGATTGTGTCCAAACAGCTTTCTGAATAGCTTCAAGGATGGAAACTAAACAAATAGCCCTTCCTCATACCACTTCATCTTCCTGCCAGGTTTAGAAAGAAAGCCTTTGCTCATCTTCCCTCAACACTTCCAAAGTCAAGATCCCCTCTTGTTCATGACCACATATATCCCTAACAAGGAAATAATATCTAAGGTGTCATTAAAATAACAGTACATTTTAGTAGGGTAGAAAAGAAAGCTTACTGTGACAAGTCAAAAACATGGACAACACTTGAGACCAGGGAGAAGTAAAATACCTTACAAAATGAAAGTAACAGCTCCTACAATTAACCACATCCCATTGGTAGAACAGACGGCACAGAGCTCTGGTATTTCATCAGCCTTCAGTAATATCTTGCAATGTGATTTTGAAAATAACTCATGTTCTTGACTATTTTATTAAAATTCAGTGGGGTAACGGAAGTGCTTTTAAGAATAAGGTTCTTTATCAGTTGGCTCCCAGAAACCTCCTAGGCTAGGTACAATTTGAATTCAGTGAATGGCTTTATATAATAGCATCTGTTAGTGAAAAAAAATGCCAGAATCATAGGGGTATTGCAACAATCAGAAGAGACCACCAAAGCCCAATAAAATCCCTCCTTTCACTTGTCACATAAATACCTGGCAGTTATATTTTTAAATTAGGTACTCATTGCTTCAACATATCGATCTGAAAAATCTTCACATAGCCTGCTTCATTTGACTCCTGAAACAAAAGATACCAAAGCCCTAAAATGTTGCTTTTTTCTCTTAGAAAAAAAAGGAAAGTTTTATTATTTATTTTCAATCTAAATTATGCTCCCTCTAGCTGGTTCTAAATTTGTTTAAAATAGAAATTTAGAAAATTACTTATCTTAATGAGTGCTTGAGTAAATGCACATACCTACATAGGTACGGCATTCTGTGCTAACAGAATATGCTTTTTACTACTACCCGTGTCCCAAGAAATGGGCTAAGCATTTTCCCCCACACACCATTTTTTAATCTCCTAAGTAGTTTCAAAACCCACCAAAAGATATTCAGAAATGTCTTGCCTCTTGGAGACCACTCAAAAAACAGAGACAGATTGATTTGTCATGGAAGTTGGTGTTCTATAACAAAACAACTTTCCAAAAAGCAGAGAGCTTCAGTGACCCATAATAACATTTTAGAGACCAACAGTTCTTAAGCTTCACACACACTTGTGGTTGATTCACTAAAGATGTAGAGCGAGGAAAACAGTAAGGCACTTACAAGGATGCTCAGAGTGCCTTGTTCAACAATCAGTGTTTCCTGGAAGAAAAAAATTGTCCTGTTACAGGACAGGAAAACTTTTTCCCCATACTAAAAGGTTTATCAGAATTCTAAATCCAAATGACAATTACCTCTTAGTGAGCTTTTCCAGTTTCGTTTGCTCTTACGCCACAGATGTATGTTAACAGAATGCAGTGGTTAAAACAAAAGACTTCTTAGTCAGTCTCATATACAGGTGAAACAATTTGTTCTTGTTCTCTTAAGCCCTTTCTGCCTATGGCCTTGTTGAGAAGAACAAAGTAACTCAGTGGTTCCATCATTGGAAGCTTAGGTCTAACAGAAATCCGCCCCCCGCCCCTTACCCTAAAGTGAAAGGGCTCCAGAGCTGACCTGTTGCCACTTAACAATATTAAACAAAGTAATTTAACTCTTGAATTTGATCCATGAATTTAAATCCTGGGCAGTACAGCTACAGAGGATTGCTCTCAATCTGATATATTTTAGGTAAACAATATTTTTGCAATAGCCATTCAAACAACATCAGTTACAACTCCATTAATTCAGAAAGTCCTTTGCTGGACAACTTGGAACTCCACACGCACACACAAAAAACACCACACACACAGCACTATTTTGAGACCAGCACAGCAGAAATCTGGAACAAAATGAGCTTATCAAAGGGAATCTAAGCACTGGAAACATTATAATTTCACAGGTTGTCCATCATTTCTGTATCTTCCTCTTCCCCTCCCCCTAATAGACTGACAGCTTGAAAAAAAAACATTTTGGGAAAAAAAAAGAAGAGGAAAAAAAAACAAACACAGACTTTTGAAACACAGAGGTCACAGACAGCTAATGGAGTGCTATGGGACTGCCTTGCAATAGGTCTGGCAGCAAAGAGGAACAACAGCTTGTTCAGGGGCTTCTCTGGCCACTGTCACTGGGGTAGAGAAATTAAGCAAGGCAAAAGGCCAGAAACTCCCTCCATCTGCCAGCCCAATTCCTGCGTCACAAATGTATGTTAACAGAACACATACAACAGTTGGAATGCAAAATATATATATATATATATATATATATATATATATTTGGGGTTAGCCACACACAGATGTGAGACAACTTGAGCATTATGGTATCCTTAAGATCTTCCTGCCCGAACGAACAGAAACAGAAAAGCCCATCCCAGACAGACTGCTAGCACTGAGAGATGATTAGGAAGATGCCAATGACATCAGCTTGGAACGGGCACCAGCATGATGATACCAGGATGCTTAAAATGTTAGTCTCAGATATGCCCCAGTTATTCAGAGCAGAGACACACATTCCTCAGACTCTCTTGACAGCAAAAGCAGATGGTTGGACCCACTTTGTATGGCCACGCTGTCTCCTGTTCGGTAAAGCAGCTTCTAACACCCTGCCCAGCAGTTTCTGGTGTTCTGTTTAGTTGGTTTATGCTCAGGTCAACACATAGTCAGGAGTTTCAGCATTGCCTGCAACCCTAACAGCAAAGCTCCATCTATCTGAATGTTATTTTGTATGCTGCAACCTAGATGGAGCCTTCCTTTATGGACCATAGTTTAGAGAGCAGCGTACAAACCTCAAGGAGGTCTACACATGTCACACCCTGGGGCTTGCTCATGTCCCCAGGGCGCTGCTTTAGAAAGGATGCAATTTCATCCCTGACAAGAAAAGTCTTCCTATAATCTAGCATGATGGTTCCCTCATTGTGGCTCTTTGCATCCTGAGCAAATTAATTTCCAGCACGTGGGTCCTAACATACATATTAGCTGCACTTTCCTCTGAAGTTCTTCATCCAGATTTGCACGCTGAATGGAGATAAAGCACCCAAAGTCAGAGTCACCTTCATCCTTATTCCAATTAGATTAGCTTAATGGTAATATAGTAAAAGTTCATTAAGTATGATTTAAGGCAAGGTTAAAAGGAGAGAAGAGAAACAAAGCACCCTCCTAGTCTCTATATTGAAAACTTTTCTGTTTCCTTAAGCATCTTTTTACCCAGAAGCACCCAAGATACAGCTCTGCCCATGAGCTAAAGATCCACAACCTGCCATTTACTCGCCAAACTACTGCCAATCGCCACTCCAGTACCTCAAGCTTCTTCAGCACTTCCACAGCAGCTAGAGTCATAGAATCAGAATTGTTGCAAAAGATCTTCAAGATCTTTGAGTCCAAATGCAATCCTATCACCGACATGCCTGCTGAACCATGTCCCTCAATGCCTCATATACACTTTTCTTGAACTTTGCCAGAGATGGTGGCTTCACCACTTTCCTTGTCCAGAAAAGAAAACTGTACCCTTGCCAGGGGCAAGCACCTAAGCAGGAAAATAACCTCCAGTAGTACAATCCTCTAAAAAAGAAATGAAGACAGCAAAGAATTTAGGCAACCTAACAAGAATATGATGACAAAAAGGAAAAACAAACCTCACCCGAGCTTCCTGTACCGCAGTCCCTTCTCTCCACACTCCCGACTGCATCAGCAATTACCCACCGCCACCGCCATTTTGGGCACCGGCACCAGCCGTTGCCTCTGCGTGGCGCCATTTTAAGCACCGATGCCCTCCTAGCACGTGCGCAGGCGCCTGTCCTGCCGGCCCTGTTCCAGAACCTTCCCTATCCCCTGTTTTCTCCCTCCACTTGTATCTATGTGCTGGTGACTCCTTGTTCTGCCATGGAGAGAGCTTGTGGTCGAGCTCGAGCAGCAAATGGCTTATTCAGATGCCTCCGCAGAGCCCAGGAGTTGGCAGGTTCACTGAGGTATGTGCAGATGCACATGGCAACGTGTGAGGTGCTGGGTTGAGATTTCTCTCCTTGGTGTATCTCTTGGATAACCTTGCTATAGAGAGTACTGAGGTCAAGCTAGAATTGCCTAGAGGAGTGTGGGCTATCCCAGTCCAAAGTGTGTATGTGTGGTAATACATAAATATAGAGGGAAACTCCGCATGGAAACCCCCAAGTTAACTCATTGTTAGTGTTGTCATATCAGGTAGGCCATTTGATTACAGGAAGCTTTGCCCTGCCTCCCAGGGGCTGGAGTAAAGCTGCAGGCCTGCCACTGCCACTCACACTTGGCAGTAGCTGTATTGCCACTTCAGTGGTGTGATAGCCCAGTGCAACCTGTAGGGTGGTGTCAGTTAGATTTTATGTTATTTTATTTGTTTATGTATATGGAGAAAGAGAAATTTTCCATTTGTGTGACAAAAATGGAAATAATGATTGCATGTTACCCTCACTGCATTTAGAAGCAGTAATTTTCATTGAATTGAAGCGGTCTTAAACATGAACTTCTGTGTTCTGTTTCTCAGACACCTGGGCTATAGTAGTTCTACAGGATTAAAAAAATACCATGTTGGTCTCTAATATTGTTAAACTGGTCACACATATCCCCATCAGTCATTTAGATTAAAAATAAATATCTGCTGATATTATGCTGTACTCTAATGTTATCATTTATTTTGAGTGCATCATGGCATATTTTCTGTGGTGTAAGGTAGTTACAGAGATGGGCAGGTTTGCCAGTTGTTTAGCAAATACTCATAAACAGAAGAGGAGCTTCCCTCTGTTAGAATAAAATAGTAAAGATTGGTTCATCACAAATTTAGCCCAGAAGGTTGACTTTGACCCATAGCTCTGCTGAAAAGACAGAAATATGGCAGGTTGAAATTAAGCAGTAGAAACGTTTTTCTGTGCCTATGTGGACAAGCCTGATGGATTTACTTTTGTTGAAGAAGCATGGAAGTTGCTGTTGTTTATCACTTTCCTCTCATATTACTTCATAAAAAATTCCTTTTTTTATATTGAAGGATAAAACTAGATTCTATTTGAATAGAATTATGCTCAAATTAACCACCGATAGAATTACATAAACAGGGGCCTCACCAACTATGCTCCCAACCTACTCAAGCAGGGCAGACTCAGACCATGAGGCACGTTTGTGGTGACCAAACAGTGCGGAAGTCAGTGCACAGGTCCAGGAATTGCCAGGTAGGTTGAGGTTAAGCTAGGAAGTCAGTCTGTAAACGTAGCTTAACTAGGGCTATGGCCAGATGGAGGCTGTGGATGGAGACCTGTACTCCTCCAACACAGCTCCAAGTCCAGAATAAAGATCTCTGAGATTGTGTTTCTGGGGCTGTGAGTGTGAGAGGAGACCCCAGATGAGGTTCACCAGAGCCATTAGCATGGTATGAGTACACTCAGGCTTGACGCCCAAATTAATAAAAAAATATATATAAGGTAGTTTAAGGATTGCCTTATGGCAGTACAACAGTAGTTAAGGTAGTCTATTGAAAAAGCCCACTGTGCAAGTGGAAATCCATTGAGATAAAATACTTAAGTTGGAATTTCTGTGTCAGTTAATTTATGAATGACTGCCTTAATTACTTTGCTAATCCAAAATGGTGCCTTCCTGAGAAGGGAAGGGGAAAAAAAAAACATTGGAAATTAAGATTTGAATATCTGATGCTGTAAACAATGATGCATTGTCCAAGGTTTCCTTCACACTTTCATGCAATAGTTGCAGCAGCCTTAATTTAGCAGAGTCCTTGCCTTCCTGAGAGTGGATAGCATGCAAGAGGGAATGTAGGCAGTCTGGAGCCAGCCTGGAGAGAGCCACTTTGAAGGCAGTGCTCACTAGCTCTCCTCAAGCAGGTAGAGACAGAACAGTGGTAATTTGAGTTGAGCATGTCGAGAGGTGTATGTGAGAAACTTACAGAGCCCTTTACAAAGGGAGGAATGCCTTTTTTTTTTTTCCTTCTCTTGCACAATGTGAGCAACAAACCTATACTGCTCTTTTTTTGTACACTGCTCTTCTGTTAAACCTTCCTGACATCACATCACTACATGTTACTATTGAGGCAAAATAACAATGAAAGGTTCAAGTGAGCTTTATAAAGTTGTGGTAGGCAGGACGGCACTGTCCCCAAGGAGAAAGCTGTCCCTGATCAGTAAGAAAAGTCTTAACCTATATCTCCTATATCTCTCACAGTCATTTACTGAAACAAGATTGGGGTTTTTTTAATACTGTAGAGTCAGTTTGGGCACTAGACTGTAATTTTGAACATAGATTTTCTCTAAAGATTTGTCTTTGAAGTCTGTAAGTCTCATACTGACAGTCTCATTATTTAAAAAGATAAACAGATCACAGCATTTCCTGTTGAATCAGATAATACTTATCCAATTGATTTATAGAGTAAATATCACCTCAATGGCTAGAGATTTATATTAAAAAAAAAAGATAGTTTTCATATGAAAAATGATTCCATTTTGATATGGAATCCCACCCCTCCTTTCCAGGAGAGAGGAAAAAAAAGGCAAGAAAATTCCCTCCAAAGAAGGAATACAAACTTTGAGAAAAGAAATTTAAAGAAATAAGAGAAACTGTGCCAGAATATTTGGGCACAGGTAATTCAAGAAGTAATTTGAATTTCAAAATAGGGATCTTGCAGAAAGCTTCCCTATACAAAAAAAAAAAAAAAAAAAAAAAAAAAAAAACATGGGCCTTTCAGCAAAAACCTCAGTCTTCTATCAGTCTTCCAGTGTGAGTTGAACAGCTGGATACTTAATAAGCCCCACGTGTTGCAAGCTGAAATGACTGATGCAAGATAATTCATGACAAACTTATCACTTCCTCAGTATTGTTTTTACTTTTTGTTTCTTCCTTCAGATACAAGCATATTCACAATATGGTACAGTTTTGCAGGTAGTACAGCATTACTGTTGTATTAGTGTAGATCTAACACTTATCAAGATGTTTTGTGAAAGTAAAGACTATGAACAGTTAGGGAAGTAAATATTCACACTGCACTTGATAATGATGTTCCTAGGATTTGCATAACCAGTAAGAGTGGATTTAGGGTTGCAAATGGAAAATTCTTGTGGCTGAAGCCTTCAGTTATGCCTCTTGAAAACACTAAAACATGACATATTTGAATAAAATATCTGAAGGTTAAACAGAATGTGAAATTGCGTATGTCATTCATTTCTCGGTAGCTTCTCTTACACCAAAACAAATATAATATAACAAATGAAACCTTTCCCCAATGGGAGATGGTTAAATTATTTTATATGGTAAAAGCTTATGGATGGGCTAATCCTGGCAGTCTGTCAATGTTAATATTAATTTCTTGTACACACATACTTGTGTGCATCACCTTACAAACTGATAGCAATTGATGCATTTTGACTTTTCTGATTTTTGCTTTGGGGATTGTTTGTTTTTGTTTTACCAAACAAAAAAAGTTAATATTAAAGTAGATACATGTTTCCAGGTGACATTCATTATTATTACTATTACTGTTATTCTTTCTATTAAGACAACATACTAGTAGTAATCAATGTGAAATCCCTAAGAGGATGATCTAATCATCACACTCAGGACATAGTAATTGTCTTTTCTGTCTGTTTTATTGATATTTATTGTAGGCTGATAGGGCGTGTAGTTAACTGTTTTCCTTCTGTCCAGTGACAGTTGATTTAATTCCAGAGGTCCTTTAGCAATTGATCCAGGAATGAACCAATTGCTTGCCTATCAAAACATCAAAAATTTATTGAAAGGTGCAATTCTTCAAATTCCCTAGCTAGGGTTATATGTACTCCTATTCAGGAACACATGAAGTTCAGCTGGTGTGCCTTGCATCTCATCTGTATGGATAGATAGCCTGAGCATTTTCACCAGAAGTTTGTCCTAAGATGTTAGATACTTTGTGATTATCAAAGAATAGGTGAGTATCCACAGCAAAAGAAACATTTTTATCCCCAGATCATTCTGTATAGCTTTTGAAGTAAAGTCTGTACCACCCATCATGCCGGAAGAGGATAAAAAATCTAGCAGTATAACTCAGAAAGGATTCTTCCATTTTAATAGGCACTTTGTCAACTTTAGTAGGGATAAGCAGCTTCAAAAAAAATGTATTTTGGTCAATCAATCATACTTGTTTTATTATTGTACAGTATGAATGAATACATGCTAATTGCCTTTTTGTGATTTTATGAATTTAATTAATTATATATTTCAGTACAGGATGGTGTTTGAAAATCATCAAGGAAATACTTGATGTAGAACAGTACATAGTATTAATGAACAAAGATCCACAACCTCTCACCTTAGAACATCACCCAAGCCTACCTGAAGCTACTTTAAATTTATTACGTTGCTAAATAGGACTGAGTTCTTGAATATATAAAATGTTAATTTGTGATCTCAAGTCAGAAGATAGGTTCAGGTACAAACTTCCTATGTAATACTGAATATACAGAGTTATAAATGAAAAGACTTAAACATTTGAAGACATCTTTGATGTAACACAAGGAAATGCACCAAATATAGGAACTGTGCCAGATAATGTAGAACAGCACTGTTCTTCACTTTCACATCAGTTGCATGTTTTCCTGTGCTTCTGTACAAGACAATGTGTTTGTTCTTATTTCTGGCTAACACTTATGTCTTTGTTTGCAGAACTGTTCCCTATATTTCTATTGGTAAAGTTATGTTGCATTAGAGATAGTTGATTAGTTTTTCTAAAAGAATTACAAGTCTCTCTGCCTCAATGAAAAAAATAATCAAAAAAAAAATCCCAATCTAAAAGCAAGATAATTTCTTTGTATATTTATTTTCTCTTTTCAGGTATTTGTATGTCACATGGATATATAACCTCATATTTTAAAGAGCTAATATCTGTGGTTACTCCGCAGATTTAAGAACAAACCTGTTGTTTCACTGTGTTCAAGGAAAGCTGGAAATATAATAGTATACTTTTGATAGTTAATTGGTCTTTTAAACCTATTACAGAGAATTCTGGAGAAAGACAGGAAAATGTCTTTCTCCAATGAAAAAATGGCATGGCTCTGTTTGTTACTGCTGTAGGTGAGTGACCTGTGTCATTAATTATTGTTCTGAGAATATGTCCTGGCACCAGGATACTGTCCAGCATCAAAAATAATCAACCTTTTTGCAGAACAAGATGATTTTTGGTTTAGTTCTAAAAATACTGAATTCAAGTAAAATCAAAAATTTTAAGAGCCTTTCTGCAAGCTATTACTGCATGTTTCAGTGGTCTTGTGTTGCATTACACACAGGAAAGCCTTTTTACCTTGGCCACGTTAAAGCAAATGATGTTAACCAATTTTTTTCTATATGGTAAAGAAGAGTAATATTTTGTTTTAGGATTCCAACATCTTAGGATGTGCATATATTGTTGTTGACTTTTTGATAACTGATAATTCTTCAAATGACCTCAAATAGAAAATGATAAATGATATGGAGAATAGAGAACAGTTGGGTTCTACATGACTGCAAAAGGTAGACAATTCCTTTATCTGACTACAGGTTTCCTATTTTCTATGATGTTGCAAACTCGTGGGTTTGGTAGAAATTGCACATTCACTATAGTGAGCATACATTTATTTAGACAGAATACAGACAGTAAGGATAAGCTTATTTTCATATATATGTGTGTGCGTGGGTGATTTACCCAGGGATTGTTTGCAAATATAAAGGAGATGCAGCCTGTGATTTTTTTTTTTTCCCTTCGGTGATATTTAAATGGCTAGATACTACCTAGACAGGAGGTGGAACCCCTTGTCTTCTATATTTTACTTTTTTTTTAAGTAAAATAATTATAGCTAGAGCTCTTGCTTTTTATGAATATTTTAGCCTGTCCTGCTACAGTTCATCCTTAAAATATTCTTGTAAAGTATTTTTTTTTTCGATACTATTATAAAATTCCTGTCTACTTCTGGTATCTAGATATAAAACTGATTCCCTGTGTAGGTTTTTGGAAAGCATTAAAAGTGGAAAAAAATCCTTTCAAGTATTTGCAGATATTTATGTGGAGACATGCTTGAAGAACTGTTTTTTCCTTTTCAATCTGTAAATGTTCATCAATGACAGATGATTTATTCCTGTTTAGCAGGGCATCCTGGGCTGTTACAGCTTTCATTAGTTGAGGTTTGAGTGGTTTCTGTTTGCCATGAAAATATCTGGCATTTATACAACACTTTTCTCAAAAATGTTTCAAGGTGTTCTGCATAGTATGTGCATGTGAGGGAATCAATTCACCAATCAGTAAATTAGTCACCTGTGGAGTAAAGCATTGCAGAAGCTTTGTGGCAAGATCTCTTGATGAGATTAATTTATTTCATTTAATGAAACTTCATGGACTTGAAGGAAGCAGAACATGGTATTGTGTTTGATAGAGGGGGACAAGAGTTTTCTGGGTATGACACTTGACTACAACCAAATTGTCTTTGTTTTTTGGGTCTCCTACAGACTTCTTGTCATTTTTATGACAGTTTGCTTAATATGCTTTGGACTTTAAATAGAGTCAGGGTAATTAATAATGATATGTCAACTGAAATGTGGTGTCTGTCCATGTATGTGTGCTGTGAATTTACTTTAAATGGTCATAGTTAATACTGACCATTTTTAAGCAATGAAAAGGCCCCCTGCCACTGATGGTAAGCTAAGTGATACAACATTCTATTTGCTATGGGTTACTGGAGATCATCTATCATGAGTCTGAAGCCATGGTTACACATATCTCAGAAATAATAATTTATTCCAGTTTTTGACAGTTTTGATTATATTGCATGAAATTATGCAACAGAGAGCACAATATCTTCCACATCCTAGCTGGAGTTTTTACGTGCTGCTTTACAGAACACAGCTCTTCACTTGTGTGTCACAAAATAGTTGCTAGAGATATATGCATTAAGTTAATTCAGACTTCTAGTAAAACCTAAAAAGGACATAATTTTTTAAAGGTTTTATTTATTTATTTAAAAATTTCAGCAGGACAGATGCTCCTCCTACTACTGTAGGTAAAGCACCCTGAAGGGTACTTGCAGTCCTTAAGTTTATGGTAGTACTTGGTAAGTTACTTTAATTGCCTGTGTGTCTCATGTTGTTTGGTACTGTACTCTGTGAGAGCCTTACTGATAATTCTGTCTTCAGAAGAGCAGGAGGCTAAGCAGAAATGGGATATTCTACTTCAAAGTTGACATGGAGAAGGAAAGTCTTTCAGACTAGAATAGGCAGGTAACTATGCCACGTGTTTTAACATCTTTGTCACCATTTAACTGAGACACCATTTAATGACACCATTTACTATTCTTTGAACATGATATAATGTTTTATTTCTCAGTTTTAGCAGGAGATAGTGTAATAGTGAGTTTAAAATGCATTTTATTGCAACTATGATTTTTTTTTTAAAGATCCCTATGTATTTCTTACTATTTTTAAGTGGAAATACTTCCTCTTGTCCATTTACAAAGATTGTTAGGCTCTAACATTTATGAATGTGCCTTTTCAAATTCTCTCTGTTCAACTCTCAGGATTGCATGTCTTATACAGTACTGGGCCAAGTGATTCAGTGGGTGAAGAACAGTTATTTCCTGTACGGAGGGGCTGAACTTTTAGTGAATTACCTTGTATGTGGCTCCAAGGAAGATGACTTAAGCTGAGATGAAAAGTGTTTGTAACTACTTTGTTTAGCTTTAGGCAAAATCTACATTTTTTAAAATCCACATTCAACAATTCAGAAGTTACTTCTCTCTCCCACAAAAGAGAGCACAAAGGCCCAATTTTGGAAGCAATTTCTAGGACACAGCTCTACTCTCAAGGAATACCAGAGGGCTGCAATGAAATCAGAGGAACGTCTGAAGACATAATAGACATAGCAAATAGAATTTTGACCATCGTAACTTTGGTGCAACTACTCAGGTGATTTAAATGGTTATAAAATCGAAACTATCTTCTATTCCTTTTCAGGCAGGGAGCATTTATGCAAAACTTGTTATATATCCAGCCTCTCTAAAAGAAGGCCGCATAAATGAAAGGCGTCTTAGTTGTCAGATCCCTATTGGTACAGTGCTACCATACTCAGCAGATAATTTTATTTGATAACTGCAATGCTGATCATTGTTGCAGATATGTTTCTGGATAATACTGGTGCTTCATATTCACTCTGATCAGATTGATTACTTGACTTAAAAACCCCAGTATTTCCTTCAGAGCATTGTATCCTTGCTGGATGTGTTCCCTGCTTCTCCTTTATGGGATGCAAGAGATAATTTCAAAACATAACTGTCTAACTAACTGGCAATGTAAGAACTCTTAATATTAAAACAGTTTTTTCTGTCTTACTAAATCAGTCTACACTCAAAATAAGTTAATTCAAATACAACTTTTTGGATAAGAAGGCTGTAATAACCAAAGGTATCTGTCTCATGCAGCTTGCTGTGTGATACCATAGGAAGAAAGAGCCCCCTAATGGCTTCAAGTTATCTAGAAAATGTAAAAAAAAAAACTTTCCCTGAATTCAAGTTTGAAAGCATGGCAAAATTAGTTTCCAGAAGACCAAATTAGCCTTTGAGGAAATGGATGATAAAACTGAATCAAAGTTGGAAGTGCTGTGAAATGTGAAGACTAACAATATTCTAGATGTAAAAGGAAAAGGACAGTCCCTTACATAACCCTTTAAACTCTTATTTGCAGTTTACATTTACTTTTACATGGATCTGACAGAAGAAAATACTTATATTTAAATTGTTAGTGCAGAAACTATTAACACATTTCATTAGCACAGCCTGAACTGATGGTTGGACTTCTGATTTGCTTTTATATTAAAAAGGTCATTCACATGAAATTTTTTTTTGCAAAATTAGAAACCTTTTGCATTATTTGTAATCTCATGGTAAGAATATAAGTCTAAATGTTAAGAAATACTTATGGTGGGAATAATATCACTGTCTTTGGTGCAAATAAATTCATGCTGATTTTGTAATTTGAATCATAATGTTCTGTGATTAAGGCTGTAAATTTGAAGAGCACAGGTACAGTAAGCAAGGCTTTTTGCATAGAGTGGAGGAAGAACAATATGTGCAAGATCTATAAGAAAACTTTTAAACATATACAGAGGATTTTTTTTTATGTATATGAAGTATTTTGAAATGGGCCTTGAGTTTCTAGGGGGCCAAAAGTGAATTGAGCATCCAGTTCTTGTAGTGCTGTTCAAAACTCCGTCTACGTTGGGTAAATCTCGTGTGGTAGCCAGGTGTTTTTCTTGTTAGAATTTTCAGTCAGTTAGCAAAAAAGAGAAGATTTTTCTCCCTTATTTATGGTAAGATCCCGACACTCTTGCTCAGCATATGCAGGTCTCAGCGCTGCCAGTATACTCAGTAATTTTGATAGTACTCTTTATGGAGTGAAGAAAAACTCCATGTAAGCTAGGATAGCAAAGTATGTTCCCAAATACCTTCTACCAGAAAGGAATTTCAGAAGGAGACATTGAAATTGTTGACAGGTATCAATAATGTATATAAAAACAAGCATAAAAAGAGATGCAATGTTATTCTCAGAAGAAATATAAAGAAAGAACACAAATGTTGTACTTCAAGTAAGTCTTTGCTGAGGAGTTGTCTTCTTGTTTTGTTTATACTTATTTATGTAATACAGTGTAGATTTTAGAAAAATTATGTAAGAAGCCTCTTCATTCCTGCATACATTGGCAGTTATGCATCTTTTTCCTTCAAATTTTTGCTTATCTTTTAAAAAATCTCTATTCCCCAACAAATCTCTATCCCCAAATTCTTCATTTTTTTATCTATCTTTTGCAAATTGTAAATAATCAGTTTGGTATTTGTGTGAACTTCATTTCAGATCTGGAATTTTCAGACATAAACATTTGAATGGTGCTTTATATAAACCTACAAAAATAACTATATAGAGGAAGATAAAAAGTGATAGTTCTGTACTTGTGATATGTTTGCCATCAGGTAAGATGGATTATAATTAGATGTCCTTTTTAGCAGTTCTAAAATAAGAGGGTATTGCTAGTTATTGACAGTTTCTTAATAGGGCAGTCTTTTGGGAGGTTGTACTTGGCTGTGTAAATACCTGCCTAAATGCTTGAGGTTAACAGAGTGATGATTTGTCTTCATTCTGTGGCAATGATCAAAATAGCCAGTACACATCAAATTCCTTTCAGCTTGGATCTGGTAGCAGAAAGCACAAACTGATGAGGAAGGTGATACAGCTCATCAATTGGAAGGATTGGGAGGTGAAGGAAGTCACAGTGCTCTCCTCCTAGCTTAAGGCTCCCTTAGCCTGTAAACCCAAAGGCACTTGACTTCCTGACTTGATGCATAACCAAAAGCTGCCTTGTTTTTAACATGTCACCTTCCACAGAGACAGCAAACACATTTCCAAGCAAACTGAAAGAAATGATATGTAAAAAGTTTATGCAGAGTGTAGGCAGATAGGAGACAGTAGTATTAATGTCATATCAAAACAAGCAGTCAGCCCATCATGGGATTGCTGCTTCAAACATGCAGCACAGAACGCTCTAACTGAACACCCTAGGATTCATATTTTGGGTCGTAAGCCTTGATCTTTGCTTTGGAGGCAGCATGTTAGCAATAACTGCTGTATCTGTAATAAGATGGCAGTCTTATGCCGTATTATTTAAGGCAGAGCATGTTTGTGCAGCAGAGGTAAGCTTGCATCAAAATGTAGATGCTCTTTTAAACTACTGACAAGCACCGAGAATCCTCCAGTGGAATGTTCTCCTCACCTGGCTTCACAGCATGAGCAGTAGGGAATTCATAATATGAGAGAGGTGCTTTGCTGTTATTACTCCAGACTGCTTGGAATGTGTGGGACAGGTTACATAAAAACACTTTGAAATTGCCTTTTCTGGCTGCTTCATTCCAGTGTAGTCAAAGTGATACAGTGATAAATATAATGCACAAACTATACCCTGTACTTAATTTTCTTTGGACATAAGTAGTATTTAATATGTAGCGGTCTGTGAATGCAAGAAATCTAAGTGCAGTAAATGCATTCTATGCACAAATGCTTCTATTAACCATGCAAAGTACAAAAAGAATAAAGCTATTTTATTCTCCCCCCCACATACTACTGAGTAAAGCAAAGGATAATTTCCTTACCTCCAAGAACAAACAGTATATATCATCAGTACTGTGTGGGCTAAGGGGACAGGCTGAATATTTGTCTTCTGTAATAAGCCTCTTCATCCGATGCAGAACATTAAAGAATGAGATTGTATGTAAAATGAACTATTCCAAGGTCCAGTCTGTTATCAGTTGCACTGGTTTAGGGCTGGCATCCTCTTGCAAATGAAAAAGGTAGCTCAGCAAGTTACCCGCTGTCAGAGCGAGGTGTCAGTGCTAGCAGGCACCAGGAGGCACATTCTGCCGCGGTTAGCAGCACAGGCTCCCTCTCTTGCTCTGTCTCGCTCGCTCTCTTTCTCACCCTGACGTTTGCTCAGCTCTGAGTCTGAGCTCCTTCTGCTGCTGTATAATCAATCTAGCCTGTCTGAATCTAATAGGCCTCTCTTTAACCAGCCAATCAATAGCACAGGTTCCAGTGCTCGTCCCTGGGGTCTTTTCCAGGAGTGGTACAAATAATAAGAGTTTGGCTAGCAGTTTAACCAAGAATTTTTCATTATTTTATCTCCTTTAAAGGGAAATTGTTTAGGAGAGCCCAGGTTAAAAGCTGTCTTTGTGTGCTTTCATGTGAGTTACATAAACATGCCCACACTACTGCACTGGCATTGTGAACCCTTTCCTTTTTTTTTTTTTTTTTTTTTTTTTTTTTGTACCAATTCCATAAGTTTCGGAGTATAAAAAGAAGCCTCCTCCCCTAAATATAGAAATGAACCTACATAGTGAGCCTCGGACTTCGGGATTAGAAAAACCTAGAATCAAGTTCTGTAACTTACACCCACAAATATGAAAACTGAGCCTGTAGAAGAAGTGTAAGAATTATATCTCACAAACTGTGCTTTTAACCTTTGCTGCCTTAAGCTACCTTCTTTCCTATACAATTTATATTTCAGGTTGCATGATATTTTTTTTAGAACTTATCAGTGTGCAAAATAATATAAATTAACATATGGAAGGAATTTTAGGTTCTATCTATCAGTTCCAGATTCACACAGAACACCTTCTTCATCCTTAACAGGGAGCAGAGTTAACTCTAAAATGGGGAGTTAGCAGTAAATAACTCTTGTGTTTTAACAGTCAATCCCATCTTATACTATGTAGTGTTCCATAGGTGTAGCTAAGAAAAAAAAAACATGCTAAGTATGTATTTTTACTGTGCCTGAATTGTATTTCTTTGACTATTAGTAGTACTAAAGCATAGGAACAGAAGTTTTCAGTGTGGCTATTCTTGGTACAGCTCAAAATTATGAATTAACTTTCATGCACAAGCAAAGTGGTACCTAGTAACTACCATACTCCTCATTCCAGAGATTAGGTTATGTGAATCTAAGGTGTTAACATTTCATATCATATTACTGCTTTAAATTTAAATTTAAAAATTTAAAATTTCATTTAAATTGTGGGGTTTTTTTTATTTAACCATTGGTAGTTATCAGCAGCTGTAATTAATTAAAAAAAAAAGCAGAACATATTCAGTAGGTTTTTCTAGACTACAATGTGTAAATAAAAGTTTGTATCTACAGTATCATACAGTATCTACAGTACCATACAGATATATATGAGTGAAGATCTATCCATGAAAATATATAAGGCTAATATATTCCTGGCTGGTGGGAAAAGGGCAGTAAGAATCGCAGGGAGTAATGTTACAGAACGCAGAGTGAAAGGTCACTTAACTTTCTGGATGCCTGTTTCCCTTTGGAAAGTTTTTGGAGAATGTGCTATGAAACTACTCTGTGTTCAGTTTGGTATTATGAAATGGTAGAAAACCTTTTTTTCATTTTGCTCAGTTTAAGGAAAAAAACATTATACATATTAGACAACACTTAGATAGTATTACAAATATGTCTCTATGGAAAATATTTTTTACTTTTTCAGATTTAACTAACAATAATAAAATATACATGCTCCCTAACTCATAAATCCAGTGATAATCGAGGTAGCTCCTATGGGACAGGAACCAGAGGAAATCTAGAACAAGAACAATTTTTTAAGACTATGAATACCTAAGGGTGTTCATATATATGACTTTGATAGATTTCCTCATAACATGAATAAAAATAAAAGTCAAAGTTGTAATTTTCACACATCTTTCTTTGGAAAGAATACCTTACATAGGCGTTCTATCTATTAGCTTTCTATCTAACTATCTACGTAAAACCTTAAGCCAGGTTCTTTTGCTGATTGTACAATTGCTGAGCAAAATGATTTTTATTAACTGAGGTATAATTTAGTTTTCAAATCTTGCAAAGTCTTACACTTACTTAAAGTCTTCAGTGAGGACAGTCACATATTTAAAATTGATTATTGCAGTCTAATGAGTAGTACAGAGGTATGTTTTGATTCTGTTTTTCTTCATATGCTGGAGAATGTGAGAATGTCAGTCTCCGTTGATTAAACACTTTGAGTTTAGCCATGAAAGTTATGTATATGAATCTGATATAATGGAATATGTATCCATAAAACATAATATACCTTATTTTCTATCTGAATGCTTTGGTGAACTTCAGGATGAACATGCTATAAAAATACAAACTAATATAATTGAAATTATTTATCATCACCGCTGTTAATATTTACTGTATTATGATTTGATGTTTCTAGGTCAGACAAATAATTCCTCTAAAACAGGAGGTGCTGCTCTGTTGGTGGGGTCTGGAATATTTAAGGTACAAATTTTAACCTGCTACTGCATTAACACCAGTAGCATTCCTAAGTCCATATTTACATTCTGTTCTTCCAACAGAGATTACGATCATCCATTCCAAGTTTTAGGACCTGGAAATTGCCAGATTTATTTTAAATTCTTGCCTGTTTATATTATACCAAATGCAGTAGAAATTTATCTTTTTACAGAGACTCTGGAACCTACACCAGTTTTCACAAATGAAGTGACTTCCACTAACCATGGGGGCAGCAGAAAAGGAAAAGTCACATCCATGCAACTATTGCCCCTGTACCCTGGAAAACATAAAAACAGTGCTTACATCCAAACTGCCTCCTGAGAATGTCTTTGTAGTAATATCTGAATTTTGCATATCATTATTTGGAAGAGTTGACCAAGTTGACCTATGCCAAAATTAATTTACATGTTTAAAAATTTGCACAACTGCTGAATTCCATTTGCTCTCATTTTCTCTGAGTCCCAGTACAATTAAACAACTCTTAGGTAAATAAAAAATATGTATTCAAGAACAATGAGATCTTCTTTAAACTCTTTTAGGGGCTCTATTTTCAAAAATAAGCCTTTGCATGAAGAGCTAATTCTTACTGGAAATTCTTACTCTTGAAAACTGTCAGTGCTGAAATCAGACCGTGACTTCAGCAACACATTTACGTAAGTGAGGTGATAGGTTTAATTCAGCAGCCTGACCTTCAGCAACTAAGTACAGGTCCAGTTTTGTTACACTTAAAATCATTCTGTGGGCAAAAAAGGAATCTTCTCTCCCTGCCAGCCTATGCCCCTGTACTTCACAGCATCCTGTGGCCCCACTTCTCAACAGCTCTGCTGTCATACCTGGCATGCATTTCTCAGTACTGCCTCATTACTTTACAGTCATATATAAAGAGAATAACTGCTAAAGAGAATAACTGCTTCTTGCTCCTATCTGTATAAAATTGTGATTGTACTGTAAGGCTTTCTCACAAAGATAAGCGAGCAAATTTAGCCACAACCACCTGATCAGGAGAAGAAGTGTTGTTAGAGCCAAACCAGCTAAAAGAAAGCTCTAGGCAGGCCAAGATAGGTTCAGACAGGGCAGAGACAGAGTTCTGAGGCCTTGTAAACATGATACAAAGCCTGAGGCCTGTTACTAGAAATGGCAGTGCTGTATTACCAGGTTGCAGCTTATGCAGGTTTTCTCATAGCCCCTGTTCCGGGGTCTTACTTTTCTTAATATCAGAGTTATGAAAAATAAACAGAAGTTAGTTGTGCTATCGTCATCTGCAATTGAAGATCCCGAGTACAAGAGATGCATTGTATAGGATCTTTAACACAAAATTTTATGCATTTGCCTCAGAAAAATATGTCATTAGGATTAAAAAATGTTTTCATTAAGGATTAAGAGATAGACTCTCCATGGATGGGTTATGCCAGGCAACATTGCTAAGAAGTTACAAAATGGTAAGAACATAAAAAGGAGGAATCCAGTAGTACAAGTGCTAATTTTGTAGGAAAAGAGGGAAATGAGTTTTCTTGCAGTAGCAGTCACTAGTGAAGTGTGTGGTACTTCATCATGTCATGAGGTTGCTGCTGTTCACCTTCAACCCTTCCTTGTTCTGATGGTGTTGTGTGGACCAAGAAGGCTGATGTGTTAAGAACAAACACATGTTTTGTGAAATATGATTTTGATGTATGATATGAGTAGCATATCCATTTTTATACCTTTACAGAAAAAGATCATGCATTTGAAGGTTACCTGGCTCTCAGTTGACTGATTTTGAACTGAGTTTCTGATTTTTAAATTGCTGCCTTTGTTTTTTTGCCTTTTTTTTTTTTTCCTGGGCTATGTGTAAACCTAGATCTGAGATACAAAAGTATATATAGAAAAAAAAATCTTAAGTTTACATTTCATTATTGTTGTTAGCGCTGCTAGTGCCTTTATTTGTGATGTTATTAGTAACATTCATGAGTCTTGGACACTGCAGCCTTCTACAATTCAACACTAAAATACAATCCAAGAAGAACAGAAAATACACTTAGTTTGCTATTGGGAGAGAATATCATAGTGTTGTGGCACAAATAGTATCTCTCCTTTTGCTTCAGTGAAATACTAATTTATTGCAATTTGCTATTGACTATGAACTTCATATTTTAGCCTATGTGTATGTAAGAAGCAGGTCCTCTATGAATTTTTTACAAGATTTCAAATTCTGGTTATCAGACCCTTCAAAGAGAATTAGCTTTAGTCTATGAGCTTGCTGCCATCCTCAATTTAGATTCACTGTATTCAAATATATATTTTTTTCAACTGAATATTGAAGATAATAGAAAATACCCAAATGCTCCAGGCATAGCAAAGAAGTTCGTAAAACATAGCCAGTATTCAGAATTGAACTCTGCATCGTGTCAGTAGTTTGAATATGATACAAAGTTTTGCTAGTTCATGAAAAATCAAAGATGGAAATACTGTAAACCAGTATACTTCTAAAAATAGATTTGGGATTTATTTCTTTAGCTTTGGGATCATACAGGTTGTAGAAGTTCAGTTTTGTTTAGGATCTCTATTACAAAAGCTGAAATATTTATGTATTTTGTATCTGCATCTATGTTCAAAATCAGTTGAGAGGAATAAAGATGGGGTATTAGGAGATAAAACAAGGGTAATCACCACATTTTCGTGACCACCTGAGTTTTGGTAAGTTATTCTGGGGAATCACTACCCATGCTAAAATGAGATGATGTTAAAATACTGGCTACAATACCTTTTCCATAGTATTAGTACAAAACAGCTTCAGTTATCTTCTACTTGAGTATTATTGCTCTTGGCTTTTTTCTTCAGTGGCCCTCCTCTTTTTTCCTGTCGTATTCCTGGAGATTTCATGAATTGCTTAAACTTCACATGGTGAAAGTGTAAGTTCATATTAATGTCTTCCAGTATTCACTTTTACCCCTTAACTGCTACTTCTCTTTTTCTCCCAGTCTCATGACAATTTCTGACTTTCCACTACTCGACACAATCAAACACGGCCCCATCTTGTGGCTGATACAAATGCTAATGAGCCTACAACCTTTTACATTGCCACCTGTATCATTTTTTTGCTTAATTCTTTTCTTCAAACAACTCTAGAACAACTAGTATAAATTAGGGCAATGTTCTTTTTGCAGCTGCTTTCAAGTTACTCTATTGGTTATTGTCAAGTGATGCAAGGAACCTTATAGAAGACAATATAGAATGTTCTCCTTGTGGGAATGCAACTAAATTCGAGCAGTTTGCAACTAGTTTACATCTGACGATTGCAGAATTGGATTTTATATCTGTTTTTTATTTCTCACCACACTGTGGATCATCACAAAATATTTAGATAAATGCATAAGACTTCTTGGTTTAAATATAACCTAACAGCAGTGATTCTGTTAGGCAAATTCTGTGCTCTTTATTTTCTTTGATGTTGCTTGACATATGTGTATTCCTTGTTTTACACTATGTGGAAAGACTGATGAGTGCACAGAGGAAACCTGGAAAAACTTCACATTAAATTGATAGTGTTTGGCACAGTTAAAATATGGAGGATAACATGCACAATGGCACAATGTGTTTCCTGTTGCAGGAAATGAGGTGTGCAGTGCTAGCAGGACAGACTATGGCCTGGTGGCACAGGAGAAAGTGGTAACTGTCATTGTGAGTCTGGTTGACAATTTAATTTCTTCAATTCATTTTCCATATTAACATTCTGGATAAAGTTAGTGTGTTGAAGCCTTCCTTTAAAGTTTAATATAAAAAAGAAAGGGAAAAGCAAAAACCAAATCCTGTTTTAAATGGAGCTTAAAAAGGAGCTTTAAATGGAGTTTAATATAAAAAAGAAAAGGAAAAACAAAAACCAAATCCTGTTTTAAATGGAGCTGTTTGTTATACATCTGCCCAATAGGCAAATTGGTGTTTTAATACAACAATAAAAAACTTACTGAAGTATGTAAAGTGTATTTAATACAGAGAAACATCTTAGAAATCAGATACAAATCAAATGATTCTGAACCATATCGAGTTAAGAGGCCAGCTGTGTTCAAAGTCATGTTCATAGGTTTTTTGCCTAGTGACTACTTTTGTATGCTTATTGTCCAAGGAATGCACAGCAGAAGATCACACTAGCCCATCAAGGAAAATGGTAGAAGTTTAGTGAAGAGGTTCAGAACTTCCTAGGAGTATGTCTGGGGTCTAAACTAATAAATTACAGTAAATTTAAATTCTTATGTAATCAGAAAAGTGTCTGCTCTTGTAAAATGGAAGCCAAAAGAGTAACGGCTAACTCAGAACAACAAGGATGAGGCAGAAAAATAAGCGTAATGGTTTATGTGTGGCTCTTTTGGTCTCTTCATTGTAAACAAGTAAGGTTTTATTTGAACAAGTAAGGTTTTATTTGATGACTTCGTGAACATGAGGTTATGTGAGTGAACTAGTGTGCCCTGTTGGCTGCAGGTCATAGAGCGTTTTCTTAGGAGAGTTCTTTCCTTCCCTGAAGAAGCTTTTATCTTAATGGGAATCCTATATATATTTCAAGACCTGGAGTGCAGTCTCCTCCTCCTAGGAGTCTTGCTGGCTGCTTCCAAGTCCAGCTCACTGAGAAGAGCTGTTTTAAAGAGCTGGAAGGAGTGAGTTGACTAGTGGGGCTGGGATCAAGGATCTGACTGGTGCTAAGGGAAGAAGAACAGGTGAGGTTCAAGGGAGGGAACAGACTCCCTCTTAATCCTTTCCAGTGTCACATGGAAAAACAGTAAGATTAAGATTCAGTATCATGAAATTCCCTGAAAATAAAAATAGTAATTTAATGATGACTACTTATGTATATAATGTTGTCTTTTATTAATAGAATTACCATGTTGTCTGTTGTAGTTTTTTAGAATTCAGAAATGAGGTATGTTAAATCAATAATTCCCTGAGCAAAAATGTCTGTTAAAATTCTGAACGGTAGTACCTAATGAGAAACCTTTCACAAGCAATCTTAAACTCTGCTACTCCAATTTCATTTGGGCAGTACTTTCACTGAAACTAATGGAAGTTTTGCCTGGATAGGTAACGGGATTGGGCCTATAATGCGCACAGTGTTTCAGATTTGCCTCATTGCACATGAACATTGAATTTATAGCATGGAAAATGCATACACCAAAAACAGGGGTCCTTGAATGCTCCCTGCAGCAAAACAAAATTTGTAGTTAAATTAGAAAGTTCACATATCCATGGGTCTCGATCATTTCTCAGGAGCCCCAGTACACTACACTGTGATGAGAGAACTTGGGCTGTTTTTTTTTTTCTGTTGTTGTTTGTTTGTTTTTCTTTCTTTAAAAGAATTCAGAGAACAAAATTTGTTGTCAGTGTTAGAAATTACCTGAGAAATGTATTCATTCACCTCTTGTTTCCCACAGGTCTGTTGTTGTGACGGAACTCTACATAAGTAACAGATGGTCAAAAATAACTAATTTCTTGCAAAGATGTTTCAGGTACAAAATTATAAATACTGCCTAAAATGGTCCTTTCTTAAATCTCAGACAGGCTAAATCTGCCCTGCCAATTGTGCTGAAAAATTCAGACTCTACCTGCAGACTCTGCCTTCAGACCATTCCTGATGGTGATGGTATTTCTAAGAAATGGGTGTGTCACAGTGCTGGTGTGCACTGTTTACCTTCTGGTGTGGCAGTTGATTCCTAGGTAAGATGTGGTAGAGTCCCTTTCAATTCATTGAGAATATGTTACTGTGAAAAATCTGAATTTCCGGTTCCCCTGAAGGTTAAAGATAAAAAGCCAGTTAGCATTTTAACACTAAAAAGGGCTTAGGAAGCCTCAGGGGAAGAAGAGTGCTTGGGATTCTGTTGCTGAAGTATCTGCCTCTGCTAAGTTCTAGTTTCCAGGACTCCATCAGAAAGGGATATTAAGCCTTTCTAACTGATACAATGGTCCATCAGGAAGGGAATGGACTTACATCTCTTTGATATACCCTCAGTTTTGCAAAGTATTGTCTATCCCTAACTGCCAGTGATTGCTTAAATTTTCCCCTTTTGTCAATATGAAGAATAAACAACAACAAACCTCTTGTCATTCTCTCTTCCAAGAAGCTTGCAACTCAGCTTGCAACTTGGAATGTTACACAAAAACAGAGTTAAACATCTCCTGTGTGACCTTTATGACAGCACCTTTTTGTATGAGAAGGAGCATCTTTCCTGACAGTCTTAGAATAAAACAGAATTAAATGTTGCTAAAAGAAGATAGGATGGGTTGAAATGAACTTCATCTTCATTATAGCTGAAGCAAAGTGAGAATTTGCAGTGGCTAGGCCAGCTGTCGTGCAGATATAGTTACAAGGCTGGAGTAACGAGGTATCTCTGCCCTGTGAAAGAATTCTCAAATCCTGATCCCTTTTGCTGCCTGTCTCCACCTCCAGGAGAGAAACCAGTTCCCTTTGACATGAAGCCTGGTTGCAGATCTGGGCAGGGCTCCCGTTAGGCTCCACAGGCACCAGCTTAGCTTTTTATATGCTATAGACTTCTCTTAGCCTATCCTATATTTCTCAGGTGATAAAAAAACAAAACCTCAACATTTTGACATGAAAATACCAACCCATGATGTACCATACTTTGTGCTGCGGTGCAGCCCTTCCTTATTTCTGGCAGTTTGGGTTTAGGGAAAAGAAAAGGTGAAAAGAGCACATGGCCAGAGAGCAAACACAAACTTCTGTTCTCTTTAGAGCAGTTACTGCCTTGCACAGAGTAGGAGGCTTCTGGGAACAGTGGAGATGCACAGAGAACTGACATGTTTATTTTCTTTTTTTGTCTCTGGGGAAAAAAAAGCTTATTACCAAAGAAACTAAGTCACATTCCAGTTCATGTAGTACTCTAGGAGTAATAATTGTTTTGTCTCTGTAATGTGATGAACTATAAAATACATATGAATAAATATTTTCAATGGGGATATGATAGAAGAGGAAGCAATGATTCCAATAGAAAATTCTACCATGTACTGCAATACAGCTAATGATAACCAAAGTTCAGCATTTCTTGTTAGGTTTAGAGTAGAATAATTTTGAGAAGCAATAATTATTCCTCTTATTTATCAAGTAATCTTGTCTGCGTTGTCACTGTTTTTCTCACTATAAAATAAGATATATTTAAATTTTTTAGAAACTGTTAAAATATTCACTTTTAGTGTACTTGTGGTATGTCTGGATAGACTGTCCTTACTGTTTCTCATGTTATCATCATTGCATATTAGGACATTAAAACTGAACAGTGGAAATGAACATTCATTTTTCACTGGTAGATTTCCATTAAAGATCAGTCATAGGTTGAAATTGAAATGTTTTGTGAAATAGTACAGATGTTAAAAAGTATCTCATCAACAAGTTTATTTTGGAAACCTGGTGCTAGAGTTGCTCTCCTGCTGTTCCATCTTTGGCCATTCTGTCTGAGGAGACAGCCCTGACTTTGAGGCTCTGATTCCCTCTCATCGGACAGAATTACTTTGTACTTCAGTTTGGCGGCCGGTAGGAGAGAAGTAGAGTGAATTAGAAAGTAAAACATGGAGAGCAGTGGATTTTTTTACCCACTGTGGTGTGGATATTTTATACCTTTATACTGTCATTGTTGGATATTTATTGGCAGGTTTGCTGAAGCAGAGATGCACAAAATCTGAGACAAAAATGAGAGAATCTGTTACTTGCGGCTTTTGCAGGGTAGAGGAGAGTTCTTGCTTTTTAAGGTCTTAAATATTCTGGAAACTGTTTTTGTCTGGATATCCTCTAGGTAAAGGAATTTTATTTGCAGCTACTTACAGTACAAGAACCAGAATTAATCTTCCATTTTTCTTACTTTCAGAATTCACTCTAGGAAACTTGAAAATTACTGAAATAAAATGGGAATTTGTCAGTCTCTTTGTAAAAATATCTATTTCTCTGAGACCCTGATAAATACAGAGAATGCATTAGACCAGCATTGAGTGTTGTAATAATGCATTATTTTATACTGCTATGTGAAAGAATCCAGCTGAGATTTTCTTCAGAAATGTGATTATGCGAGTATCCCACATAGTCACAGATAACAAGAGGAAATGTTAGATTAAGAGAAAGAGCTTTTTGTTATCCTCTTCAAGCAATGATCTTTCTTTAAGTACCACTGTAGAATGAACAGCATTATGGACCTGCTATTTCCTTTCTGCTTATTTTCATGACTAAAAATATAAACAAACCTCAGTGTCCATGATACATTTTTTTAAATCAGTTTTAATCTATGTAACATTCAGTTTTACACCACCATTTCAGTTGAATATTGCTCTTGGAAGAGGACTGTCACATTCAAGGTAATCTCCCCAAGCACTTTCACTATTTCAGCTTCTTTGTGGAAGCTCAGTACAGAAAGGACTGTTGCAGTTTATCACCAGTTCAGAGACAGGAGGAACGTTTGTTATATTGATCACAATTCATGGTATCCTAGATTCGGATAAAATTAGCAACTCAGTACCATTGGCTTTCATGCTTCGTAGTTCATACATTCATTTTCATCTTAGCTTTACTAGATTTGCTTTCCCTAGCACAGTTTGGGTTAATGGAAACTTCTTTTCCTTGTTGTCCTTCACCACAAGAATTATTTTGCCCATTGCTTTAGGTACTTGTCATATTCACATAAAGCACACAAAAACAAAGTTTTATATATATATATATATTTAATAATTTCTTTTTACACTGTGCTATTATCATGTTACAATTTCCATAGAATATCTTCTGTAAAATAACCAAGAGGCACTTTCTCCATTTTCTTTCTGTGTATTGTCACTGCAGCTTGGATTTTGGAGACATCTTAAGCAATAAATAGTCACAGACATATAACGTGTCTAACCGTATTAGTGGAGAAGAGAGAAAATGTTTCTTCTCATCTCTTAGAATAAGCAGATGACTTTCTTTTCTGAATTGTGTTTTTCAAGGGTTATTAAAAATATTGAAACACAGTACAGTGGGGAAAAAAAATCTGTTTTTCAATAATACAACATATGTACATTATGAAAATAACCCGTTCTGTACTGTGATGAGAAACTGTGAGAGAAAGAGGGAGAGAGTCATGTTCATCCTGGTTTAATGAAAATTCACTTCCTGGAATATATGTGACAATATTAAAATATTGTCAAATTGTGGTAATTTGACTATGATTAGGCTCTACTTCGAATGTGATAGTCAAGAACCACATGACATTCAGATTAGGAGGCATACAAATAATTGTGTATCTGCAAGAATATAGGAAATATTTCTCTGGACTTATATCTCACATATTTTTCTCATTATCTTCTATATTCTCAGGAAAATTGTTTCTGACTATAGACATTTCATCTTAAAATTGGGTCAGAAAAGTGTGAAAATAGCCTTAAAATGGAGCCCTGTGTAATGTTTACTCAGTGCTTTACACATAAGGCAATAACATTATGCTGTTTTTTCAGAGAAGATGACAAGGGCACAGATGAATCAATGACTGTGCCCAAACCTACATTGTAACATTGTATCCTTATAGGGAAATGGTGAATTTATTGTAGTGTTTTAGTGGCAGTATCCCAAAATTATTAAGAAAGGAATCCATAAGAAAAAAAAGATGAAGCTTTATTTTCTAAAGACCATGTGACATATACTGAACAATGACAGTACAGCACTGGCAAGAGCTCTTGAAAAAGACAAAGTTTGTTTGAGTGGTGTGGAAAAGGAGGGAAAAAAAAACAAAGCACAGTAAAGACACTGGAAAATTTGGGAGCAGCGTTGCAAGCCAATCAAATACTTTGAACAGTATGTTTAGGATAGTAATACTCAGGCTGTTTTTTTCAAGTTCCTCTGAAAAAGGACCATGGGATGGACATTGTTCAACAAAAGGAATTTGTTTTGATCGAGACATTTTTGTGCTATGTACTACAGGCAGAGCATGCAGCAGAGAGACTCTAATGAAAAGACCTCAAGGGTATAAATTACTGAGAAGAAGAGATAGAAGGTAGAGAGCTGCTGGCATTTCTCACTAGAGTTAAATTCTTGAAGGACCACGTGTATAGAACTTGTAAATATCCTCTAAAGATAGCAGTTTGCTAAGGGTTGCTGCAATACTGTGAGAGAATGAGGAATTCCAAAGCAAGTGTCATACTGTGGCCTGCAAATAAAAAAGTGCTTGATTTCAGTGTAAGAATGTTCCCTCCTTCACTCTACTGAGACAAACAAACAAAAAGGAACTAAAAAAACAGATGTTTTTAGAGGAAAGTGTCTATAAGGATGACCATATAAACAGTATTTTAGATATACCCTTAGAGCAACTCTTACTTCTGCACTTGTGGGCTACGTTAAACTTATCCGTCAGGAGCAGGTCAAGAACCAAGTCATAGCCACCTGGCAAGTTATGAGATATGCAGGTCCAGCAACCTAAGTGTAAGTCAACCAGCTACTAGAATGTCTTTTATTTATCTGTCTAGAATATTCCCTGGACAAAGACTTTCTATACCTGAGCATCATAACAGTGAAAATCCATTGTTCAGTTTTCTTGGCTACCAGATTAAATAGTAACCACCAGAAATAGTCCAGATATTTAAAGCATTCTCTACCTTCCTGCTTGTAGTCATTCTCTTTCTCTGATACACATGACCTCTTCAGGTCACTGGAGCATAGGTTTCATAGACTCCAGAAGTCAGGCATTTCTTCAGCATGCACAAAAACACACCGATCTTGACAAAGCACTTATAATTTCCCAAACTGTTTCCTTACCAAAGTGTAGTGGGTTTCTCCATGCCAGCAGTGTTTTTTGCTTGAATCTATTGATTTTTTTTTTTGTCTCCTTCTTTTGCTAATTCCACATATGGAAAAAAAAAAACTGTTTTACCACTGACTATAATTTTCTTCTCTCTCCTGGTAAAGATTTTATTATCACTATGAGTTTTTCTGTTGACTGTGTAAGGTTTTGTATTTCTAAATATCTGGTATGGACCTCTTTTAACTTTTTAGTTTGCCCTTCTCCAGACTACAGTCATCCTTAAAGACACTGGAGAAACCAATGGATGAGAAGTCTGTCTAACTTCACTGCTCTTCCAGGGTAAGATCTGTTGGTGTCTCATGTCATAGTAGGTGTATTCAAGAATGGACCTGATGCCTTCACTCTTGAATCAGCTGAGGGAAAGAGACATACACATAGAAATGGTCCATAACACTGGGTGGGAATTCAGTAATAAAGGTCGTCATCAAAAGTCTATCATCTCATTTGATACTGTAAACTTTCATCTCATATCTTTCAGGTAGCAAAAGTACCTCAGCTATAGCAGTGCGTTTGGTACAGATTGCGAAGCAAAATCCATTCAGTAAAAATACGATTTATGTGTTTGATTAACAGGGTAACATGTTCCAGATATTAAATGCTGGATTGAGTGAATTATTCAGTATAATTGTTTCAATGTGTCAGTGAAACTTACCCTCTTTTCCTGAGTAATTTTGCATAGTCTTTTACTTCTGCATCCATTTTTGTAACTGCTTATACAAGAATATTGGAAAATCTTTCACTTAACACTCTCCTGTGGAACTGGCTATTTAGCAGCTTTGCAAAAGAGAGGAATGTCCAAAGAAAATTGTAATCAGTTATGATGATTTCAAAATAAGTTTTTAGTCGTGGGCATGTGTGTACTATTTTCAGTAAAGTAACGGAGTTTTCAGAGCCTTGGTTACAGGCTACGTGCTTTCTGGATAGACTCTAGAGTAGCCTTCTCTTGCTTTTCTCATGTTGCATCAGACTTTGCACAGTGTCTTTTCTTTGCTGGGACAATGTTAGTATCCAAATTGATTGATAAATACTTTGACATACATGGAGCTGCAGACAGAGATAGTAAAGTATATTTCCTAAAGAGAAGGAGAAAATTTCTCACATTCTTTACCCAAGTCCTACAGAAATGTAATACGAAACAGAAACTGAAGGCAAAATAGGTTTTAAGCATTCATAATACATTTGTCCTAGGAAAGGAGACAGGCAGCAAGAGGTTCAGCAGTATAAAACTGGCTGAACCCCAGGGTACAACCACTGCGCTGCACACACAGAGGAGAGACTGCAGCAGTAGCAGAGCCTGAAAAAATAAATACATTGAAAGTCTAAATTTCTGAATGCTCCAGAGGTGACAGAAAGTTTGATATGACAGATCGAGCCTTTGCCTTGGAGCTATTCAAAAGAAGAATGTCTAACAGTGACGTTACAGGCCACTGGGAAGGCAGGAATTGGAAGTAGAGGCAGTTATTTAACTAAATTCATACCTAACTGAAGTAGCTGGAGATAACAAGAATAATTGGTAAATGTTGCTGAGATAAAATGTGATCAGAAGTCATTGAGAGGATATTTATGTACCAAAACATTATGCTATGTAGCATATTTTATAACATCTTCAGTCTGGGCTGTCATGCACTGGAATGAAATTCTAGCTGTGGGGTGACTGTCCTGGTATAATTTCTGAACTCTGCCTGGGTGCTTGAGATTTGTTCCTGTATTCTGCTGTGTGATGCAGATTTTTGATGGAACAGTGAAAAGGCTTATATTTTTAAGAAGATACTATTTTATTTTTTTTTGCCTTCTACTTAAATTAATATTAGTTCCATTTTTGGTGCTCTATGGCTTTCACATAGTTTCAGTTCATAACTTTGCAGGTTATTCTAGAAGATCAGAATATGAAAATAGAGAATTAAAGTAAATTTGTATGTATGAGTAATACTTCATTGTATTTTTTTAACTACTGATTTTTAAGCACAAGTTGATCACTACATATCTTTATACCTGGCTTGATTTCAGCTTTGTATGCTACAGAGATCAGATAAAGGCATTGAGTATAGGACACATTAAAAACTCAGCAGCATATATTTTAAATTAGATGCCTTCAAACCAGCAGTCAATTTGCACCTCAGTATGCATTTTAAAAGAACTAATTTGCACATCCTAGTGTATTTTATTTTTTTTACTGTGAAACAATTTTCAAATCAAACATAATTCTTCATTTAAATCAGAAAAAAAAAGTTGCAGATGTTTGACATCTGCATAGCATGAGTGTAATCTTTCAGATCATTTTTATCATGATATTCTTTTGGGAGTAAGAACAAAAGCATTTAGTTGTATGGGAGAAATCATGGGGATTTTTTCCCATCTTCTTGAGGAACACAGTTGAAAGATAAATCATCATCTACTAGTCAAACATGATATGACTACAAAAGACATGTCTTTGGGAGGAAAAAAAAGGGAGAAAAAAGTAGTCATTTATATTTATTGTGAGGAACTGACAAAGGTTTTCCTACAAAATACAGATCAAAACAAGAACGTGTCAAATTTAAATATTCTTTCCTTTTACTCTATAAAAAGTAAAACACATGTGACATTGCCTAATCTGTTTGGATACAGGAGCAGGACAGACCTGTCAATGATCTCTTTTCTGGGCTTAGTAACTGCTTCAGGGAGACTTTCTTAAGAAATCTAAGTTTTCTGTTTTGTATACTGATGGAAATATAACCAATTACTTACCTTTATGATATGTCCAGTTGAGGGCAGAATCTTTCAGAGCTCTTAACATTCCCAAAATCAACATTTTCTGCTTAACATTGACCAGGGATTTGAATGATTCTCTAATCTGAATCTCTGTCTCCCTTTCTGACTTTTTTATAAAACGTGGTATGAATTGTAATGAGCTGGAGGATATCAGTGCAAATCTGTGACTGATAAACAATTTTTAAATAGTTTTTAATAAAATCACTGAGCTAAAGGTGTAACTGAACTTTATGACTATAAAATACAGGATTGGCTAGTTGGAGACAAATGCTAAAAGGCTTAATACAATTTTAATTGCTCTTTAGCCAATTTGATAAGCCTCATAGAACTGGAAATGAGTAGATTTTTTTTCATGAATTGAGAGTGAAAACCACAAATCACTATTCATTTTCTAATAACAGTCTGAATTTCCATATTTTGTGGATAGAAGATGTCATGAAAAGCAATTAAGAATGTGCTTTCTATTTTTGAATGATAGGCAGTGAATATTTGAATAAATAGACTTTTTCAGGAAAAAAAGAAAAAAATTAAGTCTGTGTCAGAAAAACTTTTGTTTTCAGGATGGAATTTCTTTTCAAATTAGGATTCGGGAGAGAAAGAGAGGAGATAGACAGTTGTGGACCACATTGCTAAAGTCTCATCCAAAGGCCCAAAATTGTCCTCCGTTGTCTTTAACTTCATCAAGAAAGGGTTGCAATTTTAGTTGTCAAGTGTCCATACTTTTGGATGCAAACTCGTGCAATTATTTCATAGCAGAATAATTTGATTTTTCTTTTTAAAATTTTACATTTTTCATAGTTTTGAGGAAAAACTTTGAAAGTCTTATCAGGATAAACACCACAATGTGAACTTGCAGACAGAGATAGAGCTGTTGTGCAGAGAAGACCAAGAGCACTGCGGGCTGCCTGGGGAATGGTGTTGCCAGCACCTTGGAGGAGGTGGGCCTTCCTGCCTCCTCCTCAGTGGCAAGGCCACATCCTGTGGCCCTGCATCCAGTCCTAGGCTTCCAGGAGAGACATGGATATCCTGTGCGATGGCGAGAGCCATGGACTAGGGGACTGGAGCATCTGTTGTACAGGGAGAAGCTGGGAGAGCTGGGGCTGCTTAGCCTAGAGGAGAGGAAGCTCAGGGGGCTCTTGATGATGCAGATTAATGCTTGAAGAAAAGGAGTAGGGAACGCTAGCACAAGGGATAGAGGAGATATATTTTTTTCTCAGTGGTGCCCAGTGACAGGACAAGGGACAGTGAGCTACTTCCAGCTGTCCTCCACTTCTTTCATCACTATTCTTAATTCTCTTTCCTGACGAGATTAATCACATTCTTAGGACCTTTTACTGTGCAAAAGGATACTCTGCAAAAGTGTTGTCTCTCCCAATACATGTTTTATCATCTCTTCTCTTTGAAGATGTTTGTTTAACCCCATTCTTATTGTGTTTTGTTCATGTTTGATTATCGGTATTTCCCTATTTTACCAATTTGCTCTATAATCTGGAATTGACTGTTTCCTCAATTTCTCCCATTTTGATCTAGCATTCTTTTCATATACCTCTCTTTTCATAGCTCTCATTTTGGGCTACCATCATGGAGTACTTCTGATTTGTTTGTGGCTTCATCTAAAGATTTTACTTCTCTCCTTGACCTTCAGTTCAACAACTGGACTCAACAATTATGCTCAAAAGTGATTCATACTTTTCCCGTTACAATTTCATTGCACTGAGGAATGAAGATTCAGTGTCCAAAGTTATTTTCTTTGAATTAAACTCCAAAGGTTTTGCAGAAGGTACTTCATTTGTAGTTGCTGCTTTTCTTATTTTCTCTGCATCTTACATGGTGAAAAGTCTCCTTACAGATCCAGAGAAATCTTAAGGTAATGGGGTATTCACAAATTCATCCTAATTATATTTTCTCAGTTTCTTTTGGAGGATAACTGTGTCCCAGTGCTCTATTTTCAGCCCGTTTATGCTTTCTTTTACTCTAGATGTTTTGGAGGGTATGTTTCCCTTCATGCCCTGCAATATGATTTTTTCAGTTGCACACCTCATTAAATATATTCTTTTTATACCTCCATATTCTCTCTTTGTCTGCCTACTACTCACTTTATCTTGGGTGAAAGACAATTACCTTGCATTGAATAGTGGAAAGGTAGAAATTGTTTTCTCACCCTCTGATTCTTTGTCTTTTCTGCCAGCTTATGTTTGAGATGACAAACGCTTAATCTCTTTTCATTCTTCAAAGCCGTAAGTGAAATCCATATTCCATTAAAAACTATGACAAATCTTTACACACCATCAGCATGGCAAGATTTCACCCATGAACACCAGAAGGGCAGTACCATTTTTATCACCTTTTCTTTCCACAGTGCTTGAACACTGATACCATCTTTGAAGTATCTGAATTCATTCACATTCAGTATAGCACTAAACAGTAATCAGGTGCACACACTTGTCATTCCAAGACTCATCTACTACAGAAGCACGTGGTAGTGTTATTCAGGAATCTGTATTTATTTGTTTGTTTGTTTTTAAATGAATCACGCTTAGTATTAGGCTTACATTAGTATTCATAGGTTTCTGTTTTCCTTTTTACTCTCCCTCTTTCCAGAATGAATCCATCATTACTTTTAATATGTTGGTCCAAACTGATCCTTCCATTTTTTTTTTCCTTTCAGTGATCCCATGTTGTCTTACTTTAATTTCTAAATATCATGAATTCACTCAGAGAAACCAAGCTGAGTCTCTTCCCTGTGTTTTCTCCCTGTGTTTATCTATTCTTTGTCAAATGCCACTACACTATTCTGGTATTACTTACAGCTATTTCCATAATCTCTAATCTCTACAATAATTCTGAAATCTCTGTACTTCTGTTCCAAAGTAGCACTTCTTCAGTAGTAAATGAAGGGTGCTGTTAAAAACATAATTATAAAGTTTTATATTCTTTTCAGTCAAAATCAAGTGTTGAAGATGACTGTAACTTATGCAGCACCTCAGACATCTTCATGGTCTTATTTAGCCTGATAAAATTACTTAAATTCTATTTATATCTTGCTAGCAGTTTTTCCAGGAATAACTAAGTCCATTATGTTTGCATAGGGTAAAAAAAATCCAGTGACCTATAATAATGATGTAAGGGTTTATGAGGGAACATGCAGGTTAGCAGTCTTACAAAGTAATAGTTCTACAATTTATTGTATTTGGGTCAGTAAGGAATGAAGAGATTCGCAAAACTACAGAAATTTCTATATATTCCTTTGCACGGAATGTGTATTTTTATCCAGGAAACAAACAAACACAAATGTTAAAAAACAAATTAAATGGTTTCTGTGAGTACTCTTGGGTAGGTGATTGCAGCCTCATAAATGTAAAACTATTGAAGTCCAAGCTGTGTGTCTTTCTTTGATGCAATGCCAAAAAAAGAACAAGTTCTAGATACAGCTGTGCTTCCTAAGGCAACTACTTTACATTCTATGGTTGCATGTGTTAAAGTCAAAAGCAACATAAATATAGAAAAGGTAATGAAAAACCGACATCATAAATTCAAAAGAAAAGGGAAGTGTAGTGCAAATAATGCTCTCAAGGGACAGTTTTCTTACATTACAGGTGTGCTCTAAAAACAGGGATCACCCTTTTGTTCCTCCATGATCAGCTGCCCTCCCAACAGGGTTAAAGCACAAGGCGCAGCACGCTGAGAGCAGCACACATAGGCTTCCAGCTCTCTAAATTGAAGAAACTTCAGGTTTGTACTCACAAGGACATCCTTCCCTTGCTCCTCTTGCACCTCTCCTGTTAGTTCTGCGCACATGCACAGCAGAGAGAGCAGGTCTCGCAGGCCCAGGTTGTACCAGGGATATCTGGAAGACATAGCTGATAGGTCTTGCTTTTCTCATGCATTACCCTTTCAGGTGACACTGTCACTACTGATTTTGCACAAGATGATAGGAAATCATTAACTGCTCATTTTCTAATACGTTTCCTGATTTGGATAATTTCTTTCATTTTCATCCACCTCCTGCTTATCTCCATTCTACTCAGAATGCTAATTTCCCTTTCAAATTAAGTTCTGCTGAAGTCAGCACAGATCTAAACAAATGGAATTCTTCTTAACATTGTGCTTCCAGTGCAATCAGATCCACTTTTCCTGAAATGTCAAGACACTTCATTTCTTTGCATTTTTCAGTGTTTTTTTTCCACTTTTGTGGCAGTGTGCTAAGGTCATTGCTAGGCACAAATTCAAAAATTTTTTTTACCATAACTGCTGATAAACATTCCTCTTTTTAGATTTGCAGAGTTGTTGAAAGAGTCCAAACTATTAAGATTTTTTCAAATCATATATATATTTTTTGGTAATAGGCTTGCAAATCTACATATTCATTTCTGGTAAATTAATAGTTAACACTAAAATTCACTTTGCAATGAAGAAGTGAAACATGTCTGAATGCATTTGATATTGATTTAACATAAGTTTTTTTCATTAAATTACTAAATGATATTCTGGGTCTGTTATAAAAAAATCCGCAACCCTGTGAGCAAGTCTTTCCTACAGCTGTTGGTCAGCAAAGGTAGTAGGTATTTCAAACCTGGATCATAATACACATCAATGACATAGAGTGAATGTTTCAGCATATAGTGAGTGTTTCCGTTTCCAGGCTTGACTGTAGGTCTCTCCTTTCCCTGCATTAATAATGATATCTGAAACGCTATTGATCCAGGCTTTAAGTTCAGTTACATGTGGTGTGTTTTCCTTGTTCACTTTTTGGTGCGTATTTAAGGTGCCAGTACACTGCAGGCGAGCTTTTTCTCACTGGGTTTTGTTGGTTTGTTTGTTTTTCCCACTGTTAAGTGTGGAGGTTGGTTCACCAACAATAGTGCCTTGTTAGCAGATAGTTAAGCGCCAGGATGTCAGCAGTTGGGGGACAGAGCCGGAACAAGGAGGACTGCAGAACATCTCCCCCCGCCCCGTGCGGAAACAAAGCCGGGACAACCGCGCACAGGTGTCAAGCTGCTGGTTGGCTGTGAGCCTTGCTACATTTGTGTTGTGGAAATATAAAAAGAAGTTGGTTTGCAAATAAACTCGTCTCACTCTGCACCCCAGACGGAGTCCGTTCTTTTGCGAGATGCAACATTAAGAAATCTGAATTTATGCTTTATGTCTGTTATTCTGCTTTAGCTTTATTGAAGAAAAGCTTGTACGTTTTTTTTTTTTTTTCAATTTAACCCTTAAAGATTCACATTCCAGAATCTTCCTTTCTAAAATAAAATGGTCTACTCTTGGCAAATTTAGGCCTGTGCTTCAACAATTTTGGCATAGTGACATCTTGATGTGCACATACATAAAACTGCTCAATACTTCAGTTGCCAACAGCTGTTACCTCTCTAATTCACTTTGTTACCATTTTTTTGGCATATTGTTCACTTTATAGCCTCTCAGAAGCTTGTTGTTTTATGTTATTTTTATTGAGTCGTTTTAGTGTCCGTAACTAACTATTGGACCCATACCTTGATGGTTATTCTTTGCCAGCTATTTCAATTTCCATCACTGATACATGAACACTTGTATACTGAGTTCTCATATGTATAAACAGAGGTGTCAATTTTTAAATCTCCGTTCTGCTTTTTCCTTAGTCTTTATTTCATCTGTAGTTTTCATGTTGTGGCTTTTGAGTGGAATATCATGCAGTACTTCATGAGGCAAACACTTGCACTATGTGTCCTACTGAAACATATATGAATCTGTAGATGTTTTTTCTGATGAAAATGCAGCTCACGTTTCTTAAAAATTCTTTTTGGTCCCCATATCTTCCTCCTCAGTCTTCAAGATGATAAAACTAAAATACTGGTAGTATTTTTAAAGGATTAAGATACCTTTGCTAATATGGATCTAGCTTTTTAAAAAATAATAGAAATTTCAAGTGCTTAACTATAATATTCCTTTTTCACATTACCAAAATACATTTCAGTTTTATACTCACATCCAAAAGGACACTGTCACAATAATATAAAAAAGATGAGTGCGATTTCAAAGCCCTTCACTCCAAACTAGGCAATTCTCTTCAGAGAAAAAGTCATAATAAACCCTGGAAAATCAGATAAGAGGGCTTGCTTCTATAATAATATTTTTGCAATAGCATCTTTATTTTTTTTTATATTCTATCTATTATAAAATATCAGGTGTTGACCTTTTAGAGGAAATACAGTGTAGCAGTGCTGGAGAGAATAATCTAGAATGTTTGGGATATTTGGATATGGCTAACATCCAACAGCAAGAAGACTTCTCCGAAAAGGAAAAGACAAAAATAAGGAGATGTGGCAACAAAACCATTCAAAAGGTCTCAGGCCTAGGCCTGAACTGCACGTCAGATTTGAGTTTGAATTTCATCAGAGCTCAAGATGATACCAGTAGGACTCATCGCAGATCCCAAGATGAGAGCAGCTGGCCAGCTCTGGACTAGGACAGAAGCTTCTGTTTTTATCTTGAGTTCTGCCTTGAGCCATCCTCTCAGCTGTTACAGCATTCACATTACTCAACCACCACCACCACCACCACCAAGTAGGGGCTCCCGTTTATATAGGGATTTCACTTCCCTGCTGTGTTCAAGGCTTTTTGAAGCCTACTCTTCAACTCCAGTCGGTGGATTTTCTCCATCTTTGTAAAGAGAATTTTAGAAGACTTTGTAGATGCAGCTGCTTACCAGCTACATAAGTCCACCTCCTCTGCTTGAAGTTTGAAGGGAAACAAATCATTTTACTTTTTTCACTCACGGTATATTGTGCCTAATAACAAAGACATTTAGCAGAGGAAGACACTTCTAAGCTTTTCTCCTGAACCCACAGAACTGTCAAAACCAGCCATGTACATAATATGATTATACTGCAGTATTTCACAGGCACTGATATTCTTTCCTTGTAACCTGGCATTGATTTTTAGGATCTACAATATTATTTTATTACTTAAAGCAGTGACAGTAATGAGCAAGCAACTAAGGCACCACCAATTTAAACACAGAAATCACTTGACTCTGATGCATTAGTGAGGTTATACCAGTCTTTAATCCTTTTATGTATTTATAATGCTATCCTTTCATTGTATTTGTGTAGTAGTTATGAATTAACCCTCATAATATCCATAAAAGTCAGTAAATACATATATATATATTTAAAGTCTTTTTGGTATAAAGTAACAGTCAAATCTTTACTGGTTCTTTTGAAAGCATCTAAGCAGGGTGGGGCACAGCTATCCTCTGGATAACTGCTGTCCCAAGGTCATGTCTGTGGTAGGATGGGGAAGAAAATTGGGAGTCCTGACTCTGAGTTTGGCAATTATTCATCACATCACCTTTACCCAGAGTACTCAGAGTTTTTAATATAGTTTCTCTAAGTGAATAGTGCCATTTATTAAAATTAAGCATACATATATATGATAAAATGACAGTTGATGACAAAGCACATATATATGATAAAATAACAGTTGATGGCAAAGCAGGATTTCAGGACATACCGGCCATGTGATACATCCATGCATTATGGTATTTCTTTATCAAAACTTCATCCAAACCTGCAAGGAGATTTCCAGTGTTCTTTAAGGACACTAGACTTCGACAAGCACAGGTTTCTCCATGTGTAAAGTTAATGAAAGCCCTCAGGACTGCAAACTGACGCACTATCTTGAAAACCCATTCTGTAAGAAATTTCTTGTCAAGGAGAACTGTCATAGCAGAGTTGCAGAGGAACTGCCCAATAAAAACTGGGTGATGATATAGTGCATAATTTGGGGGCATTTGAAAGATACAGTCAGCTGTTCATGTTGGACTTTATAAGGATACTTCTATTCCTATTCCTGATAGCCCAAATTAAGTATTTTGAAGTCAGTGGAAAATTTGACTCTGCAGTGTCTTCAGCACAGCTCCACGCTTGCTTAGACTGAGATTGCCACATCCAAAGAAAAACTGACTAATCTGTTTATGGATTACAAGAAGGCTTTAATGCTAAGTTATTTGCTTAAAGTTGTTGGACAAGGCTATCATTCAGCAAACACTTCCCAAAGACATGTGTGATTTGTGAATACTTACTGCTTGATGTTTTAATACTGTTGGTATTGCTTACAATCCAAATTTACATTTGTCTCCAGCCATGTTTTGTGAACTTTGGACAAGGCAGAGGAGAGTGTGGCACTGCCCCCACCATGATAAGGCCAAGGTACTGCAGTCTCTAAGCAGGTAACACTTGCAAGCAAGGGACGTCATTACCTGAAGCGTAGTGGGGAGAGAATCTTCTGAAAGAATATCCGCTCTTTCTTACTTCTGAGTAGGAATAGGCGGCAAAAATGGTGGAGTTTCATTGGATTTAGTTTATAGATAGTATAGGCAAGCCCCTCCCAAAGATTAGAAGGGCAAGCATTTGAATGCTGTGTTAGCTGGGCAGGCTGCTTGCCAGGCCAAGTCAGGTATTGACCACTTGGTGCTCCTCTGGGCTGTGCTGTGGGAGCATTTGCTGCACAGCGTGAGTGCTGCGGCTTGGGCAGGTGCTCTGGGATTCTGGGGCTGCGCCTCTTAGGTATACTGCTGACATGGTCTTGTAATAAGATTTGAGGCCATGTAAGTAACCATTTTCAAGGAGATGATTCATCATGTAACAAGAAATAAGCCTCTAGCTTAGATCTTACTGATAAATGTTGAAGCGGTTTTTGCTCCTGATAGCTACATTTTTGCTGCTTGCTTGTGTCTCTGTGTACATGGCCTGGTTTTGTCTGTGCCTTGTATTTACTGCACAATTAATTAAAAAAAAAAAAATCACCAACACAAACTCTATATAGGCCAGATCTTCAAATGGTATGCCCTGGGAAAGCTCTACTGTAGTAGCAGTTCAGAAATTTAACCCAGGTAAAGGATTAACTCCTATTGGTTTGGTCATATTTCTCTCTTTTTTTTTTTTTTTTTTTTTTTTATTATTATTAAAAAACGGACATTTTGTTTTTTTTAACCCTGTAAAATGCAAATAACATTGAACAAAAAAAGCCTTTTGTCTCTGCCAAGTCACCAGGAATCTATATTTTGGAATATTTTAGAAAAAAAAATTATGATAATCTGAGTTGATGTTGCTGGCTTGTGTTACGGTTTCTTCTGGTAACTCATTGCATAGAATGGTCCCCATTTGGACGGGTAGTGGCTGTTGTGTTCCACAGTTCAGCAGTACTATTGAGAGCAGGGATCCTTTTCTGTCATATAGCAAAATTCATGGGAAATGCTTAGTAACATTGCTTCATGAAAAATATTATCTACTGAAACATTTTACAAAAGAAGAAGTCATGGCTGCTCTGTGGAAAATTCTCACTCAGATAAGCATAGATAATTAACTCTTTATAGTTAGAATTCAAGACTGGATCTAAGAGTAAGAGAGGTTCTTAAATATGGATATCTCTAATGCAGGTTTCGAGTGCTCAGTCACAGCAAAAAAATTTAGGTATTAAGTAGTCAAACTGGTTATTAAAAAGCCACAGTCAAAAAATTATTCAAATAAAGCATCTGGTAAGTGTTGTTGAAAAGCAAGCTCAAGAAAATAATAACATATAGCCATATTCAGAGCAGAGGAAAAGCTGACATTCCATGATTAAACTGTGGCCTGAATCACTTGGTTCAGTCTTTTATCTATTCCCAATTATATTCCAGGTAAAGTATAAGTGCTGCTCATCTTAGAAGGATGAATTGTTTAATTAGCTAATCAGGTACAGAAAATAATGAGGAAAAGGTTTAGCAGGATTGGAAGAGATGTTTGTAGTCCAAGGCTCTCATCTTCCTATACATTTAAAAAACTTCTCAGGAGAAGAAATACTTTTGATAATACTAGTGAGTATAAAATATTATGAACAATATTGGTTTTATTTAATCTGTTTAGTCTTTGGGGAGGTTTTTTGGAATACAGTCTGATGGTATTGTATTTCTCTAAGAGTGTCATTGCCACTTTGGTTACAAGTTTCAGCCTTATAATGAAGGATCCCACTCTTGAAATTCTCTTGAAATTCCATTCCGTGGAATTAAAGGCAATGAAAAAAACCCTTTAAATGTCAACTTCAATTGTACTTGGCCATAAGGAAATAACAAATCTGATATAACATTTCTTGGCAGATTGCTAAGGAAAACATGACGAAGCCAAAGAATTATTCTCTTGGAAATGCTACTTTAACTTACAACTGTCTGTTGCATTCAGACACCAGTTTCTCTAACACTGAATACAAAGAAGTGCTGATTGCATCCGTGGTAGAGTTAAAAGGAATCTATTGTAGATTGAATAACAGGGATGATGATGACACATTTAGTAGATAGTGGCTTCTCCTTCCACGTCTGCCATTTACACGAAATTGTTATTAGACAGATGGAAACTTTACACTTCCAATCTCATGAAAGTGGATCTTGGAGCTTTTGATCAAAGCTAATTGAAACTAAGTGTTCTGTTGCACATGTGCAGCAGCTTTCTCCCTCCCTAGCTGCTGACATGCAAGATGCTTGTTTGAAAGAACTTGGACTGAACTGCTTTTTACTAAAGATTACAGAAACAGAAAAGAGGAGAGCAGAAAATCAGGTTACAAGAGGAGTTAAAATTGCTTTAGATTCATTCTGTCTTTGGCCCTAAGCCAGATTTCAGCCTTCTAGAAAGTTACAGATGGAGCTGTAACTTCCTATGAGAAGTCAGTGGCTTTGCCCGAGTCTCAGAAAGGCCTTTGAGCTCTGGCCTGTTTCTGCTGTGTGCAGGAAAAGGGTTGCTGCACTCTGCAGGTTGCCATGTTGGGCAGGGGTTGTCCATAATCCCTTGAGAACTGAGAAGGTGTGATATGCTGCTCACAGCAACCACGCAATACATGCTTGCATGCACTAGTACAACTTCAGCTGGTCCCTAAATTAAGGAATCAGTTGCCTTGAGTTCGCGGGAACAAAATGCAACAGTCAGGAAAAAAAATGGCATGGGATAATCAAGTGACACTGGTGCCTTTACCAGAGAGGGCAGATTCAGTACCTCTAGCTGCTTCCTAGGGGAGCAAGGCGTGGAGGAAACAAATTTACCAGGTCTTTTCACTGTAGAAACCTACAGTGTCCCAAAGGTTGCTGTCATCCTCTAGAGGATGCTGCTCTTAGCTGACTACTTCAGGATGCTAAGGCATTAGCAATTCACATATTCAGTAGTTTTAAGAAAGGAATCTTCATGAAGTGAGTACATGAAAACACATGAGTTGGTAGCCCCTTTGCCCTGCAGCAGTGACCAGCTTCAGTTTTTACTGCTTAGTGATAAATACCAGCTGAATTCCTCATCTGCAAACCTGGGAAAATGTCACTAAGCCTTTTATTCCTATCGTTAATTGCTAACTACTTGTGCCCATGACTTTATAGCTTTTAGCAACAGTAACCAGCACAGTAAATACAGCCCCTTGACATTACTTTTAAACAACTCAACCTATGGCTTTAGTCATCTTCTTACTGGTGCCTTATATTTAGCTATATTTCACCTTGGGGTAGTGAGGAATAGTTATTTCCGAGATTTTTATGTGCCATTTTAGCTAGATTTTTTGCCTTATTTTATGACATAATTAATTTTTATGAGAAATTTGTGAGGTATAAATTGAGTTATTCAGTCTCAGGGAACATGTTTCAGGCCTGACCACTGGTTCCTTTCACTTAGTCTCCTTTTCCTCAGGCACACGAGCAGAAGGCATCCTGCAGCCGTCCCTCTAGAGTTCCTTGGAAGGGACTGCCCTTTCTGCAAAGTCTCAGCCGCAAGCTCATGCATACAAAGCAGCTGAACATTGGCAACAAGCATCCAATTCAGTGCAATTCAGTAGCAATTCAGTGCAACTGTAGCTATCTAGTGCTAGCTGCATTGTGGTTGTGGAAGAGATTAGAGTGCTAATCAGATATTTATGACCTTTTCATTTGTATTTCTAAGCCTTAGAATCAGCTTGCGCAGCTTCCCAAGACTGATATACGAGTGCTGCTATGTAGCAGAAAAGGCAGGACTGGCAGAGGGTATATTCCACATGATTTCGTTTTGCTTGCTCATTCAAAAGTTTTATTCTTATGCCATATAAACTTGAAAAGAAGAAACATTTCAGGACAAACTTTTTTTTTTTTTTAAGAAATATACCTTGGTAATGTATACCCCTCAATTGGAAGGCAAATAGAAAATCGTATTCCAGAACTGCAGCCTTAAGTCAGTTATTTTATGCCACAGAGAAAGATAAGAGAGAGTAATTCATTTAAAAGTTCTTTTGTTCAGTTCAGACACTAGGTTTGTATCAGTTCCCAAGGTCTGAGCTAATCAACATGTACAAAAATTGAATGAAACGTAAAAATGAAAAAAAAAAATGCTGCTTTCTGGATTAAGTTTTGTTTGAAGGTGAGAGGTTACCTCTCACCTCAGTGAAGGCTAAAGCCACCATTTTTCACTTAACTACAAAAGATGCTCTTATAACTGAAATCAGTAGGAAGCTACCAAGATAAGCTCTGTAACGGGACGTCAGAAAGACAGAATAATGTTGAAAACACTGAAATAATGTTTAAGATCTTATTTAACTATTGCACAAGTCCGTATTCTATAGTTCATTCTTCAGATTATATCTAACATATGTGTGTATACAAAAACTTGTCTATTCATGTTGACCTTCCTCTTAAAACCAAATTCTAATCATTGCAGATTGTTCGCTGCTCTCTGGAAAAGCAGCAGTTGCTCTGAGATGATTGTACTACTCAGGTTCTATCATTTTGCAGTAACACACACAGCAGGAAACATGTTCCCTCTTGTGATAATTTTTTTTTGTGGCATCTTAAAACTGCAAGAACTTGGACCATCATGACTGCTATGAATATCAGACTACCTGGAACCCTCAGTCTTTTCTTATTTCCAGCTTGCACTATGTAGAATTCTTTTTTGTGGTTCACTGGGATATACTTTGGCAGTTGTAAGAAAAACGTTCATTCTCAGAGCAGTGTGCCACCACTGAATATTTTCCACTCTGTTTTGTTGCTACTCTTCTTTTTGTTTCATAGCCTGAGATAACGCAGGGTGGAAGAAGGGATTTTAACAAGGATCCCAGCCAAGGAGCCAACATTTCAGGAGCCACTAGTCCCTGAAAGTGCTCACAGCTTATGGAGGCAGGTTTTACTGTGCAGGCCGGTTCAACCTCTGTCAGCCTCTTGAAGATATGATCCAGATAGTCAAAGCTAGATTGCTGTATTAGATTCTTTCCTGTTATTAAACAAAATGTGAGAACAGTTAATATTTAGGAAGAGGTTTCTTGAGATTTCTTTTTCTTTCTTTCTTTCTTTCTTTCTTTCTTTCTTTCTTTCTTTCTTTCTTTCTTTCTTTCTTGCTTGCTTCCTTCCTTCCTTCCTTCCTTCCTTCCTTCCTTCCTTCCTTCCTTCCTTCCTTCCTTCCTTCCTTCCTTCC
>JAWLRI010000335.1:320573-337834 GCA_034781795.1 Crypturellus tataupa | reverse complement strand
TCCTTCCTTCCTTCCTTCCTTCCTTCCTTCCTTCCTTCCTTCCTTCCTTCCTTCCTTCCTTCCTTCCTTTCTTCCTTTCTTCCTTTCTTCCTTTCTTCCTTTTTTTTCCATAAGACATTCTTCTCATATAACCATTTTAGGGACATTTATATTCTCACACTGTCACAAACCTACTTTCTAGGTATGAGTATTTTCCTCCTCACCTGCTGTGAGCAGCTATTTTTTCTTCTTTAAGTGGATATTATCTTACAAGAATATATATAATAGAAATAAAAGAGTCAAGGAAGAGGTGCATTCCAAACACTGACAATGTTTGGAGAGTTTGATAAGATACTACAGCTCTAGTATAACAGAAATAAAAAGAAAATTTAGGACTGTATATCTTCATGTTTTACCAAGCATATAAATATTGTGTTCTTAACAAGCATATAAAAATACTGTTTAAAAAGAACACTAATACAAGAAGTGCCTAATACAGAAAAAGAAAGCTAAGCTATTCCTTCAGCAGAGTCACCCAGGCTTCAGTAGCATTATTCTCAGAATTTGCTTCAAAAAGACCTTTCCGAAGTTAATATCCTTGTACATAAATGTTCTTCCTCATCAATGGCCCAGGAATCTCTTCCAGAAGTACTAAAACATGTTTTGCTTCTGTCACACCGTTTCCTCTTGTCTTAGTAGTGAATTTCAAGTTAAGAATAAAGTCAAGATAAAAGAGGAGGGAAAGAATTGGGCTGTATTAAGCTGGTGCCTAAGATGTCCTTTAGGATAAGTGCCTGGTTGCTTATGACACACTGCATTACCAAAATTGTCAAATTTACCAAGTGTAAAGTTCCAACATTGCTGCTTCTTCGTTTATTTTCTCCATCTCTGTGTGTCACTGTTTTCAGACAACAGAAATTAAAAATAAAACCTTATTTCTCTGTTTTTCAAAACGAAACCAGAAAGTGTGAGGATGAAGAGTGCACAAGTGATGCATGTCTTCCACAGTATTCATTTCAAGGGTCTCTAGGTTTGTAGCTAAATCATCGAAGTGTGCTCTAGAAAACTGAGATTCAGTTTTCACCTCTGTTTGTTACAATATTTTTTGTGTAACCTTGAGCTGTTTTAATGCTTCCCTGCTGCTTTTCCCATCAGCTACGCCGTCACAGTAATACAGATGGCTGTTGCCATGCGTCCTTCCTCAGCAGCTCTTCAATGCACCATCACTGAGCAGTTCATTAGTAGCTTCATGCAAGGGGATCTGCATTTCTTATACTTACTGTATTTACCTTCTCATGTAGTTGATCTAGAAAATGTTAACTTGTAAGTAACTTCCTCATACTTGTAGTTGAAATGATTGAAAGTGCTGATGAGATTCAAAAGTATTCATTACTTAGTAAAAGAATTTCCTTCTGTCGTTTTCAATTGAGTTAACTGTGCTGATTATAAATATCATTTACTAATTTATCCCGCTCTGTCATTCTTGCTATTCTTTTTATGGTTTAGTTAGCCACACAATATTTTCATTTCATATTAATCATATTAATCTGCTCTTAACTTCTCATAGGACTATTTTGTTCTTTATCTTTGACTTCATTTTAAAAAACTTTTTGTTCTTTTGTGCAGTAGTTTTATTGTTGTAGATGCTTTATTGGAGGTAGTCTCTGTTTAAATAAATATTTTGCAGCTGTACACAAAGATTTTCTATCATTATCTCCTATTACATTATATTTGACAGAAACTACCAAATGCATAAGCTTTTCTGATGTATGAGTAAATGAATCTGGTTCTTCTACTGTACATTAAAACATTAACATTAAAAATACATTTAAAAATACATGTCTGTATTGGCCCATCACCAGTATTCAGAAGATGCTCATAGCTCTTTTTTTTTATCTTAATTTTGACTAAAATAAATAAATTTATAGCACTTTCAATCTTGCCACTAGATCATTTGCCCCATTTCTTAATAGAAAAGAAGTAATATGTAAACCTCTTTTTCTGTATTATTTTAGTATATTCTTGAAGCATGTTTGGACATGATGTAAATGGAACATTTTGTAGCAGCTTCATTCAGTGTCACAGATAAACATCAACAATTGTTAAGTGAGGAAAAAAAGAAGAAAAAAAAACCCTCTAGCTTGTTCGTAGAGTAATGCTCTCCTGAGGAGCCAGATCTGCAGAGCAGTGTGGTCAGCTGCTGTCCATGGTGTAGTAGCCACCATTGCACAGGTTCTTGCAGTGATGTTTGCAGCAGCTTCAGGGGACACTCTTACTCAGCTTGAGTTGTGCGTGTTTTTTTCTCACTTGCTCTGCAACTGTGTCTGTTTCATATTTTTTTATCTGTAAATTCAAATCCCTTTAAAAGTATCTGTGGTACAATGCAGTTAACTGTGTATTTGTCTGAAATGTTTCAAGCCATGAGCTAATTTGATTTTTGATGGTTAATAACAGTCACTGAAATATGTTAAAAAAAAACACACGCAATCTTTGAAATAATTCGATTTCATGAACTTCAAGAGACAGTTGCTGGAAGTGTTTTAAGTTTTTATGATGACTGAAGTACAATCTTATTTTACAGTTCTCAGAAACCAAAGAGTTAGAGCAAAGCCCATGCCACTTGCGGTAAATTACACTAAGTTGTCTTCATTGGACTTGCTTTTCAAAGTAATCCCTACTGACAAACTGATAGCCTTGGAGTGTTTAGTGCTGGAGGTGCTTGGTGCTCCTCATAAAGATCAGATGGGTCTCTATCATTTTGCCAAACCTCTTTGGTGATACACACTTTTTAAATGAGTGATAACAGTAGTTACAGTGCGATGGATTAGGTTTTGAGACCACATACTTAAATGGCTTCCAAGTACTAATTAAAGCTTTAACTAACAGAATTTATTTTCTACAGCACTGGGGATTAGCTTATATTTTTCCACCTCTCTCGCTTGTACATGAATAATTTTTAGAGCAAATACATTTACACTACTGGTGTTTGAAGAGGAGCTTACTGAATACTAATTGCTAATTTTGGTACATAACTAAAATATCCCTTAAAACTTCAGCAGCAGAGATGCTTTTTGAACATCTGGCTTCCTCTCAGTTGGCAAGTGATGTTGTGTACTACAAAGACCCTCTTGCTTCCCTCAATGGAAGACATTGCATTGGAAATAGTTTTAAAAATGATGGATATTTCAAAGATATTTGTAACAAATTGCTTTCAGAAAGAATATTTACTTTAACTACTTAAATGAGAATGGCTCATGCTAAATTATGCCTTTTCTTCATTTATATAAATTTAAAGTGTTACTTGAGAAGTGAAAATTGAACTTCCTTTTTTCCTTTTTGGATATATTATGGGAAAAGTTTAGTAGCAAAAGCAACATTGTGACAGCATATACTTCAAAAGACAAAATGACCATAGGTTATTTTCTGCTTTCCTTACAAACTTCAACAAAGTTCAACTTAAATAGGATATATAGATTTTAGTAGAGCTCAGAATAGAAAAAACTTCCTGAGAAATGCCATATATGTCTGTCTACAGTTCAGAAACTGTATGGAGTCATAAGGTGGGCAGCAAGCTCTGTTGGACTCATATCAGAAGTAATTCATGATCCTGGAATTGCTGAGAGCAAAGGTGATACATGATAGCACAGCAGTAAATGATCTTAGATCTCCTGAATGCCTTTCCAGTGTGCTTTTTTTTCCCAAATACTTTATTTTTGCTCTGTTGAATATGCCACATATTTGAGGAAAAATACCCAAACAGTTACTGCCCATTATGCGGACAGTTTCTTGTATAGAAATAAAATAATTAATTTATCTTCCAAAAGAAAATACATGCAGCAGCTGAATCGTTACGGAAAGTGGAAGATAGTGAAGCAACACTGTATGTGCTTCTTCAGCCTCCAGATACAAAACAGCACTGGCAGCATCTACTGTATGATTGCTCCATTATGATTTGGGAGAAGTTCTGTGCATGCAGTTTCTCTAGGAAAAAAATACTACTGGAACCAAAATCTCATCCTTTCTCTGGCCTTACCTTCCCTTTTCCTCCTTTCCCTTACCTACTTTCTTTTTCCTGTCTGTGGTGATAAAGGGTTGGAGTTGTAGTACTGTGGGGTATCTCACTGTAACAGAGTTCTTGAGAGAACCAGACTGCATGGGGAATAGGAAATACTGATTAGGTCCGTGGGCAACCCCAGGATGATTCACTACAAATCTGCTCTCTGAGGATCTTGGGATATGCAAAGGTTTTAAAAGCCACATCACAATATATTTCCAGTGAGATTTGTGTGGAAAGCAGAATCTTCAGGCCTCTCTGACTCGCATGGTGCAAGATGTGAAGTCTTGTTCTGAATTTCAATGCGAGAAACAGAGTAGCTGAAGTTGTGAAGTGCTTTGCTAAATGAAATTAGTCCCCCTAAGAAATAGCAAGGCAAGCAGGAGAGAAGGTGGTTGCATAGTAACTGTGGCCATGACCTCCCCATGTGAGAGGAGGCTGCTGGTGGCCACTAGCCCATGAAATACAGTTTTCCAGTCTTTTCCCTACAAGCAGTTATGCAAGCCGAGTTTGAAGTTGAGAGGAATGCACTTAAGTCTGAAATATGTTTCTCTTTGCTTGTAATATGAAAACTAGCTAGGGTTTTTTTTTTGCAATTTTGTCTTAGAGATTAAAATACTGGTGAGACCTTTAATTCAGTAGTCTTCACTAATTACATGACTTAGTTTAAAATGAAAATAATATAACCCTTTCAGTATAAGCCAATTCTACTTACTGCTCATTCTAGATTACTCCAACTCTATTCACTAAAGTATTTTTATTTTTTTCTGAGACATTCCTGTTCTTAATTTTTGGATGGTTTATCAAAACAGCTTGAAATAGCGTCAGCATTTAGCATGGTCTTTTATTATCTCCAAAAAAAAAAATGTATTGGCAATCACATCCGATATCAGGCTATATTAATAAAAGAATTTCTTATCTGATGAAAAGGTAGATATCTCAAAAAAAGACACAGTTCTTGTTCTTGTTTCTAGTCAAAATATGCACTGTGTTGCTGTGCATGCTCTTGGAACCAGTTTGGGTCCCGTTTTATCTTACAAATAATATCTTTAACCTTCTCCTCTGAAACTGACTATTTTATTCAAAAATTGAATTTTGGTGTTGCTCTTAAGATTTGATCTGGTGACTAAGTTATGATTTAGTACTCAATGATCCTGTCACACAAGACCCCGTTGTTAACATTTACTAAGTTAGCTTTCTTTTTATGCTCAGCTACACTGCTCTTTGCTAACCGAAGCGAAAGCCTCCTGGCAAAACCTACTTCGCTCCTGCGGACACTAACATGACACATTGGCTCATTTTATTACCTTTGCAGCCTACTGAGAGGAAAGGGGTATTCTGCTGAACATAGTCTCAGTCTCTGCCATGAATGTCTTCCACAATATTACATTTTTATCCATTATTCCTTCCATTGGGAATCAGTGACATTGTTGGAATCAATATGCACAAATTGTAGCAGATTTTTTTCTCCCTCTTCTTAAGCTTTTTGTTCTATTTTCACTTTCAGTTGTATATGTTGGGAAACTTAGTCTTGTATTCATTAACCTATAAATAACTGTCTTAATGGCTACAAGAAATAGGTGTCCTTTTGCTGTCTAAAACATCTCTCCTCTAGAAGTTCCAGATCTTGCAAATTTTATCTACTTAGAATATTATGTGTTTGCCTAAATAGTCCCATTCATCTGAATTTGGGCTACTTAGATTATTATTATGCATAGGGTATTACTAAGTCTAGATATTAATGCCACTCTAGTTTTTGTAGTCATGAAGGGAATAATTATGAATTACACTGATGCTAAATACCAAAGGCTGAATACTTTGCCCAGTTGTTCATTGCAGACTTGAAAACTTGAAAATTCAGCTTTATTGGAGTCTGTCTAAGAAAAAAAAAAGGTACATGGCCGTATGGTAGTGCAGCTACTAGCAAATTTTAAGAAACATTTGAAGCACAGTGAGCTTTGACATTCTCCGCAGCTTTTCAAAATGCAGCAAGCTTGAGCAATCATGTAGTTTTTTTGCTAATACAGTGTCTAGTAACACTGATATTTTAGGTGGAATTTGGATGCAGACTTGGTGTAGAAGGCATTCTGACTTGAATATAAACTGATCTGTTCCTTCAGACATGCTAATATAACTAATTCAATAGCTTTTCAACACTTTGCACTTTCCTTTATGGAATAAATTCAGTTCAGCTAGAACTGCAGCAAACTGTTCGCAGACTGAGCGCTCAGGTAAGCAAACTTCTGTAGTCCTGTTGGCAGCTAACACTAGTTTCATGGGGCACTGAATTAGACCTTTGAGCCCTTCATATTCCTTCTAGAATGGCTGGGGTTTGTTGCATTGTCAAAACTACAAGATAACTTTGTATGGAGATCATTTAATCTTAGTTCTTTGGCAGGCCTGAGTACAGTGTGCACTGTCATTTGTACATATGAGAGGTTGTATGATAAAACAGAATAAGAGTCTGAGTTGCAGTTCAGTATATAAGAGTAATTGTTGCAGGAAACAAGTGATTTTAGCTTTGACTCTGGTTGATGGGCATTACAGGATAAGGAAGTTTCAGTGAGACAGTACAGATAGGTTGGGGCTTTCCTTGGGCACAGGGTAGATGAGATTTCTTGTGTGCTAGGTGGCATTAATTTTACCTTATTTAGATTAAGACATGATGTTGATTTATCCTGTATTATTAAGACAGCAAAAGACAGTACAACTCTCCAGTGGCATTACTTAAATTACTCTTAAATTTTGGCTCATTAAAAAGTTTCCGATTGCAACTCTCTTGAAATTTAGGTGCTGAAATTAGGCAAGATTTCTAGCTTAAAGAATAACTTTCCTGCTAAATTTTCTCTGAAACATTCTGCATTCCATAGCGAGGTCTTTATCTTCCATTTTTCCCATTTTTTAATTTTCAGTCTCTAGCCATTTATTCATCATTTGCACACCTCCAAATGTCGTTGTAACACCTGAAATTGCCCTGTCACATCAGTATTGCTCTGTGCTGTTTTCTTTGCTTGTTTGTTTTATTACAGCTTTAAGCTGTTAAGTAAAATTCTTGGCATTTGTCACTGTGAAAACCTTGTCCTTTTCTTTTGGGTGCCTTGAACTCACATTATTTTCCAGCTTATATATGGGGTCAACAACATTCAGTCAAGGACCAAACACAACATGCTTTATTTAGTCCAGTTTTGTTTATGTAGAAACCAAGACATTTCTGAAGGAATTTGTAATAATCAGAAAAGAAGTACCAAAAGATCAGTCTCAAATTACTCAGTTCTGTAGCAGCTTCTTTATTCCACTGGATCATTCCACTATGGGATATTTTCATGTAATGCTTCTGTTGCCCAGTATTCCAATTTCAGTTTGAAACAAGCCACTTCATTTCAAAATTATGACTTACACTGTCATTTAGAAGTGACACATATATTAAAAGTGTTTAATTTTGAAGTGATGTTGATATCTTTAAAATCATGTTTGGTAAATACCAATCCCTTTTTATAACAGTTTTTCCTCCTAATTAATGATAAACCCAGATGATGAAATACCTGAATATCCCTAGGAATGTAAATACTATTTTCTGGAAAATTTTTGCACATATTTTTGCAACACTTTTTCCTCTCTTAGACTGAAATAAGCAGATATGAGTTACACAAAAATGGAAAATAAAGCTCACTCAAATAAAAGAAGTCCTCAGTTCAAGTTTGTTTTTAAATATTGTATCACCAGGAAAAAAAAGAATGAAGGAACTAATTATTTCCATGGGTATGACCAGAGTGTAGCTAGAAAAAGCTGCTACAGAAGTCTACAGCGTACATTTAATGGAAACCTAGAGGATGTTGAGGTTCCTCCAAGAGCTGCTGAACTGTGAGCAAGGAGACATGGTAGAGAAACCCTTGCGATAGACTGCAAAAGTAAGAACCATTCCATGAAACTGGGAGGGAGTCCATAAATGCTGTCATTAGTTGCTGGGGGTGGGAGAGTGGGGAGGTAAAGCTACGATACAGAGGAAAAGCGAGATCTGCCTTTTCTTGCATTCCTTTTCCTGCAGAAATAGGTGTAAAAACACTGTGTGAAAAAGGTTGGTAATGTTGTTCTGCATTGGGAAGGGCCTTGCTACTAACACACAGCCTTCTGTTTAAATACAGTTTCATAGTTCTTCAGGTTCATTTAATTACGAACTTAAGGTGTTTAGTTTTTACTGTCAGGTGATAGCAGTAATCCTCAGTATATATGCACATCTCAGAAACACTTGCCCAGGAGAGGAACTTCAGGCTTATGCATGGTCTCACTGTTCATCTGACTTAGCACCTGGGGTCAAGATAATCAAGTGTATGAGCACTTAAAATGGAAAGGCCCAGATGGACATGGCAGATAAAGAGCATGGGAAAAAAAATGGTGTTTCCTTCCTCATACAAAGAGGGAGCTGAGGAACATACTTCTCAAGGCAGGAGCTTAAGGATTGGGGGGAATCATATTTCTGCTTAATTCTTGGGAATCAGAACTGGAATCCCAGTTATCCACATTAGTGCATATAACGGCCCACACATTTCCAGTCATGTTTTCAGGTTTCCTTTAGAGGACGAAAAATGCTCTTATCATGGCACTCATGTGGAGCTGGGATGCCACATGGACAAGTGTGCACTCAGAAATACTCCTGAGTCTAGCAATTTAAATATAACCTAAGGGCTATAGAGCTAGTTGAAATATAGAGCCAAAGGGAAAAAAAAAAAAAAAAAAAAGCATACATCTCACCAAGCGCCCTGGCTTTGCTTTGTTTTCTGATATTTTGTCGCTGCAAATTCAGAGACTTGTTTTAACTGCGGAATTTTCCAGACAACACAATACACACAGTAATATAATTCTACTCTGCAGCTTTTTTTTTTTTGTGAAAAGAATGGTAGTCTGCTCCCTATTTTTATCATGCTTTATACCTGTATAAAATCTTTACAAAATTTCAATTGTTATGGAAAAAGCACCCTTTTAATAGTAATAAATACAGAGGCTGAGAGGGATGTGAGGCCTCAAATTCAGCCAATAAAAGTGAAGTGCTGAAACCTTTAGAAACAGTGGATTTTTTGGGGGGAGGCTACGTCCGCTTGAGATTACATAATACGTTTTGCGGAGATTGAAAGTTAACCCAGCTTCCAATAAATTCGAAGAACAGAATGCACTGACATCTGGATTCTGCTGCATCTGCAATGCCTGGTATTCATCCGCTTCAGGTTTTGAGAAACCCTGAGCCAACAGAGGGCTGCAGCAAGAGCCCTTGGTGGAAGTCAGGCCCTCAGAGGTTCTACTGCAGGCTGCAGATGACACTGTCACAGCTGGTAATTAACTTGTTGTTAAAACCCGGTGGCAAGCCAACAAAAAACAGGTGCTTGCGACCAGCAAAGCAAGAAAATGGACACAGTTCTAAAGAAGGAATGCTTGCTTTGATCATAGGAGTGGAAGGGATATAAACTAGCAAAGGAAATACAAGAGGGCACATGATTTGGAGGAATAATGTCTGTAATCGCTTTTGTTAACTTCATCATCACAGTTGAGGTATATATTTGGTCCTTCTGTCTCCATCAATGATGAGACAAAAGAGGCAAAAGCATAATAATTTGCCTGTGTCTTGCCTGGAAGAAATGCCGTGATAGATTTAATAGTAAGAGTTAAAAACAGTACTTAAAAGCAGTTCGGATAAAATTCTTTGCCTGTAAACAAATCTCAGCATTACCTTTTTTTTTTTATTTTTCTTCTTCAGTATTCTTCTTCATGCCTTCAGAGACTGAGAATGACTTTTGAAATGTTATTTAAAAAAAAACTTTTAATCACAGCTCATGGAATAATAGAGGATTGGTGAGGGCTCCAGAGATTGTCCAGCATAACTCCATGTTCAGAGCCAGGATTTTTTTTTTTCTATTTGCAAACAGCAAACACAGATGTCTCTGTTTCCCTGTCTTGTGGAGTTTATAGTTTCAATGGATCATGCAGTGTACCCGCTGGATTTTACTACTGACACAGAGCTCACTTGCCCTGATGGGATACAGAGCTGTGCATCATCAACATAGAAAGGATTATTATGATTCACGTCACCATTTCTGAGGTTTGAACAGAATTTCTGTCCTTTCTAAGTTGAAATGTGGGAGGGGGAGAATGAGTATGATAAAGTTTTAATGAACAATAAGAAAGGCCATGTGGATCAACCCACTGATTTTCTTGTCATTGAAGGTTTATTCCTGTTCCTTCTATTTTTATTCTTTAAATTTAAGTAGAAAGACTTTCATTTCTTAGGATTCTATGACACAGGTTAAAACAGCTTCTTGAAAGATTTTTTTTTCTTCGCAATTTATATTATCTGCAATTCCTCATTACTTGCATGCTCCCCTTTCTCTCTGAGGCAGTCAGGAGTCCAAACACAGGATCCTGCTTGACACAATAGAAGCAGGATATTATTCATAATGTGTTGGGGAAAGAGGTGTGGGGAAGTAATTTTGTTTCATCCTTAGTCACACCAGTGACTCATTTTTTTAAAAATGATTTTGCTTCATGTAGAGTATTCAACGCAGATGCCAATTTAATCAGGCAGATTGAAACCTTCAACATGATGAGGTTCTGCATTTGAATGTAGCAGTTCCACGACTTTTACTAAGTGCCTGACACCCAGCATAAGGAAGAAGAACAGTTTCAACAGTCAAAAATATTTTCAGATAAAGTGCTTATTTTGAATGAAAGGCAGCAAGGCTTGGCACTGCTGAAGTATCCTGTACTGACTTGCTGTATTACAGTTCCAAACACCAAGAAACATAACAGTTTGACAGCAGTTTAACAAAAAGGTCATTCTTAGTTGTACAAAGTAGCAGTCAATATGGTAGCAGTGTTGGAGAGGAGATTGGAAAATTCAGCTGTAGAGGCTGCTGCCAAGCTGCAGGACTGATCCCCCATGTAAGTTAGAGCAGCTTCCAGGTCTCCTGTGATTACAGGAGAGTGTCATGCTCTCCAGGAGAGATTTAAGACCCGGTGCATGCAGGTTTTAAGTGCTTTTCTGATAACAGAGAATGTCATTAGCAGTAGTCCCTCAGCTCCCATAATTTATGGGCAGCCGTACGCACCATCCAGTATGCAGCACTCTGCTCTCCTTGTGGGCCTTGTGTGTTTTCTTGTTACCTTGCTATGACTCTTGAGGTAGCTTGTTGCTCATGGGGGATGGGGATCCCTGGTCTGGAAGTTAGTGTGGTTTCTATGTTGCTTCCAGGTCTGCTGAGTGAGGACTGGGTGTCTCTGGTCAGTTTTGCTTGCTGGAGGGCTACTGTGCAGAAAGTAATGCAGCACTGAATTGCAGGTTACACCCAAGTCACTGTGAAAAATAATGCCAAATAATAAATTGTCTCTAAATTGTGAGAGTAAGCAGTATACACTGACATGAAGATGAGGTTTGTACTCAGCTTTCCAAAATCGTGGAATCACAGAATGGTTGAGATTGGAAAGGACCTCTAGAGCACGTGGCACAGGGCTGCATCCAGGCGGGTTTAGAAGATCTCCAGAGGAGACTCCACAACCTCTCTGGGCAGCCTGTTCAAGGGCTCTGTCACCCTAATAGTCAAGAAGTTCTTCCTCACATGGAGGTGGAAATTCCTGTGTTTGAACTTGTACCCATTACCCCCATTCAACCCTCAGGTACTTACACATATTGATCAGATCAGCTTCTTTATATGTTTGTCCTTGTCCCCTTTATAAGGTCTTCTCTGTGCATTACTTCCTGCAAAAAAAAAAAAAAAAAAAAAGGACGCCCATTTTCCTTATGAAAGGCTCTCTCTGTGCATGCCATGAGATGAATAGAAACAGGTTTAGTAATGCCTTAGATACAAATGCTTAGTAATGTTCTGCATAAATGCTTTAAGGAACACATCACGTGATGGCTTCTTGCAGTGTAGAAAGAAGCCTTTCTTTTTTAGTTTAAATTAAAAGTCAATTCAAATGGAAAACCAAAATTGTCCACCAACCTACTATCATGATTTAAATTTCTCCCGTATCACACATCTTATAGGATCTGACTACTTTAGGATCTGACTACTTTATTATTACTCTACGTAAATCTTGTTTAAGAAGACACATTTCCTCAGGTCCCTTGTCTTTTAGGATACTCCTTTGCTAGGCCCTTATATGACTAAATAAGAATAGAGTAGCGTATAACGTAACTGAGAAGCAAGTGAAGTAAGCATAAAGCCTTTAGTAAAACCTTAAGATTAAGGTCCTCCTTATAGTATTTCCTGCTTCTGTTCCAATCAGCTGTCTGCTGATAATGACAACGGGCAAGTACCATTGTGGGGAATTCCTCTTCAAGGTGGATGGGGAGCAGTTCACTTACAAGAAGATGCAGTTTCAGTCCATGGCATGTGGTAGGGTGTGAATTAAACTTGTTTCCTTCTTCTCTCTGTTCCTTTTTCACCTACAGGAAGGCCAAAGTCTTTGCATTCTTCTGAACACCAGCACTGCATTGTGCGCATCCAGCTAAATTCAGATTCAAGTCAAAATGATCTTGCCTCTATGTTTAGTGCAAGGTCATGTTTAGGAAGAGAGTTCTCAGGGAGTCAGAGTGAGCTCTGGGGTGTGCAGGAGGGAAAAATATGCCTTGGTGTTTGGAGGTAGGTTTGGTAGGCTGGAGTTTGGAGGAAGTCCCTGCTTCAAGTCCAGGTGGACTTGTCTCCACCTGGAATGCCAAGGGTGCACTGCCTTCAGGACAAACCTGGAGATTGAACCTGATTCTTTAGTGTTTTACAGTTTTCTTCTTCATCAGGCAAGTGTTGCTGTTGGAGAGCATCTGCTCCAGAGAGTCTGGTGATTTAATGGACTATTCCATTGGATACTGATCATGATAAAATTCTTTTCAATTTTGGGATAATAATTATTTTTGAATTACTAACCCACTACCACCATCCCAGAATTTTCATTTTAGCCCTTTTATCAATTGCATTTATTTGACTTACTTCCTATGGGCTATGTTTTACAGTGGTAGCATCTTAATTAATTTAAGCCAAGCCACTGGAACCTTCTTCATACCTGCCTGTTATCTGAAATGCTACAGCTACTGTGTAAAAAATATATGTTGGGTAGTCAAAATTTTGCTGCAATGCTTCCACCTTTAGATGTGAAGCCTCTCTGAAGCTTTATGTCTGGCTACCATTCTCTGTTAAAATAAAATAAAACATAAATAAATGCAGACTTATATGGAACAGCTGCTTGATTTCGTAAAGCAGAAATCTGGAGTCCAGATGTAAACTGAATGAAAGACAAATTAAAGTCTAGTATTGTACTGTTTGGAATAGAAACTGATGGCTCATTTTGGACTCATCTGCTAAATTCTTCTAACTACTGTTGTAAACTGAACTTATTCATACATGTGCCTTCAACCCTAGGTCTTTATATTTATGACAATACATCTGTTAATAATAACACGTGGTCTGAATAGAGAGATCTCAGTGAAGTATTTTGAAACAGTAACGGAAAAAAAAAAAAAACTTCTTGTGGTATTTTCCAGTGGTACTTGCAGGAGAACTGAGAAAACCTAGGCTTTTATTAAACTCCTGTTAAATGTGAGTGTACTGCATGCTTACAGTTGAAGTTTTTAGTTGCTAAATCATTAAGCTTTCAATATGGAGAGGACATTTGAAATATTTGTGTTTAGAACAAATCTCTTGTTCTGCTTGGCATAGGAAAATAAACTCACCTTGTCATCAAGGAATGTTTTCTTATGGAACACGAATTAGTTTGCATTTCACTGTTTATAGAGTAGCCACCACCTTCTGGCTCAAATTTGTAGAAGATAATTTTAGGCAGTGGTCAGACAAAATTTCAGATGACAATGTTAATGTTTTGGTGGCTTTTGAGCAAAGATACGAAATTCTCATTTCTCTGATTTCCTTTACAACAGAAAGCATAGATAGAAAACTTAACCAAGAGTAAACATCATAGGATTTTCAAGTGCTATAACTGAGAGGAGTTGTATTACAGTGATCTTTTCTTCTGTTCCCCAACAAGGTAGAGCCTCTTTCCCTCGTTACTTAGCAAACATTTTCTGGGTCCTGGAGGAAGCACTTTGATCCTCCATATTCACAGAGTGCCAATTTATTCTGGCTTTTTCCTACAGTCCCCAATTGGGTGATCCAGTCTCTCAGTTCAGAGGAGTAGGGGGTACTGCAGAGCCGTCCAGGTTTAAGCAACATATCGAAAACTGCAACAGGATACTACACTGCCCATTTTCTTACTCCTCAAAATATTTAATTGAAAACACCTTAATTTTATCTCCAAGCATATTTTCCATAAGATAAACTTTTACAAGCATTGGATAGATATATTAGTTGCCTTTAAGCCTAGTTCAAATTCAGTGGAAGTGATTTGAGAATGTAGCCTGTTCCACTTGATCCAGTATATAGAATGACGGGCAAAAAGACAACAGCCATCACCGTAGAGAAGAGAAGCTACAGCCCTAGGTTTAGCCTCTGTAGTGAACACACTGCAACTTTGCACTTGAGTGGCTATGGTTCATATGCATTATCTCCTCTTAAAAACAGACTACAAAAAATTACAGATTGTTTTTTTCCTAGAAGCTGATCTAGGTTTTCTAATTTGAAAGCCTAAGGGCATCTGTCATTTTTGAGAGCACAATAAGGAATTCAAAACTCCTTCACTACAGGCCTATTTCCTCCTGAATAACAAGGGGAATTAGAATTACTTGGCTGTTCCTGGCACCAATCCCACCTTCCCAATTTGCATTCAAGATGCATTCATATCCCAAGCAAAGACTGAAAACAAGGAAGTCAAGACATTTATTTGCCAAAATATTATGTAAAAAAAAAACCTAATTTTGTCATTGGAGAATTATTTCTTACTTTAAGTTTTCATTTTAAATACAAGTATTCACTGTTCACATTTTAATTAAGTTCAGTGTATCCCTACATGTTCCCACATGCAGGTTTTTGTTATTACTGCTGTTGAATTAATGCTGGAGTTAACTGGTTGCTGACTTGAGACTCAGCTTTACATGAAATAAACAATAAGGTTTGTTTGTACAAATATAATCATCATTGCTGAATTGATAATGTAGAATATGTGATATTGCCAGCATTTCAAATTAATGTGATTCCTGAGGGTCATACCTACGGCATCAAAATAAAGCATCCCCATTATGGGCTGATGCAAAAGTGGGTTGCAGTAACTGAGGATGAGCAACTGTTTTCTTTTGAGGGCAGGCTACTTTTTAAAATAAACTACATGTTACTGCTAAGTAGTAAGAATTATCAAAGAAGTAGGTTGCTGTTTGGGAGGAGTGCTACTGTACTCAGAAAGCATCTGCAAATACGTAATTGTGCACTTGAACCTGAACACAGCTGCTTGTGACTTACCATTGCTAGTGAGTACCCTTGTTCTGCTTTGGGTTTGACAGACTTCCTAAGCTCGTTCCCAAGTATGGCTTTAGCGCAGTCAAAACGGAAGATGTTTTCATATACAGCATTAATGTTTATTGTAAATCTGTGGATATCTGCTGTTTCTCTTGTTTTGTAAATACATCTTAGTGATACCTATGGAGCCTGGAAACAGAAAGGAGACATTTGAGTACCATAATGTAGTGAAGAAGAGTGAAATACAGCTGAGTTCAGTACCTTCCACACCCGCAGTTGAAATGAATTTGGATAGCTCCATACACTGAAGTTTATAGGAGGTGACTACTTGACCCTTTGAGAGCTGTGCTGGTGCTTGATAAATCTTACTTACGCATCGTTATATTAGCAGCACTGGGCACAGAACTGCAGGGAGGACTTTGAAAGAACAAAAGTATGTGATTCACAGCTTTCATTTTCTTCTGTAGTATGTACAAAGCAGCAAGTGGCAAAGCTTTCAAGATGTCCATTAGCAAAAAGGCAAATAAGAAAAAAATAAAAAAGGATTATCTGGTTCTTCTTTTCCATTCACTTAAGCAAGCAGAACCAAGTCCTCAGTATCTATGACCTAGAGAATTACATTTAAGGCAGAAAAATGCCCAAGGCGCTGTGTCTTGGTGGAAGAGCTGGCTAACAGCTTCGTGCCATTGCTGCAGTGTTTGGCTGTGCTGCTGGTGCTCTTCACCGCTTTGTGTCTGTCATCTCAAACAGTTTAGATTTGCCTGAAATCGTCATGAAATGTAGTAATTTCAAAACCTGGAGGCACTGAAGTAGCTTTCTCCCTGTTGGATACTTTTACAGATAATTACTAGATTAGTTTTTTAAAGATTTGTTTACATTAAGTAAAAAAGTATTTGTATAGTAAATTGTATTTGTATAGTAAATTATTTATTTTTATACTTTCAAAGTTTTTTTTTTTTTTTTTCCCCATTACACAAACAGGAGGCATCTCTGTATTCAAAGGAGTTTTTGAATCTGTAGAAATATTTTATTACCGTTGTTCATTTCTGAATATGTGCTGCATTTGAAGTCACTGCATGGCTTATGTTTACATTCAGCACCATGTACTGAATCTATACTCAAAAGAAGGGGAAGTATTGGTATTCCTCATACATAGGAGCTGTATGAATTTAAGTTGTGGAAGGGAGAAGTGGAAATCCGAATGTTTCTGTGCTTGGCTCCAAGGCTACTTGAGAGTTTGCACAAATGGGAATAAGTGCACTCTCGGCTAGGGGAGGAAAATGACCCAGGCGTGGGGAAAGAAAGAAACAATAAACATGATGCACAGGGTGTTTCCTCCTCTCCTGTGGTTTCCTCCTCTCCATTTTTTAAGAGAAGCTCCTAAAATCAACAATAACTCTTTCTTCTTTAAGAGAAGATTGAATGGTAAGACCAAAGGTTTTAGTAACATTATAGCCACTGCAGTGATGCTGCATAGTATCTTTGAAGATTCCACTTTTGGATTCCTTGTCGTACATATAAATATTAGCTTTTGTTGAAGAAAAAAGTAATATTTTCAGTTCTTACTCTAGATAAACTTTCCCAATCAAGATCCAAAGGGAAACTTAAGTTTCAAAAACTTTCTAATAGAGAAAACTTGTAAGAATAAATGATCAAACAGAAAGCCTTCATGTTACTAACAAGTAAAATAAGACTGAAGTAATGTGTATTGAAAATATTATAGATGGGATTTATTTATTTAATTTTTTTTTTGGTCCAGAGGTGAAATTTAGTGGTGAAATCTAATATTTTGTTAATGAAGAGAAGGAAGGAAGGAAGGAAGGAAGGAAGGAAGGAAGGAAGGAAGG
>JAWLRI010000335.1:285864-320473 GCA_034781795.1 Crypturellus tataupa | reverse complement strand
GGAAGGAAGGAAGGAAGGAAGGAAGGAAGGAAGGAAGGAAGGAAGGAAGGAAGGAAGGAAGGAAGGAAGGATACTTCTCTCTGGAGGTAGTGGCAAATTTCTGTTTGAGTGGATCAGTGGGTCCAAAGCTCATTTACAGATACTCCGTATTGAAAAACAGGATTGATGCTTTGTTTTGTCGAGATTTTCTGACAGCAGTTGACTGCTAGTTTTTCTGACAAATCTATTTCTGTGATACCAAAGCACTGAATGAAAACCTCATGTTTGTTACTAGAGAGATGAACAATTTTTAGTATGGAGCAAGAAGAAATTAACTGCTTCTGTTAGCTGCACTGTCTTTAGTGAGAGAGAAGATCTGAAATCTGAAAAATGTTGCATTTATCCAAATAACAAGCACATACAAGTAATGAGTGCACTAAATAATGTTAGTCTTCTGAAGTGTTCTCCAGCCCAGCTCTGCTCCTGTCTGGAAATTTACTTAATTAGCAAAATAAATAATTGATAAACTAGAAAGCTATGTTTGAACAGGTTATTTAGTAACAAAACCATCCTGTTTCCCAGTGCAAAGTTCAGAACTGATACAATCATGCAAAAAATCATCAGTTCTTTAATGAATTCTCTCTGCCTTTAGCATGTTTTGTATCTGCAGCCTATGTATTTTTCCCACATTAATCCCTAGAGGAATAGTTTGTTTTAATGTGAACCACCTTTTGCTGCATGATTATAACTGCTGTAAGCTGTAACTTACATCTCACTGGCATCTTGAGATTGGTTTGACACTCTCCCTGTATTCCTTTTGCTGTGGACTAATGTACTGCTATCACCAAAGTCATTTTACTATAATAAAGATTACTACTACTTCCTAAAAACGTGAGTGCATAGCCTGGCCATCCTAGGAATAACATCTTTTAATGGGGCAGAAAGCAATAGTAAATATGGAAAAAAACAGTGCCCCTTTATTCATTGAAGAGTCAGGCAAAAGGCAGGCAGCAGCCAAGAGGGGAGGAGTGTGTGTTTGCTTGTGAAGCAAGTCCCTTCTCATTGTCTGATTTACCAGTTCACAGGTGAGGAAAATGAGGGAGCATGAAAGAAACATATGATAAAATCTTGTTCCAGACCATCACTTTGAGAAATAAGGGTTGTATGGAACTTGGCAAATCCCCCTATAGAGCCAGCTGTAATTATTTTACTGTTGCTGAAGCTGCCTTACATTTTAGCAACTTATGATCTACTTGGATTTATCTTGGTTAATAAAACACCTTCTAATACTAATACTAAACCTTAGAAGAAATCTGTTAGAGCAGGTTAGCATTTGTAATTATTCAGTGAGGATACAGGGAAGTTTAAGACAGAGATGTCACCCTTGATAACCTTATTTTTAGGTGCATGTCAAAACTTCCATACAGAAGCCTAGGTCATTTCCAGGAAGTAGACTGATCTTTGGATCAAAACAAAACAGAAATTGCTACTGACAGCTTGAGTTTGCCTCAAAGTTAGACATATGAATGTGATAAACTAAGTTCCAGGGTTCATCTTGCCATTTGAGGAGGCCTAATACCTTTTAATTAAGAATCTTTGAGAGAAGTGGCATAGAAGTGGTTTTTATCACCAGGTATTATTAGATCTAAAAGCGTAATCATTTCCACTTCTATGTGGGAGTGGAAGGATTTGCACTTTTGCGCTGAAATTACCTTCTGGCTAGCATGAAACTCGAGAGATTCAGACTTTGAAAGAAACTTCCTCTCTGACAAAATATTTGGATATCAAAACCAACATGATCAGCGTGTTTCCTGGGCCATCAGGGTATTCTGCAGTGATGCTAGGTGTTTTAGACAGAGTGAGATGTAGTCACAGTAGAGGCAACTTGATTTCTGAGAGGCAGTAGCAGTTTAAAACAACAAGATCTTGAAATGTTTTTAGCAAAGGAAAAAAAAAATGGTGCCTCTTTTGAAGCTCACAGTGCATTTGAGGTCTGTTCTTGCATCTGTTAAAAAACAAGTGTCTGTGTGTACATAGTATACCGTCTAGGATATTCCAGTTATATCACTATAAGGAAAAACAAGGAGGGGAAAAACAGAGAAGGCTGTCTCTTATCAGTGGGTATTGCCTTGGGAAAAGTGCTTTTATTTTCTTGTTTAACCTGCATTTTCATGGGAACTTTGTGAGTTTTGAATTTTTTATCATCTTACAGCTATAGGGAGAAAATAAATGTTTGATTAATACAGTCACCTCTTTGGGGAGATAAGTCAGACTCTAATGGATCCTGTCCTGAGCTCCTTTATGCACACAACAGATGTATCTTTTCTCTTTGGAGTGTTTTTACCATTTGTTTTATTTTATTTCTGAGTCTTGTATTTCCTGTGGGGATGTAGGGGACAGGTAGTAAGTATCTGAAGTAAAGGAAGTCTGTTGTTCTAAAACAATTGTGAAATGAAACCCAAACATAGTTGCATTTCATGAAGTTATCAGAGGATGGTGTGGACTTGGAAAGCACTGGGCAAAAAGGTAATTAAAAAAAAAAAGTCCCCAAAAGAGACTACACTGTTTTGGGAGGATTAGAAGCCTGGAAAAGAAAGGAAATACTGGCTTTGCAGTGCTGAGGTTATAATGATTTGAGTCTGAAGAAACTTTCCTGGATTGGAATTGGAAGGAGGTTATATTATATAGTATCCATAGGAGAAGCTGGTATAGCTAGGATTGAAGCCCGAAGATAAACATTTAGAGAACAATATTTAAGAGAAAAATAAAAGTCTTTGAATAAAAATACAGTAATAGAAAGTTGATCAGAAAAACAATTTACCTGCTCTAAGAATAGGCAGACTATTAATTTCTTTTCCTCATAAAGGAAAAAAAGATTGATTCAATCAGACCTAAAAGGAATAGGAATCCATTTTATTGGGCCCTGAAACCTCTCATAGCTAAAACACTTAGTTATTTTCCCTGGGAAATAACTAAAAAGTTACAAAATAGATACAACAGTAATGGTGCTCCTCTGTCCAAGTACCTGGTATGGAGATATAATTATCATACCAATCTTAACTTTTTTTCGGACAAAATAGGAGTATGTATTTAGATTTCTCTGCTTTTCTCCAGACATCATCCTACCCTATTTTCATTGTCATAATCTTTGAGTGGGTTTAAACCATCCATTAAATAATAAGACTTCATACTTGTCATATACGGTTTGGTCTGTCATTATTTACTTGTATGTGTTTGGTCATACTGGAGTTGGCCTCGCTGATGTTAAATCCATAATCTTTTGTCTCAAATTTTTCAACATGATGTTTGTCAGTTCCTGACAAAAACTCAACATTTTAAAAAATGAATTTCAGAATGATACCTTGGATCCAAATTTGATTTGTTTCTATAAGTCTAAAGAAATAATTTCAGATAGAAATCTTTGTTTTAATACTGTGTAATAGATGTCAGAGACTGGATACTGTAAAAGCTAATTCTTTATCTTTGCTAAGATCTTCACAAATGGTCCTAATGCTCATATTTTCTAATTGTATAGTTGAGAACTAAATGGAATGGTAAATCAACATTAGAATACAAAAATTTAATTAGATCTATTGTTGAAAACACTAGACTCAAGCTAATATTAAAATAAACTCTATGAAAATATGTCAGCCAACATCTCCTGAGAATTCTGATATCTTAGCAAGTGGATTAAAAATTATTTAGCCAGGTGCCTTGAACCTTTGTAGTCCTGCATAGTTTCCTCACCTCCCATGCTTTGTTTTTAACATAGGGGGTTTTGAAATATGGAGGAACTTGAAATTATCCAAATCAAATTATTTTCCAGAAAGATTAGAACCTGTTAAAATACTTTTGATGAAAGCTGCGAAGATGAGCAATATGAGGTAATAGTTTAACAGTCTAATCTGTTGGGAGAAAGGGGAGGGAACTGGAAGGGAATTAAATCTAGTAGAAGAGGATGAGATGTAAAGTTCATGACAAGAAGCATAATCTCTGGATAGCTAGAAACTCAATGAACAGCAGTTCCAAGGTTTATTTACCATATACATCATGGGATAGCTTATCACACTTATTTTCAGAAACTAATAGGATATTATTTGGTAACAGCAAGTCTGTAATTTTAGTACAGTGTATTTTAATATTGCATTAGAAGACTTCAATAATTCAGAACAAAATGCTTTGATAATTTGAGTTACCTTAGGTATGATAAATGAAATAGAGCTTAATTTTCCTAATGTTTTAATGGTTTGGCCCTTTGAGAGACATAGGAGTAGAAGTTGCCTTTGGGCTTCTTGTTTTGTAAGTGTGAATTTCTTTTTTACTGACTGGCAAAGCATTACAAATGTCAAGCACTGGAACTGCACTTCTGGGATGCAGATACACATAGGTAAGTTGCCAACTGGTAAGAAACTATTCATGACATTTTTCAGCTCTGTATGTTTAATAATACCTGTTAAAGATCATTAAGGGGTTTTGTTTGTTTGTGATACAGTAGATTAGAATGAGAATACTTTCAAGATAGTTGTGGGCTATGCTTATGCCTTATGCCGCTAAAAACTCCATTAGTGGGACATCAGTAGTACTTACCACCTTAATATTAAACAAATGGATCACTTAAATTAAAAAGTCTTGTCTGTCTTCTTTTATAACTCATGAATAATAGGGATTCAGATATATAGGGATTCATTTTTCTTCTGCTAGAGGGTTTAAAAATTCAATTAGCTGGTATTAAGTAAAATTTCAGGTACATTTAACCGAATATTTTATCAGATGCTGAGGATCAGGGACAGAAGACCTTCTTTTAGGCAACCTGAAACCACCAAGTTTTGCTTCAGTTATCCAGCGGTAACAGGAAGGGTAAACAGCAAAACTCAAAGAGGGACAAAATGCTTGAAGTTACAAAGTGAAACTCTTAACACAGACAGATGTTGTAGGAATACAGAAAGAGAACTGAGAAGAGGTACTTTTTTAATTGCTTACCCCTTCTCGACAATGTTTACTCCACTACACGCAATCGGTCACTTAAAGAAAAAAATAGTCTCTAATTTGTGTGTTTCAATTTCATAGACTTTGTGAGTCAATCAAGCTTTATAAAGGTTCTTCCACATTTCATTTATTCGAAAGAATTATACAAATAGTTCTTTTAGCATAAATGCAGAAGGAAAAAGAAAGCAAAAGATGAACTCAGAATCCTTTGTTCAGTTTGCATTTGTTAAGGCTTTTGGCTGGTCCTGAACTCCCTCATGTTGACAGTAGAAGTAAACAACTGCTCCTGTGAAGTAGCCCTTGTAACTCCACTTTCTTAACTGTGAATTGTATTTCTCTTACATGGCTAGTAATTCAGTAGATAGGAGCTTGTTACCCCCTGCAGAATCTGAGCTAAATTACTTTAAATAGAGGCCTGCATCAGAAACAGCAAATTCCTAGTAATAAGCCATGACTTCTTCCTTAAATTATTCACCAGTATTTTCTCTCTAGTCTGGCAAGCACCTTTGAGATTTTGCACCACATTCTCAGAAACCAGAAGTGTGAGCTCTTGATTGTGGCTTTGCTCCTTTTCTTTTATTTCATGCTTCTCTGCATAAAATTGTGCTGATCCACACAATCATCATCTGCTTAAATCACCACCGGGCTGATAGAGGCTGAAAACGTGAGCACAAAGAGAGTCATCTCAGCAAGACTCACTGGAATCACATGCGTGGCTGAATCAAGACTAGGTTCTGTAGGAGGCTAATCCTGGAAGTACAGCTGCTGAGTACACTGACAACTCAAGCGTATCACTTGACTGTTCTCTCATGTCCTTTAAGATAGCTTCATCATTTGATTACTTGGGAAACAGAGCTTTTTAGATCTAGAAAGTGTATTCAGTGGGATGACTCACATATATCTCTTAACAGAAAAACAGAGCTGGAACAGATGTAAGGATTCTTCCAGGATACTTATGTATTCACTTTTTTTTTTTTTTTTTAACTTTGCTTTTTCTTGTGTCTTCAACATAAGCCAGGTTGCTACCAATCTCCTTTTAAAGTGGTGTCATGGATTAATGTACTAAATGCACGAAAGTCTAGGCCATGGTTCCTTCCAGCAAGGAGCAAGATTGAAGGGAGCATAGTGGCTGCTGCTGCTGCACTTGCCCAGCTGCTCAGTGCTCAGGCCTACTTGTGCTCTGAGCAGTAGGTGCCGTGTCCTGCCAAAGGGAAATAATCATCTCCTGAACCCCTGGGCTCACAGGGGTTCAGCTGTTACACACATGGACAGATGATTGGAATAGGAGGAGGATACAGAAATCGCTAAACTGCAACTTTTTTTTTTCCTTTTAATGCTAATGTTTTAATTCATAATTTTAATCTGAAAAAAAAAATTCTCTCAGAATCAAATGATCCTTGGTGAATTTGGCTGTTCTTGAGCCTGCAAATCGGTGGTTGGCAAATGTAGGAGAGTCATTAAGTAGCCTAGCCCCGATCATTAGGGATGATGTGGATAAGACTCGTGATAATTCCTTGGGAGGGATAAGTTTTTTTGGAATCTGTTTTCTAATCTCTCCCTTTTTGACTTAACAAAGAAATAAGCAAAGTTGGTTTGGTATAAACACAGTTCCTTGTTCAGGCAGGTCATCTGCCTGCCACAGGTCTGAAGGTAATGGTCCCAGCCGAGAACCTTTTCTGCGGCAGCCGGTGCTGGCTGCGCCCCTGCTCTAAGCTTGCCAGGTCACTGGCTATCCAGAGGGTCTTGGAAAATCCCCCTTCCCCGCTCAGCACCAGTGTCTGGCTCCAGGTCAGCACTTGTACATGTTTGAAGTGTCATTTAGGTCTCTTCTGGATCGGCCCATTGATCTGCAGCTCAGTAATGACTGTGAGAACCAGTCTGCAGAGCATCAGGTGCTCTTTATGCTACACTGAGTTATTGTCATGGGAAATAGATTTTCAACCAGCAAAAAATCATTAGATCATTAACCCCTTTTCCCTGTAAATCACAAGGATTATAGCTCATGCAGTTTCCCCTTAATAGATTTTGGAGATTAAACATTGCTAAAAGGCAATGATTCTTTTGGAATAAGCCTCACTGTTCCAGTTGTAAAGATCATTTCAATACTTCATGGTCTTATTCAGTGTTACAGGTAGGGAGACCATTTTTCACACCACAGATGATGGTAAGTTTTAGTCCACACTGAGCACACAGCCATAAATGCTAATTAAAAACTGAAAGGACATTTGTAAGTTAATGTATCTGTATTCTTTAAACTATCACTGCTTTTGTCCCAAACAATGTATTCTAACTCAACTGGAAGTTAATAAAGGAATTAACTGGATATGTTTTTTTCAGGCCCTGTTATATGGAATATCCTATTATCATAATATTTTCTTTTGCTATAAAAATTGACTGAAATATCTGTTATTGTTACTAAGAGAAAAATACAGCTCTTCTTCTTTTTGTGTTGCATCAATTTAAATATAAGCAAAAATAAGATACAGTCTTTATTTTTTATCTTCAGATGTTTTGAAAACAAGCAAGCAATGTTAAACTGGATGTTCAGAGATAGACTTCAAGGAAAGGAACTGCCCTTATTAGCACTTCATGCTTCAGTTGCACTTGTGCCATATTTTGCTACTTCAATGGTGGAAGGAAAATATGTAAAAAGAGGTCACTGAAAGCAGTAAACAGTTGATTAAGCATAAAGATTAATGAAAGCATTCAGAGTAATCAGCAGCTGTAGGAAGGAGAAAGTAAAAGACAAAGCCAGTCACCTACCTGCAAACTAATGCAACAGCAAATCCGAGTGAGGGCTAGGCCAGTGCCTCGATAGATAATTGAGCAGAAGACGGAATGGTTCAGTCTGAGGATCTGACAGCCATGGTAATTGGCCTTTCTTTTTGCTTGTTTTTTTACAGAGAAGAAAATTATCACATGAATGAAGAATTCTTTGATTATAGTTCTAAATATGATAGCCTGTATTCTGCTATTTTTAATGCAGTCTGTCTTACCTGAAACCTCTGTCATGTGGGATGGTACTGCAGAGTCAGCAGGAAAAACTGCAGGCTGCTGTTTTTGTCCTGTTTTTCCATCTCTTGTTTCCATCTGAGGCCAGGCTCGCTCTCCCTTGTCTTTGTAATTTCCACTTCATGCCACCTCCTCCGGCTTCTTTCCCCCTATATTTTCTTCATTCACACAGCCTGATTTGACTGCTTGTATTTGATATCGTTCCCTCCTCCATGGATACATACAAGCCTCCATAAAATAAGAGTATATAATTGTTCCCTTAAGTTCTCTGTTCTCTACTTTTTATGATCCTTATTACAGTCTCTTTAGTTCCCTGCTTGTTTTAAGATCCAGGTTGTGTATTCAGTCAAATCTGGCTCTCAGCACTAGCTTCTTTTCTCCAATCTTTCTTCTGTTTGACTCTAGGATCTTTGAACCAACTTGCCCTTCCTTTTTTTCTCTTCTCAGCAATTAATCCAGATATCTTTTTGGCACGAGAAGAAAGTGCCTTTATTCCTGTTGCAGTATTTGCATCTTTCACAAACAACTGCATTTCAGTAGAGCAAGGGAGACTCTTAAGTGGCTCTGTCCTTGAGCATGGGCATGTTTGGAAAGTATACAGGGTAGCATTCTAAAACAGTGGTTAAATACTGGACAAATCTTTCCCACCAAGAGTGTTCTGGTTTTATTTTGGTCTCTTTCTTTGCCACAGGAAGGGAGGGAAAATGTTAATTTCCTCTCTCTTCTAACGTTAAAATGGGGAAAAGCAGACATATTAAAACACTTTAATCATATGATAAGGATGTGAAAGTTTCAGTTCCATTTCAAATGTATTTATAATAATGAAATTATTCAATGGTGAAAAAGTTGTTTTCTGGAGACTACATTCAATAACATTTTCTAAGTTTCAAGTTCCTTGGGATTTGCTTTTTCTTTTCTGTGTTCTCTGAGAGTCTTAATGTTGGTTCTGTAATACTCAAAAAAGCTTTGGTTTCACTTTTAATAATGGCCAGTCCCAGTGAAATATGAGTTATGGCAGATTCTCAGTAATGATGTTCAGCTGAGTTGAAAGCTTCAGCTAAGGTGAAAAACTTTGTGGGTTAAGTTCTCACTTAGGTGACACCTGTGGAACACAGTTTATACCTCATTTATAGTAAAGGTGGTCCTCTGAGACAGAGAAATATAGCATTTAGATAAAAATAGTACAGTTACTCCATTAATTTCTAGTCAGTTGTGTGTTTTGGAAGGTAAGTTGTTGTGTACAATTTTTGTGTAATTTTAATACCTCTACTGAAATTTTTTATTGGTATTTGTTTTGCTTGTTTCAGTTGCTGTCAGAAACTCAAATGTAATTAATTCCATTTCAGAATGCTGTGAGCAGCTTGGTTTTCATAGAGTAGAGCAAAAATGTTTTTCTCTTTGCATGCCCAGACGACAGTAGCTCGACTGAGTCCCCACTGATGCCAGTAGGAATCAAGAAGAATGCAAGGCTGATACAGTTTGCAAGGCTGCTCCGTGCCTTGCTGCTGTTGTAATGTAGGAAGTTGCACTTAAAGCTGGAGGCAAATAGTGAAGGCGCCTTTAAATTACCTTTTAGATTTTCTAATCCAGGGCTGCTTGGGACCTAACAGAAAATCCTGAAGATGTGTTCTGCACTGCTGGAGCCTTACCGTGTGTACCAGTGTGCTGTGCAAAACTGAGTGCTGTGATGCTTTCCTTATCCCCTGCCACGCTAGTCACCAGCGCGGTCTCTCACCACATCCTCGGGTGCTCATTAACAGCCTGGGCTGCCTTGGGGCTGTTTTCCTCCACGACAGAGCCAGGGGAATCATCCCATGGCTCCAAGAAAGGCTTTGGTAGCTGCTCTACCTTATGGGTCCTTGTTACAGTGCTTAAGGTAAGGGGAACTCTTGAAATAGAATTAAATAAATCTAACCATTTTTCAAAAATGACAATTGTTTTTATAAGAGGCTGTAAAGCTCTTGCTATCCACTTAGTGTTTACCTATCCAATTAGTGTTTACTTGTCACAAATATAAATCAATATCAAATAATGTAGTGAAAAAGGCTTCCAAGTTACAAACTACTGATAATTAAGAACTGTGCAAAAGGCAAGATTTTTTTTTTTTCTTCAGAAAAGTCTAGATTGCAGAACAGTTGTTGAGACATGTGCAGTACATCTCGGTGCAGGCAAGTTGTCATGCCTAATGTAGCTGAAAACTGAGTTTGAAGTTGCTGTGGCTACACAACTGGTAGCAACCCAGCTGGAGTGCACTTTCCTAATCTATGAGTTGATTCACTGTCGATATAGCCCTCAGTATGAACAACTGTCCTGTATTCTGTGTTACATGGAAAGAAAAAGGTGTCTAATTTGATACTTCTGTATCAGAAGTTAGGATAAAAATGACATGAAACTTCTCTGGCTTAGGAAGAAGTGTGTTAATTTGAAGAAATATAGTCAATATATATCTTACTGATCACTTTCTTATTTAGTTTTTGATGACTTTCCTATGGTGTAGGTGCTTATTTGCATAAATAAAATCTTTCTTAGTAAATATTCTTTAATAATATATCTGTGTCCTGTATATATATACGCATGAATATATATATCTAAAATCTTTTTACATGTATAACCTCTGACAACATATATTCACGATGGTTATATTTAGCTGCTATCAAAGGAGAGAACATCTTTTTTATTTTCCATTTTTTGTTTTGATTCAGTTATAGTTGAATGAGTTGCCTTTTTGTCTTACCTAATAATTGCTACTGTTAGTCTAGATTGCATATTAATTATGCACTAATAAATACTTTCCTTATACATAAGTTATGAAGTGAAATCCTTACCTAAGTAAGTTAAAAGTCAGTTCAGCTGACTAGAATTGACTTGTCCATGTGAAAAAAGGCCTATTCAGTTTCAGTGAAGCATACCTTTGAAAAAGGACCATGCATGCTTAGACTAACGTCTAGACACGGTTCAAACAAATACACATTTCTTCGGAGAGAATACTGATTCTTTAGAGAGAATACTGATTAACTTAGTGTGGAGGCAGGCTTAGAAAGCAAGGAGAACCTGCTGGAGGTCCAGCAGTGTGTGATGCTGCACGAGACCACCCACTGAGTGGTTTGAGTTCATGGCAGGGTTATTTCCACACCCTTTTATTTTTATCTTGCTAATCAAGTTGGACCCTTCACCTCTTGAAAAGAGTGTTCTAGGTTCTTCTAAGAACTATGCCTGCTTCCATGAGCTCTTGTAATGATTTTGTGGGGTGTTTGCCTAGAGGATAAGATCCGGGCAGCTCGATTACAAATCTTCATCTCTTTGGCATTCTGCCAGAAAAGTTCATTATTAAATCTAACCTTTTTCAGGAGAGCTATGCTTTTCTGTCTCTTTGTTTGTGCAGCTCAGTCCCTAATGTGACACTGACATGGCTTCATCTTATTTTCCTATCTTAAAATTTCTTCTGTAAGAGAAACAAAGGTAAATCGAATTTTTCAAGATTAGTTTGACTAATAGGAGGGATTTCCATTTTCCCCTCTCCCTCTCAAGAAAAAAAAAAAAAGGCTGTAAACACGAAAGCTTTGCCATTGCCATGTACACAACTGTGCCGATGACTGACCTCATTGAATAGAAAGGGGTGATAATACCTTTTTATTTACTAACAATGATGGTGTGATTTGTCTGCCTTGTTGACTGCACCTCATCTGTTTCAGTGGGGCTTGTGCCATACGGGGCTCTGCCAGCATAAGCATGTGCTACAGAACTGAGATCTTAAGTTACCTGCAAATTGAAGTGGAAGGGCCAGGCAGAGGCTCCATTCAGCACTCTTTTCTGTGATGCAGTTACTGGTAACTGAATTCCTGTCCTCCTGGATCAAAATTCAATAGTCTGTCAGTGATTACATATGAAAACAATGCATTGCAATTTAATATGTTGGTGGATTCAGATGAATGGCAGAAAATGTCAGCAAATATCGTAAGTCAGTTAAAAGAGGAAGAATTAAAATAGAAATAATCTATGTGAACAGTGATGGAAATAGATATATCCCTCCAATCATTTAATTTGTGCAAAAGCCAAAGTTCTAAAATAATCTATCTATGGGTAGAGATCAGACTTTTAAGAGATTACATTTGTAGTCCTTTTAAAAAAGAGCCCATTAAAGAGAGTTCATTTTGCTCAGGCCAGGTCTAGCTGAGCTGTGCTGTGGGTGGGTCTGGACCAGGGCCAGGTCCTGCCTCAGGTTGAAATATTGGTGCATGCAGTAGAAACACTTCTAAATTACTTTTCCTTTAGGTAAGACTTCTCCTCCTCCTCAACCTTTCTAAAAATTGTGAGCACCGTAGTCAAGAAAACTATTGAAATACAAGAAAAGTTTCTGAAGCCCTCCACACAGAACGACTCCTGTTTGGGTAGCCCTGGTGGCTGCTGCAGTGCCGCACTGCTGCACAGGCAGCCTCTGGCCCAACACAGTTTCAACACAGATGTTCAGAGGGCAGTCTGCAAGCAAGGGAGAGTAAAGCACTAAAATCACATTGCTAAATCCTTAAAATGAATGAAAATTCCATGGTTTCCATCAATAAGCGGCATTTGTTTCAGTCTCTCCAAATTCCTTATAATTTTGCAACAAATGAATTTATTTTTCAGTTATGCTGCAGAAACTTAGATTTGCATAGAATGACTTTTACCTGCTCTATAGGAGCAAGCCTTATGCTCTAAGATGATAAACGGAAACAATTTAGTGTCAGCTCCAGTGATAGAAAGAGCCTCCAGCAGTTTTTCATATAAGGTAAATAATTTGTTACAAACATAAATATTCCTTGCTCACATAATGTACTACATTTCTGATTTTCATTATATCAAATGTTGACTATTGGAAAATACTTTGTGATACTTCTGTAAGCATTTGTGAGCACTTTATAACTAATGCGTAAATGCTCTATATTGGTAAGTAGACTGATAAATGGAAGCTCTTGATTTTCTTTTTTTGTCTCCAGACACTTTACAACATTCCCATTGCAACACCAGGAAATAAAGGAACAGTTGCTTTCTTGGCAGGAGGAGTGTAGACCAGACAAATGTTAAACAAATAATAGCTTTTGCACAATTATCTCTGTTGCACTGTTTTGAATGTGTTATTATGTCAAGTGCTGGATTTGCTGAATAAATATTTGCACTGTCTTTTTCTATCTCTTTGCTAATGACAACATATTAAGTTCTGATTAACAATTGTAACAGCTGGGAGACATGTACAGCTGTCAAGTTTTTTTTGTTTGTGTTTGTGTGTTTTTTTTGAATAAGAAAGTATCCTTCAAAGCATGTAAGGGTGTTATTTTTATTGTTGTCTTATTTTTATTGATATGTGCTTAATAATGAGTTTTTGGACTTTTCTCAGCGGGAAGGATTCAGATTCCTTCTGTAGAGTTCTCGTAACTGCTAGTTTTGAAAGCTGCATAAAGACAAACTCTTAAGGCAGATGTTCAGCGGGCAGTTGCTACTTGTGCAGTTGTATTTCATTTGGCATCATGACTTCCAGGTACTGGCTTCTAAAGAAGCCACCAAACCCACAGAAAAGCCTAAGGACCTTGCCTACCAAGACTGCGAGGGGTGGCAGGGTATTGCCAGTGAAATTTTGAGACTTGTCAAGTGCTGGATGCCATCACATCTGACCTAAAGAATCTTATTTCAACCTAATTCTGAAGCCCATCTAAAAGATGATTCTTAAGAACAAAACTGGTCAAGTTTTTAAAAATGGTCAACATATTCTGTTTTCATCCATATTTAAGAGCTTCCATCCTGTATTTTCTCTTAGAAGAACTGGAGTTTGGAGAAGAACTGGGCATTGGAGAGTGACAGATGTTTATACAGTGTGATTATCTGTACAGTGACCAAAATGGCTTCAGTATTCACTTGACACTAGACTGCTTTGTCCGGTTTCCCAGCAGAGCTGTACTCTAATATAGGGGAATGCCTACATGTCTTACAGCCTGATTTACCATCTATCTCACAAGAAGTACCCCAAATATCCTATTCCGGAGCTTGTGGCAAAAGTTAGTATAGCCGAGCAATCCATTATTGTCATGAGAGTAACAAGCTGGTATATATCATGCTCTTGTGCTCAAATCTGAGCTAACACATAGAGCAGAACCTAAACCTCTACAAAAGTATTCTAATTCTTTCAATTGTAAACTTATTTATTTAAAAAAAAATAATTATTTGAAGCCACATAAGAGCTTAAAGAGGCGTTAGTATTTGCCCTGGTACTGTTCTGAAAAAAAAAACACAAGTTATTTGTCAATAGATTGGCAGCAACTGTGATTTTCCTGTTGCTGCAGATTTAGATAGATACTCATTTGAGAACCACTGAGTTATGCTCCTTGCATGATTTTTCTGATCTTCTGAGTAAAAGAAGGTGAGATAATACTTACCTTTTAAGAACCCATTGAAAATTGTTGAAAACTTCACATTTAGAGACTGAATATGGAGTAGAAAACAGGGATATAAAGCCTATTTATCAAAAATAAATCTCTTTTAAGAACCAACAAGAGCTTAATGATGAACCTTTACTACTGTTACTTATTAATGTTGCTATGTTTGCCTAAAAGTAACAGAGTAGGTTGTTCATATTCTCTGTTGCACTACAACTTGAGCAGTTTGTGGGCCAGAGGAAGACGCCTGACATGCAAAGTCAAGAATTTATTGTTATATAATATATATATAATGAAAAAATATGATTAGTGCAGTTAAAGTGATACTAATATTTGTCAAAATGTATCTAGTTACAATTTTTAGTATCTACCCACCCTCTGGTTCTTTGCTCACCCTTCCAGTGCTCCTCTGGTTCTTAGGACTTGGATCTTGTGTCTGGGGAAGGGGTTGGTGGGTGCTAGAGTGGTCATCAGCATCCAGAATAGTGCGGCAGGACTATTGCCATGCCAATGCTTTCTGCCTCCTCACTCTTTTGTCTGCAGGTAGTCCTTTTAATATGTTTCCTAACATGCTCTACACCTTCTTATTTGGTTTGCAATTTCTGGTTATGTCCGAATTTGCTGTATGTCGTGGCTGTGATAAATGATGGATACGTTTTGTTCTTTGTTAAACTGAGTGTACTTGCACTCCTTTTAATGATCAGGAAAGAGCCACTGATGACTGTGGGGGGAGGGATAATAGTGTAATGCAGAAAGAATTCTGTTACAGCCAAAACACAGCTCCAGAGAGGCCAAGACAAGTCTCGACAAAACGTGATACCACCCGAGGTCTGTATTACTTGACACAGGTTATGTAGCCTGTTACTAGCACAGGGCTGTGCAGCTCTACTCTGACCCTTCAATGCTATCACATTTTAGAAGTCTTTAGCGTATTCCACATCTTTTCTGCCAATCAGATAAAACATGTAATAAAGAGCAGAAAAAAAAGCTGTGTTTTGGGACTGCAGGGAGAGCGATTATCTTTCTTTTTTTGCATGAAGTCCAGAGTCAGACTAGATCTTGACCTTTAGAAATATGATTCTCCTATTAAAAAAAAAAAAAAACTTTTGTGCTGTCTTTTCTGTCCTTAAAGGACTCAGCAGACTTTTGTTTAAATGGGTCTTATATTCTTGATTTTCAAATCCTATTATTTCATATATTTCATATATTTGCCTATTTTCTGAGCTGTTCTGGTTATATTCCCTGAACCTCATATTGTTCTTTTTATCATTCTTGGCAATATGAAAGATACTTTCTCTAGAGCTTCTGCAGTATTCTATCATATCCTTTTCTTTTTTCAGGATTAACTCTGAAAGACAGAAATCTAGGGAGATACTTTTGCCTTCAGGGCACTGATTCTGTTATTTCCAGTATGCTATCTATCATTTTCCTATCTAAATAATAGGACAGAAATGCTAATTAATTTTGACATATGAGTTCTGTAATTTTTCAGTAGAGCTTTGAGATGTTGCACAAGATGAACTGACATTCTGACCTATAGAACATTTAGATAAGTTAGGAAGTACCCTAACACCTGAATATGCATTTGTCTTTTTGGACTACATAAATACACAAATCTCTTTGCCAAGTTAAGCACCTGCCAAATATCTTACTTTAATGCTGATGAGTGAATAACTACATGGTAAATCCTGTAGAATCTGGAACTGTGAATCCTAGACATCAGTTACAGTTTTTTCAGCATTATTATAGACAAATCATTAAGGGGCTGTGGGATAACCATTTGCATTTAAGATTATTCTGCATTGTGATGTTGTCACCTACTGTGAAAATCAGGTTTTTCCATGTCCTGTCAGTTTTTAGAAGCATTTGGATACATCAGAGCTCCTTAGGAAACATGCAGGTCTGCATCACCTGTCCTCGTGAGCTCAACTTAGACCATGATGGGGATGGGGCAAGCATAGCTCGCTTTTTTGATAACAGGTATATTCATTGCATTTGGCTTTTTATATTTTTGTTGTAGTGATATATCTTTTTTCATAGCACAAGGAAAAGGAGCACTGGAAGTGACAAAATCACATCTTCATTTCCCCCTTCTTTCCTCAGCAGTCTTTCATATATTGTTACCTGTTGCATATTACCACCATGTTTTCACTCTGAAGATTAGGTCATTCAGTCTTAAGTCACATTTCTAGGACACAGGATTTCATGGACACCGTTCAATAGGTCTGTCCTAATCAAAGTTTAATGCTAGTCATGCTGCTTGTCTTCCCAGAGTCGCCCCTCTCCTGTTGAGATGACTTTGGCAAACTTGACTGCAGTTAGTCTTATTTTCTACTGTCATTCACACTCTTTTTCAAAATATCCACCACAATGTATTTTGTCCCTTATCCTGTAATGATGCAGCTGATGATTTCTGTATGAATATATTTGATATACCTTAATTTTCAAAAGCTATCAAGTCCATTGCAACGTGTGTTCCCTGGACTCATGCCACTGCTTGTCTGTGTCAGAACTTAGGAAGCTTTCCATAATAATGAGGTTATCTAATTTATATTTCTGTGTATAAACTCTGGGTGCCTTATCAGGCACCCAGGGATCTGATGATCCCTTTTTGCCTTGACAACTGAATGATGGCTGATTATAAATTGTGGTTATTCCTGTGCCTCTTTGGAAACACAACTTCTCAGTCTTAATGAAATCCATTTAATAGTTTTTTTGTTTGTTTTTCTTTCTAGGATTTTAGTCATAAGGGGAAGCACTCTCTGATTATCCCCTCTACCAGTTTCCAGGAGCTTAATACTTATATTTCACTTTTCTGTGATGGGTTAATTTAATTTATGTTCAGTATCTACTGTAAATAGCCAGGGGCCGTGACACTTTATTAAAAAAGGTTTCCTATCATAAAAGCTACCAAAAGGACTTGTTCTATTCAGTAGATTATATTCAATGAGCTTCCTAAACTTAATTCTGCTTTCTTAGCAGGCTTTTAGGAAGATTACACATACAAAATTAAATTGATCTAATAAATATCTTTTTAACTATGGGAAAGATTCTAGTTATATTGTTAAAACCAGGTCATTTCATTGAAACATGAGGCATTCAAAATACAATATGAGCATCCAAAGTCATATATATCTACAAATGTACTCCTTATCTCCTATATCCTCTCCTCAGTGGTAGTTAATGCACAGTTCAGTCAGAACTGTCAATGTGATGGTTATGCTCTTTCTGAGGTGAACTATTTTTTTTTTCTTAAAAATATCAGCAAATATCTACCTATATATCTAGCACTAGTGTCAAATTAGCTGAACCTATCATATTATTTATTGCTTGGCTTTATTCATATAAGGTTTTTTCAGGTCTCTTAATCACAGAGATTATTGAACTCTGGCTGTACCAGGCTTGGTTAGCTGTAATTCGTCAGGACAGTTACATAGTGTTTTTTCTATTCTTGCCTGGACTTTGATCATTCATAATATTCAGGAGCTTTAGAGCATTTGAGCTCTGAGGAAGAAGTAATATAAGCCAAATTTTATAAAGTCAAATTTTTTGTCTTCTGCCCCAAACAGTGAGTGCTGTGTGATATATCATCCAGAGAGGAGACTAAAGGAGCACCTCCAAGGTTCCAAAATCTAAATCTCAGCTTCCTATCAGTTTCTCTCCCAGATGCATCCTTAAATTCAGAAGGGAGTAGTAGTTTGCAATAGCTGCTTGAACCATCCGCTAGAGGGAGGCAGAATTGCGTGCACCAGGTGAAATGTGTGGAGAGGCAGGGGTTGGCTTGCACTCTCGCTGGTTTCCTACCTGGCCACAAGGCCTGGTTGTGAGATGGACCCCTTATCTTGGTCCAAGCTGTAGGATGCGCAGCTGGACTGTTGACTGACTCTCGTCATGAGATTGTTGAGAAGACTTGGGGGAGTCACGTCAGAAACTTGGTGGCTCTGTTGTCACTTGGTGTCCAGTCCCATATTGGTTTATGGGGAGAGAAAAACACACGAGGCTTCATTTAAGCAAATCAGCTTTCTAATTTTAAGAGTTTGTAGGAAAGTAATTCAGTAATATGTTTCTCAAGGCAGTAGGATAAATTATCTCCTTGGTTAAGAAGCAAGCAAGCACTTTATGTGATCTGCCATGAGTGCTTTGTGCCTGGGAGAATGGAGTGCCTCAACTTTTCTCAAAGGCAGACCTCTGCCAGTGATTTATGTAGCTCTCCTTGCCATGGGAATATATATGTGCTCCTTCTAAGAGAACATAGAGGAAACCTCTTGACTTCGAGTCTCCCAAATGTCAAGAAGAGGCTGCAGATATTCTGCTCTGTGACATAGAAGAATCTTAGCTGAAGTAGGTAGACTAGATTATGTTTTACTAAGACTTGATGTATCATTTTACAGAGCTTTCTCAATGGATGCACTGAGCTACTCAGGCTTTGATGAGCCTTTCCCCAGCCATGCACTAGGTTTTAGTGTTGTCATAATAGAGAGAAGCTAAAATTAACCCTATTCAATTGATGGGAGGGGAGAGTTTGTGACGAAAGTGTTGCATGTGGTGTTGAAGAGCATATCCATGTTGCTGTGAAATTTAGAGAACGTTTGACAACATACTCAGGAGAAGTTTACTTGTTGTGGATAATAGCAGTTAAAGGATTTGGAGCAAATGTCAGAAAGATGAGTTAGTGCTGTATCATGGTCCTGCCACCGAAAACAGGGCCATACCTGAACAGTGCCTTGAAAACACAGATGCCAGAACTTGATCCATTTGAGTACCTTTCTTGATATGCAAATTTTATCTACCATAAAGAAACATTTTATAACATAAAGAAAAGTGTTGCTTTAGCTATCAAATCCCCTTGAGGGTGTCTCCTTTGTATCCTACTGATAACTTCTTTTTCTTTGTTACATTTCCTAATGAGGGAGGTTGGGAGTTTCTGGAATAGATGGAATATCTTGTTCTCTCTGTAGAAAGGGGAAGATAAAGTAACATGACAGTGTGCTGCGAGCAGCAAACTGTTTCTCCCCTCACACTCTGATGCATTATAGACTGCAAGACTGCCAAAAACAGCATTTTATTTATGTTTCTTCTCATATTGAGGCTACTAGAAGGCTCCTACTTTGAATGACAACAGAGCCAGTATTGAAGCTTTCTGAGGGAGCAAACTTAAATAATTCTACCGAGGATAAAAAACATTTAAAAAAATCCCGCACCAGTATTTAGACTGTGCAACTGTCAGGAGATATCCATGCTGGGATGAAGTGAACAATCTGAACTCTGCCTCTCCTGTCATGTCCTCCTGTATTCAGACTATTAATTCAGATTATTCAGATTAGTCTTAAATATATGATTTCTCATACCACATAAAACCTGAGATTTAAAAAAAAAAATAAATGAAGGTTGCATTTAGCTGCATGTAAGTTCCATTTTAATAATTATCTGTTATTCTAGATTAACTCGTAAGGCAATTTCTGTTGAGTGTATTTGAGAGCTGTTTCTTCATCCGCTTTCCACAAACACAGTGTAACAAGGCAAATTAATAATGAAAAACTTCCAATGTCTATACAAAAGTAAACAGCTATGATAACAATGTTTACATGCTGTTCTTCTGCTTTTCTACTGCTACTTTTGAGAAGGAGGAAGGGTACTAGCCAGGACTGCAGAGAAAACCTAGAATAGGTAGCATAATGAGGAAAAGGGAAATCTTTGAAAGAAATCGTATTTTACTTATAGTAGTTAGGAATGCTGTCATAATGACTTGAGAGTACATATAAGGCAGAGAAAAGCAAGCAAAAAACAATACTTATCCAAAGAATCAGTTACTTAGAAAAAACATTTTTGGTGCTTAGAATAAGAAGGTATCTGAAATTTGAATTGGAAACCACGACTTGGTAGTGTGATTGAAAGCCATGGAATAGATTGATGCAGTAGGAACAAGACTGAACTGAAGCTATTCCACCTGTGTGTATATGCAAGCGACAACAGGATTTCAGCTTGTGACAGGTCTGCGCTTTCACTCAGATGCTCTCTTGCATTTTGGTTTTCTCCTTAAAGGACTGAGGTTGACACAGTTGCTGCATATTTCTTATATTTATTACTGTCTGAACTTTGGAGTAAATGATTTTGCCAATGCTAAGTCCAGTGCATATGATCTCCTTGTGCACAGTTCTCTTGGTTTGGGGCTAGAGAATTCCATCAAACTCTATGGCACTACTTAGGCAACTTGGGTAGGGATAATCCTACCCGATGCACAGAAGGTATCCTGTAAGCCCTAAACACACAGATACGCATACTTGCATTTTCTACCTGCGAAAGGAACTCATCCAGGTCAGGGAAGGAAATTTAAAAAATCCAATAATCCTGTAATATCTGTATTTCTCCTTTGTCTTTAAGGATTAAATGTCAGAATCTTTAATGAGTAATTCAATATGATGGTGAGCAAGGTATATCCATTCAGTAGCTGGCAGATCTATATAAAATAAAGAAATTGGAAATAGAATTAGATAAATCATCTGGTATTTAACTTTTTTTTTTCCTATTTTACACACACAAAAAAGAGTTTTTTAAATATCAGGGCTGGTTTTACGCATGATACTTCAAGCTTATGAAATGCCATTAATTTATGGAGCAGAGAGAACACTTTTTCACTGCTAGGAGGAGAAAATCATGAGGAACAGCAGCTAATAACTATATGACAGCAATATATGAGCAGCAGCCAGCATCTTAAATCAGAACACTTTTAAAAATGTATTTGGATCCCACTTTTAGTCAATATTTTAAGTGTAGTGGGATAGTTTAACTGTAGTTTCACTCATAAGAATTCAGTGTAACATTCTTGATTCAGAGTTTTATTTACTTATGCTGGAAGAGACCTCACGGAGGGAGATGTATAAACTTTCTAGTGTGTTGCAAAGGAAATACTAATGAGTTTGCTTTCCTTTTTAACTGGAACATGTTTTAGGACTTGAACAGAATTTATCTAGCACCTGAAGGGCTGAACACAAGCAGATAGTAAATATTTTGAAGTGATTTAAATGAAAAACAAATTATATATATAGGTAAATATGTATTTTGAGTAAAACATTTTTTAACTTTAAGAAATTAATGATTTTTTTAAAAGAATGTGCAAAAGAATATGAAGGCCAGAGGGAAAATACTGACAATGTTTTTGATGCAGGAAAGCTTCTGTGGACTGCAGAAGCTACTGTACATTTAGAGACCTTGGTTCAATGTTTACTAATTCAAAGGTAAATATATCTGGATGTGTGCAAACTAGGACATTCTCTGAGGGTGGTTGTAAACTACTCTTTTATGGAAGAAATAGGGACAACTGGGACTGTTTTATAAAATCAGGGATTGTTATTCCACAGCTGCAAGAACTGAGATGATTTAAAAGTTTAGTTGTCATTAAGAAAACACATGGGCTGCAGATGCAAGACTCTTGTTACACTTCATTTCACATGGCCCTATTAACTTTTGTCTTGTTGAATTGGATTATTTTAAGTATTACTACTTTGTTAAGAAGGGCTTTAAATCCCCTTCTTCAAGTGCAAGTATCCACCTTTTAGTATGAAAGTGTGAGGGCTTCTGAGGGTTGAACCAGAATAAGTTATCACAATAAGTGATGATTGCCAATTCTATCCTCCTTCCCAATCTTGTGAAACTCCAAACTGAAGAAGACAGCAGCGCTAGGCTATCGAGTTCCTGTTACAGAAGATATAATAAGAGGTAGAACTCTCTCTTGATCTCTAGGAAGTTAGAAAATAAAGGTTCCACCATCTCCCTGGTAATGGTTCTACTGGTGCTGACCTTCTACCAGAGGATCAAGAAGATGTTTCTGCCTTGGTTTCCTTTGTATAAGAGGAGCATCTTGTTCTTCAGTGTGAGAATCAGGTGAGTTCTGTGTATCAGCTAAATAGCTGAAGGTGCTGTTAACAAATCACATGCTTTTTGTTTTCTATTTTCTGTCTCCTGCTTAATGGATTGAGGTTACTAGAAGCCTATTTGAACTTCAAATGTCTTTGGTGCCTTCCTTATACAAACTCCTTTTCTATCAGTTTTGTCCTTCTTAACATCATTTACATAGAAACTCACTGATGCTTTAATGGTAGTAAAACAATAGCACAATATTTAAATAAAAATAGTGAATTTGATACTACTAGAAGTAAACATCAGTGCATAAATCACATTCAGAAGTTCCCAAAAGAATATCTGATAAGTTTTTCATATTTTTTCTTTTGATTGTAAATTATTTTGAATTTTAAACAGCTGAATGTTGATTTAAGCATACTTCAACAATTTTCATAAACCACTGGCATACTGATTTGGTATATTAAGATGCTGTTGCATTCAAAGCACACAGGAAAAGAAGGGAGGTGGGGGAAGAAAGTATTTTATCTTGTAACCCGGCATGACAGGCATAAATTGTCCCTTATTCTTTGAGTGCATTGCTGACATGGTTGGTCACTGAGAAGTTGGAGCCTGAATCCAAATAATAAAAACATTGACTTTGAAAAGACCTAAGCATGCAAATAACTTCAGTCTCATGAATACTTCTATCGATTTTTATGAGACTGTAGAAGTTCATAAAGTCTTTTGGCTACATAAGCAAGGATCCAAGCCCAAGGCCAAAGATGATGTCATTATTTTAGTGTTTGAGATTCTCTAGGACAACACAGAGTATGCCTGAAAAATCAGTTCACATTTAGTATAGATATTTTTTTCAACAAAAAGATTTCTTTCCAGATCTGGATTTTGAGTCTTAGCATATATAGTCTGAAAACCACCTTAAATCAGATATCAGTTCATTTGTGTGTGTGAATTTGCTGATCTGATCAGAGTAACAGCTCTGAACAAAGTCATGCAGATTATTTCACACCTATCCTAACCTGAAAGAGTCCATATATAAATATATATATGTGTGTGTGGACTACCTTGGCAAAGGGTTGTCACAATATCCAACTTCTCTGCTGTGGTTCAAGTGACTGCAAATCCCTGTGCTGTGAGGGGTGTCAAGCTTTCAATTTTCCTTTTCTGAACTTCCAGCCTCTGAGTTGCTCCATCTCTTCCAAGGGAGCTCTTAAGAACCAGAATAGATCATTAAGTTTCCTAGAGTTTCTCCTAGGAAAACCTACTCTCCTACTCTGCCAGGGGAAAATGGAACAGAAAAGTAGAAATATTTGCAGCATTTTTTTTTCTTCTTCTGAGTTTCACACAGTTTTCCCCTTGTTGAAAATCATAAATGAAAAAATCTAGCTGTTCCAAGAATCTACTTTATCTGTGTACTAAGCATAAGAGAAGATACGATAAGAATCTTTGTTCTTCATTTATTCCTGTTTAGCTTCCTGACCAGGCCTGTTTTAGCTGCTGTCTGCATTTTGCTGATAGACTCGTGATTATATGAGAGAGGACATCCATGTGCATTCTTCCCATGTCCCACATAAACCAGTTGCAGTGTACATTTTTTCCTTGAAGTTCTGAGGTTTCACTGCATATAACACAGTAAAATTCATGACTCACATTGGTGAAACTGAATAAAATGAGACATTTTTTTGAATGACTCTGAACAATACTTTTAACTTCAAATAAGTCTATTTCAAGATTCTGATAAGAGCATTTGAAACTCTGCCTGCAAATGAAAACCACTTGAGAAGACTATTCCCTAATTACCTTGGAATTCCTGGGAATACAGTGTTCCCTCATGAAGGAAATAATATGAGAAATGAAAAGAAAAAAATGTCCTAGTGGATATGATACTTTATCATCAACTTTGTCTATATCTTTTTATCTTCAAAAGCTAGTGTTATCTTCAGTGCATGTTAATGCTCTCTGTTGAATTGATAAATTCAATGAAAATTGAATGAACATTTTGTATCTTTTTATCTTACTATATAGTGAATTAAAAAAGTCGTTGGTTTTCTGTAGTGACATCAGAGTTACACTCTGTTATGTTCTGTGCTTTCCCAATATAAAAGATCAGTACAAATCTTACTGCCTTTAGATACTTCTGCCTTTTTTTTTTGTGTGTGTGTGTGTGTGTGGATGTGGGGGTGGAATAATGTAAAAATCTTATTTTTCTGTGATTTTCCAATATTGTCTTTTAAGAGTCTTTTGAAATTGACCGGACAACTTAAAATGTACAGCAAACAGGAAAAAAAGTGTAAATTATTTCTTCTTTAAAGGACACAAGTTGAAATGAGGTGAGATAATGTTTTGTTTCTGCCTTTCATTTCACATGCAGGTTCTCTAAAATTCTGTTTTCCTTCCTATCACTGGTGGTCTGTTTGACCTTTGGAGGAGTATGACACATCAGGAGATTCAAGGATCCTCTATACTCTACCAGGATAATTGTTTCCCAAATCCAGAAATTCAGAACAGTGAAATGTCATATCCGAAAACTTTCTCTGAGATGATAGATTAATATATATACACACACACATACAGACAGACAGAGACAGATGTTATAAGCAGAAATGGAAACAGTTAATAATGCCTGGAGATTCTCCTGCTGTGCCTTTCAGGTAGTTATATCAAGTAGTATTAAACAAAGATGCACGACAACAGTGATGTTGTGTTTGAAATGCAAAATAAATCTCTTCATGCTGCACTGGGTGTCTTTGTTTGTGAGTCCTGGCGTGTTCATCTTTATCTTTACTCCACTAATGCATGAAATACTTTATACCATAGATTCCTTCAGAGGCCCTTGCAAAACCAATTGATTTGCACAAGTTTAAGGACAAAAGTAACATTTTCTTGGTCACAGTGGTGCAACTGATACTGACTTGGAAGGGCAGCAATAAGAACACAAATTATAGCTTTCATAAACCTGGAATAACTAGATCCGCACTTTACAAAATCTTGCAATGTTCTGAAAAAATAGGTTAATGAGGACAAGAAAAAGGCCAAGATAAAAATAATCAGGAGAAACAGGGAAAAAATAAAGCTCAGGGAAATATGCTTTTGGCAAAGATATATATCATGAAAGCGAAACAGCTCTTAACTATACCAGTGCAAATATACAAGTGACGAATGTGTCAGTGGAAATTATTTGGGCAACAGCTAAAAAAGTGATCATAATATTACTGATGCTGTGAACAGTTCTTGTAGAAGAAAAGATGTGAGAGCCTTTTGAAGTGGTAGTCGTTTTATGAGATAGAACTGAATTGTGTTAAGCTAGTCTGGAATAGTTTAATCAACTCTGAAGGAAATCTCTCCAACTTCTAGGTGACTTAGACCACTTCTGACCCTGCTAGTTCAAAAAGATCTGTAACATATCTCTCTACTCTGTTACTCAGTTACAGCTCTCCAGTAGGCTTCATCTTGTACATGAATTTCCTTAATAAGAAATTGAGGGACTGTGGATGTGTGACTAATATGTTTAGGAGTCTAAGTCAGGATGAATTCCTGACTGAATGTGTTTGTCTATGATATCTAAAAGTAAAGTAGGATATCAGAACACTGCATGTTCCATTACATTGCTAAACCACACCTCATACGTGGTTGCTGTGTTGCGATTTAATTTCTTATTATTTACTTACTATTTCCTTCCTTCCTTCCTTCCTTTACTTACTTACTATTTATTTACTATTACTTACTCTTTATTTACTATTACTATGTCACATCAGTATTATAGTGATCCATACTTTTACACAGCCTAAAAGAAGAGGAAAGAAAGGAGCCCCTTCTTGATTACACAAGGCTTCCTCTGATGAATCATTATTTCTGATCTTAGTATAGTGTACATTAGGTAACATGGATCAACATGTTTATTTGGAGAACAAAGATGGACAGGAATGGAAACTAACTTACTTGAAACATCAAGATGAATTTAAATTGGCCCTACCAGTATCTGGGTGAAGTTGATGGGGTTTATTTCTGCTCCACAGAGATAGAAGATAGTTGCCTACTATCAAGAATATATCCTGCAGGACATGTTACCATTAACAACAGTTAGAAAAGAGATTCTTGAACTTGAATTCAAACAACTCAGCTACCTTATTTTTCCCTGAGACATGAAAGCTTTTTTTAAATGTTTTCTTTTTTTGTTATTGTTTGTTTATGAACAGTTTTCTGGTAAGAAGGGAACCCAATGAAAGTTGAAAAAATGATGTGATTGAAGGGCCAGATTTTATTTTGTAGTTTTGTTTACTATCCATTGGACAAGTATAGACTCACTGCATTAAAATATGTTAGGATATGAGCTCCTATTTCTATTATTTTAGACTTTACAAAATACTGAATATGCATTTAGTAAAGTCATATATTCGAGCCTTTGAAACCTGTGGATTGCATGGCCTTCTTGTTTTGTTTCAATGACTGGGCAATTTTCAAGAAGCATTGTTAAAAAATTGTAATGAACTGGTTTTGCACTATTTATTCTATTTTGAAAATTACTGTCTGCTAATTCAGTTTCATTAGGTGAGGATCTTTCTGTTTGTTCTGTTCAAATAAAGTTCATGGGTAGTACCAGCAGTTAAAAGAGTAACTACAACATTGAGAGGAGGAATATATTCAAAAGTCCTATAATAAGAGCTCCACAATAGTGCTAAATTCTATGGATGCAAGTTGTTAAGCTGCAGAAAGGAATAGTTTACGGTAAGCAGAAGGCAAGCTGGTGATCTTGTTGAAGATTAAGATATGTAACATTTAAGAGGGGCCTTATTGTAACATAAAAAGAGTGTGCATGAGTTAGTTTTTGACTTCATACAACTCTTTTTAAAAATGTTTCAGTGTACTTAGTGTACACCCAGTGTACTCCTCCTTAATATGAATTTAAATGTGGAACCATCTTTTTTAATAGCTGTAATATAGTATTTCGGCTTAATGAAAGCTGAAATTTTAATGATATTAAAAAATAGCACCTGGGGAGCATTGTGAATTTAGCTCTGGTTAGGTATCTAGTTCCCGTATTATTACAGTTGGCCATCTCTGTGTATTTCACATGCTTTCTCCTCTCTAGGATATTTAACTTTCCTTGAAATACAACTTTGCATGTTCCTCCTCCCACTGTCATGTTCAGCACTTGTTGTTAGTTTTTCTAAAAAATTTCAATACTGCATATTTGGGAGGATTTGCTTAATATTTTATACTAAAGAATTGTTCTTTAGAATTTGTGAGTTCATGCATTTTTAATTTGTTCAGATCACCTTTTACCCTGGGACCTTTAAAATGTCTCAGAGCAGATATTCCACTACATTATTATAAAATCAATCAGTTAAATTTTGATCTCTGGATGTGAATTTAACTCCGTCTGCAGTGAAGTTCTAAATAAGGGTTGAACATCTCAGACCTTGGCTTTTCTTGGAAAGAAGATGGATAAGGTTAAGAACAATTTTTTTTCTTCCGATTATGATGAGTATATCAATCTTGCTTCTAATTTCAGAAGATATGATTAATTACTAAAACAAGCAGCTAAAACACCTTATTGTTGATCCTTGTCCCTCCAAATCTGTACATATCCAGTTATATAAAGTCACAGAATTTTATCTTCATATACTGCAGTGTCTTTTAAATAAATTAGATAATAGGATGGTTTTCTTATCTCTAAGAAATATGGATAGTATGATACAAGAAAACTTTATGACTTTTTCTTTTGTATCTGAAGAGCTGAAGAGTGAATGTAGCCTCAACAGCTTTATTTACAAAAGTATCAAATGCAGGTGACCTGCTGTCCCCTCCTTAGCTGCAGCTGGAGGTCAGCAGGGTCACAAGCCATGTCCAAATGTCCTCTGCACTAATTAGTGAATTACTAACTTGTGCAGATTTTGCTGACTTCATAACACATCAGCACTACAGCAAACAGTTGCGGGTAGCTGTTCGACACCAAAAAGTCAATAACTTCGCATAACAACTTTTTTTTTTTTTTTTCTCACCTTGGATTTCACAAAGCTCCATTACTGGAGGCTGTTGCTTTACACTGACAGAAGGCAAACACTAGATAATGCTCATTTCAAGCTGCGGTAACTTTCTCATTACCTGAAAAATCAAAGGAGGGAGCTGAACTTTTGAAAAGCTTTCTCTAACAACTTCCCAGAGCTTTTCCTTCAATCCAGTCCTTCCACTGTTTCCATAACATACACTTGAATCACATTTAACTCCAAACAATTTGCCAGTACCTTGAAAAATAGTCAGAAGAAGACAAAAATTAATCCTGTTTAAACAATGTATGTTCACATTGCAGTGGAAAGAATTCCTTTAAAAAATTATCACAGAAAAAAAATCCAGTTTATTTAAATAATATCCATATTATTACTGAGGATTGTGTAACGCACATATCTGGTATCAGGGGAAATATCTTCCCCGTAGTGGGATAATAAGCATTGCCACTGCTCTCAGAATGGTTATTGGTGAGGAAAACTAAACCAAGTACTATTTAGCCTCAATAATAAACTATGTGAGAACTCTGAGATAAAAGCTTTTTACTGTTTTAGATTTACATGACTACTTCACCTTTTTCTGTGATTGCATGAGCTGCTGTCAAGTCACTGCGTTGTTGACAACATCCGTTCCTGTCTGCAGGAAGGTGGAGCTGGTGTTGCAAAAGCATTTTCAGGCTTTTTTTTCTTTTGGTGTTTTATCACTGGGCAGCCTTAGGCATCATTGCTTCCCTCCTGCCAGTGATTCCAGCAAGCACCTAAAGTGTAGTTTTCTGAACCTTTCCAAATTTTACATCAGTAGTACAAGATTGTAACTAAAAAAAAAAAACCAACAAAAAGAAAACAAACAGACAAACAAAAAAAAAAACAGTTTGAAGGAAAATAAAATACAAACTTATTTTTCAAAATAAAATGGGAAAAAAGCACTTTCTGCACTCTGTTTCATGTTAGTTCCTTCAGTCAGGAAGTGAAACATGTTAAGAGGTTGTAATTTTGAAATACATCTCAAATTTTGTAAATTTAATATTCAAGTCTTCTATTCGCAGTTTAGTTTTACAAGAAGAACAAAAATTCTGAAGATATAAAAAAAAATGGAGAAGGTTTTTATTATTGCAGGCAAAAAGTTGGTTATGGATATAGCATTTTAATATAGTCCTTTTTTTAAAATTCACTGCTGTGGGAATATAGACTCACAGGTCATTTAAGAGGAAGTCATTTGCTTCTCTGCACAATACTAATTTTGTGTAACATTCAGGTTCGCATCCCATTCAGTTTTAGCATTATTTGGACCTTTTCTGCCAGTATGTCCTGAAATTTTATGCAGCATAGAAATACAACTTAATATTCAATGGAAATGTAAATACCTTGTAGCAGCACAATGTGTGTTGAAGCACAGTGGCCTTTTACCCACTGTTTTTTTTTTTTTTTTTGCATTAGCAGTTAAAGGCCCAAGTCAGAGCTGAAGACCAAAGCATCACAGAACAGAACTTTTCCTGCGTCATGTAAAATGCTAAAATATATCAATTTTGCCATCTAGACACTATTTAATGACTTATACACCACATGCATTACTGAAAAACAATATGGTATTATTTCTAAAAAAAAATATCTTACCACATAGAGCAATATGATTATTCTTTTTCATCTTTTATTTATAAAGGAGTCTATGATATTTCTTCATGCACTGCAGTTCAGGTTGTTATCTGCTACCCTCTTTGTAAGATCAGTCAATTTAACAAAATATCTTCCTAGCTGGGATATGCTGGTCTGAATCAAGCCTGACTTTAGGACAGTTTACTTGCCATAGTTCTTATTTATTCTCACTAAGTATCCTGGCTAGATTTCTCAGTAGAAACAGTATAGGCTTTCAGGAAATTCTTAAGAGGAATCCCGACACCTAGAGTTTTCGTTCTCTGGTATTTTATTGACATTTTCTGTTATGGGCATTATGGGGGCATTCCAGCACACGGGGTAGTGAATGAACCCGGCATGAAATCATGGTTTCCAGTCTTAAAAATATAAAATATTCGGGAGGTTCTCAAGCCAATTTCATCTTCCTTTTGAACTTAAATAAAATGCTGAATTAGCTATAAAAGGGCTCATCTCAAGATCCACTGTATTGCTGAAATGGCAGTCAGAAGGTGAAAACTCAAATAGAGTGATAAAATAAATCAGATGAAAATAGACTTCCACTGCATTTCTGTGGTTTTAAAGTTTTTTGTATAATAAAAAATAACAGGAATTGCCAGCCTTCATAAAAACTGTGCACTCTTGATACAATTTGCAAAAAACAGAGATAGTTTAATCTTTAAAGATAAGGGATGAGAAGTTTGGGGATTTCATTCTCTGCTGGACCTTGTGAAAGGCCTATTATAGGGAAAAAATGGTCAGGTTTAAAAGGAGTTTGATATAGACATTTGCATTTGCCAGTCTCGACTTCAAGATGGGCAGAATAGATGATTCATATGTAGATCTGAATAATTATGAAAATTTCAATAGCCTCTGAAAGAGTAATTAAATCAGGAAGTTAAGTTGTCTGTGGATTCTTGAAGTACCATCACTTATTTCTAGCCAAATTAGTACTTGAAACAGAGAAGTGACACTTCTTGCAGAAGATGAATTTCAGTAATTATAGTTAAGGTTCACTTATTTCAAAAATTGGCTAAAATATGTTTTTCTTTAAGATGAAGAAGAAACATGTACAGAAACATAAAGTAAAACTTAGCAACATTTTTAAACCTTTAAAAGCTGAGAGTTTCAAGCTTGCATGAGATTTCTCTGCATGTGTGAGCAGGAAGAACACTCTGCTTCACTGTGGCTGCTTTTTCTCCTGCTTGAAGTCAGTCATCTTTCCTTCTCTTGTTCCAGCTTTATAAGAGCTTACTGTGAGATGTGTAACACAATCAGATGTTATTCTTTCAGGATATCTGACATGACTGAGTGCCCCCTAGATAATAAGTGCATCAATCCCGAGCTTACCCAATGTCCTGCTCCATTAAAACTGAATGGAGATCAGATGGAGATGATAGTAATTCCAAGAAAGAAGTGATGGGACAGGGCATTCCTACACCTTCTGATCCCTTGCAGGAGTTTTCCTGAAGCCTGCAGCTAGTCTGGACTGTCCGGTGTTTGGGGGCACCTGCTTTTACCAGGGATATAAAGTATATGTATTTTTTAAAGGCAAAGTGCCAGGTATTGATTGTGTGCATGGGAGATGGTTTGATGATTGAAATAAAATACAGAATATTTTCACTTTAAGTCACACAAAATACCTCATTTGGCTCAAACAAAATCCTTAAACTACCAATTTTCTGGCTTTGTATTTGCATTAGTAAAATGTTCTGTTCAGAAAGAGTTCACTTGACTTTCACTTGCACTTTGGGCAAATAAATTATTCATCCGAAAAATGCCTCCCAATCCTGATTAGCACTGCACAGTATTAGACTCCTGAAGTCCAAATACACTAAGCCTGATTGCTTTAGTTCACACTTGTGAATTATCCCCATTCTCTGAGAAACTTCGTCAGGTACAAAGTGCAGCAGCCCTGAGGTGGACCGAGTCAAATCACTGCGAATAGGAGCTGAAAATCTTTGTACCCTGCCCTGCATTCCCCTCAGGATGCCAACGTGGCTCTTTACTTTAATATTCCAGCCCTTTATGGGGCTAGTCTTATTTCAGACACCTGGAAAATATTTTCTTCTCTGCAGGTTAACCCTGATAAGCAGTGAGCCCGACAAGAGACGGATAGAAAATTGCCAAGTAGGATAGTGGTGAGTGCCAGTTTTGGCCTTGCTTCTTTCCTGGGATAGGTTTCCTGTTTTACCAAGCTGAGCTTGTTGTGAAGGCTCCACTGTTCTGTGGTTGCAAGGAATGAGGGCCCACATTTTCAGTTGGGTTGTGTTTAAGATAGCCAGGTGCCATGCAAAGCACCTCTTACGAGCAGTAGGTTCTGAAGAAATCCTGTGACTAAACATGGAGCCAAAAACAGTCCTACTTTGACTGCTTTGATTTCCTGATGTGTTTTCCCAGAATTCATCATTTTTGCCTTTCATTGGGGCATGAGACCTACTGGAAAACAACAGTAGTCAGCAGCGTTCCCTGAGGCTGCCCACATATAAGTTTCCCCCCTCAGTAACCTTCCAAAATCAAGTCGCAAATCGTCTTATTCTAGATCATACTGGCACCTGACCTTTGTAAACTCGGGCACTGGAGAGAATTAAAAAAGCAAAGTGTAAAAAGAGATACAATCTTCCATTTCAAAATGTTGCTATTTCTGAAAGCAGCCAAGATTTCATGACATAGAAAGTTCAAAGTTGTGCTAGCTTATTTTTCTCTTCTCCTCTCTTACTTTTTAACCTTGGTACTTGCTTGTGCCTGCTTGTATCAGCTGTTAATTTGCCACACTTTTATATGTTATTAAAAAGACAAAATAGATGTGTAAGCATGAATTTGGCAGAACGTTTCCATGGACAGAGGATCCCTTAATGTTAGTTTGGGATATACTGCAGATTCTGGGGCATTTTAGGAGATGCTGCAGAAAGCAGTGTTTTAAAATACTTGAAGTATCAGGATACATGCACCTGAAAGGCAGAGGTTGTGCAATGTGAAGGGATGGACCTGAGCACTCTCAAACGGAGTTTGATCTCCGTGATTCTTCAAAACACTGACTGGCTTAAGCTGAAAGACACAATAGTGTGTCAGAGATAGCAGCTCACCAGGAAGGTAAAAATTGGACAAACTTACAGTGTTTGTTTGGCATTTTCATGGTAACGTGTACATGAATTACTTAGGAATATATATTTTTTCTGAAAGTTAGTAAAATGTTCAAATCCATTCTAAACCTGTGATTTCTTCATAGGAGATAGTGAGAGAGAATTCAAATTCATATAGATAACACCAGACTTTGACAATTGTAGTCTTTCCTATCTCCTGCCCTCTCCCTCCCATATAATTTCCATACATTTTGTTTTAAGACTTTCTGGTGCTCAAACCACTAATGATGAGAGGTAGCAGCAGTGTTATTAAAAAAAAAAAAAAAAGACATTACTAGTATCTCTCATGTTTCTATGGTCACCATTCTAAGTGTTATTAAAGACCCTTCAAAAAGGAGACTACTAGATTTTCAGGTACCCTCTTAAAGATAAGTGCACTAAAGAACCATATTCACAGATCAGGATGGACTATTGTGAGTTTTGATTCTGATCTTCTCTATGACATAGACCTAAAGACTTTGCCATGGTGAATCCTCACATGTAAACAAAGATGTATTTTGGATTTTTTTCTGGATAGAGGTGTGGGGCAAAGAAGGAAGAGATCTGTGGTGCAATCAGAATAGAAAAAAATGCCTTTGTTTCCCTTCTTCCTATAATGGCTCCCTAAAAACTTGTTCCTAGGAATTCTTGACAAGGTGAATGTATCTTATTTTTTTTATAAAATGATAGTAGAGTTACATTTTCAATTATTTTGGGCTTCAGCTTTTAACTGTTGGCTATTACTATACCAGTTGCCTGCTAGGCTAAATGGACTCTGTTGCTAATCTTTTACCTCAGATAGGCCCTGCAAGGCTGTTGCTTACTCCTTCGCTCAAGCTGACTGATCTGAGCACGTCTCCTGTGCTGCAGGTTTTCTCTGAGCCCTCCCGAGTTCTCAGTGTGTCCAGGGAAGCCAGCAGTGAAGCCAGTGTGTCCTGGGCCACGCGGTGAGCTGGGAAAGGTCTCCCCGATACCACCCATGGTGCAGTGAGAGGGGGCTGCTCATTAACGAGGACATTCCTGCAATTCACATTAGTCATCTGATAAGGGATGTTGGGTTTGTGCACTGAGGTGCCCTGCAGCTCCCTGTTGTATTGGAGATGGAAATTTCTATGGTTTGTAGAGTCATAAAAATTTCCTGTGGGAAGCAGAAGCCAGACCTTGAGAGGGAAGGTGTCTGCCTGCCTAGGCTGAGTGATAAGGAGCAGGGACGCGGCTGCTCAGCCCAGTTCACAGGCAGCCCCCTCCGAAAACCTGTTGAAGGCGCCCGCTCGACTGGGCTTGTAGCCGGCTTAACCACAGACGTCCTCCAAACTAGCTGTGGAGGGCAAACACTGGGAAATGAGGAAGAGGAGGAGGAAGGCAGGACCCTCGAATTGAGGGCTGGAACCCCCAACTGGCACATGCGCCTGCCCACCCGGAGGGAGAGTTGTGCAACTGAAGGCGGCGTTTCTCCGCCCCCCGGCCTGACTGGTGGGTCACACTGACCCTGCGTGCCAGGATGCACCGGGCATAAAGAGAACAGTGAGGAGAAAGGGGGGGAAGGAGGAACTCCTAACTGACGCCTGTGCTGTCTCCGTGTGAGCCAGTCAGCGACTCTCTCCCTCTGATCTGC
>JAWLRI010000335.1:258618-285764 GCA_034781795.1 Crypturellus tataupa | reverse complement strand
GCCTGACTGGTGGGTCACACTGACCCTGCGTGCCAGGATGCACCGGGCATAAAGAGGACAGTGAGGAGAAAGGGGGGGAAGGAGAAACTCCTAACTGAGGCCTGTGCTGTCTCCGTGTGAGCCAGTCAGCGACTCTCTCCCTCTGATCTGCCAGCTCAAGAGGATGTTGGGGTCCAGTATCCCGCCGGCAGATATCACCTCGTGAGTAGTTATCCACACTTTGTCGCTTTTATGTGCTTTCACCTGAATAAATGCTCGACATAGTCACCTTGTTCTGGCGTGATTATTGCAGAATCCTGAGCCCATCTGGAACACCTGTCTCATTCTCCTATCTTTGCAGGTTAGTCACAGCTACTGCAATGTGCTGTAAGCATTTTGTGTGAGAAGATGCATTTTGATGGCAGTTCTCAGAGAGACAGCCTGAGCAAAGACGTACACTGTTTTAACACTGCCTTATGATGTACGAGGGAAAGGAGCAGAGCTGTTCAACACATGTTGTGCTTTCACTGCTTCCCGTGTAGTTCGCATGGGCTAAAGAAGCTCAGTTTGTATGCACGTGTGTGCAAGGATTAATAGCCTAATCAAAGCTTTAGCACTCTAAATAAAAGAATAACAAAAGGTATTACCAGCGCATTTACCAAGATACTAATGATTATAGTCCAAATTATCCCTTTATGATAATTCCCAATAATTAGTGCACAGAAATTTCTCATAGTCTTCTGCGGTGTGACACTTGCCTTTCCAGAGTGGTGAGTTGTCAGCATCCCCTGTTCTTTGCTAGGAGCACGATGTTGATATTAGGATTTTTCTTCCTCAGGATTCTCCAGTCCACAAGGGCTTATTTTAAGCAGTTTTCTAGCAGTCCGTCAGTCCATTGGTAATGTTTCCTTTTCTCTTGGCCTGTAAATGTAGTCATACAGTGACCACTTGCTTCTGTTAGGTGTGTCACATATGGTATAATATATTTAGGATAATATAATCATACAGTTGCACAAAGCTAAGCTAAAGCTAAAATAAATTATGCACCTCTTACCTGAACATTGGACAATTTGCTATTTCAGAGAAAAACAAACTCAAAACCTGTCAAGGCCTGAGCCACAGCCCCTTGATTTAACACAAGGTCTGTGTGTTCTTACTGCTCATGGGGATACCCTTATTTACTGTATGTGAGGCTATATTGTTGCCTAAAATCCCCAAACAGCAAGAGCAGGAGGTATAGGAGGGAGTCCATAAATCATGTGCACTCTGCTGCAACCTGGGTGGGAGATGTAGTGGCATCCTCTAGGGTGCTGTGCAGAGAGGGCCTTGGCAGAGGTGTAACATGCACTTCTGGCTGATTTGAAATACCTCGTTTTGATGCCCTGTGTGTTTAATAAAGAGCGAGAGCTTGCAAGGTGCAGTAGAGCATCGTTAGTGTGGTAAGCAGGAATGTTATTTTCTCTGAACTAACCTCTGAAGATGCTCTCTGATTGTTCAGTGGAGCACTGTAAGCAACTAGACTTTGCCTATAGGCCAGAAGTTAGTTTAAATGTATAGACAGTTTAAGGCTAAGCCCAAGTATAAGTCACGCCTGCTTTTTTGGCTTAATCCTATTCCTAGTTTGTGCATTAAATTCCGTAAAAATTAGAGGTAGATCCAGATTAGTTTGTCTAGCCAGCATCAAAAGTAACTTGGGTTGAAATGAGCAGGGTGACAGCAGACCATTTTATTTATTCGCTTTCTGAATCATTGGCTCCTACTGAAATGGTGTATTCATCAAGAGTTCTGCCTCAGTGGTGACTTTAAATCCTGCACACCACTTGCTTCTAGAGGCATCTTCAGTGAGAGAAGACTCTGACCTTAGGGTACCCAGGTGAGAAGAGGGGTAGTAAACTGCCTCTCCTCAATAGCATTCTGCTTGCTACTCCCATCAAGCAATGTTATGTGACTGTAATTTTCCCTTGACAGTAAGTGTACCACAGCACTGACAGCCTGATAGAAAGCATCCAAACAGTGTCAAAACCCACCATACCCCAACACAAAAAGGGAAGTTAATACAATGAGAAAAATAGCAAGCAAGAAGCAAATGCCTGACTGAAGTCAGTACTTATGTATGTCCCTCTTGCTCTCCTCTCCACCATCAGTTACACTGACTGAAAGGGTGATGGATGCAGCTTGGAAATGAGCAGATAAAAGCAGCTTGCAAGGTCCCTGTCAGGAACCCAGGTGTGCTTCATACGTGTCTCTGTGTGCAGGGACCTTTACAATTCTTTCACACTGACTCCAGTTTGGACCATAGCCCCCAGTAGAAGTCACAGCTGATACCAAAACTACCAAAAGACTAGAATGCCCACAGTGTGGTCGAGATAAGGAAGAAAACCTGAGCCTAAAGCACTTCTGTGCTAATTTGAGTGACTCGGGATCTCCAGGGTAAACAAGCACAGGAGATAGCTGAAAGAATATGTGTATTCAGAGGTCAGGAAAATGTATTATTTTTTCCTGATACTTAGAATTCTCCAAAATTCTGGCTGGTGCTTTGCTTAGACAGAGAAAACTGTCCTCCTATTTTGAACCAGTTTATCCTCTCTCTGCCTGGATGAGAACTGGAGAAGGTAGAAAGTGAATCCAGCTTGGAGCAAGTTCAGCTGAATCCCTTGGAGAAAAGCTTTTTAAACATGACAGATTCTTGTTGCTGTGTGGTACCTCTCTCAAAAGGTCCTTCTCCAGCCTTCCAGCCCTGCTGCTCTCCTATATCAGGAAAAAATATAATATGGAAATGACAGAGTAGGTACTGAATGTTTAATGCTGCTTAGTGATCCGTATTAAGTTGTGGCTGAAATCATACGCTTATTACAGTTAGTTAGGATGGGTAGAGAAGGCAGTATTTTTCATCTTTTTTCATTTTTTTACAGAATTAATATTAGGAAGAGTGAGATAAAACTCTGTCCTCTCTGAATACTTTTTTCCTCCTTGCTGTGGGATTTCTGCAGTTTTGATTCCAAGTTTTTTTCCCTAAGGAGGGACATTGTATGGACACAAATGTGAGAGATGTAAAGAACTAGTGAAAGGTAATCTCACAGATGTGTCATGCATCCACTGTTACTGTGAAATTTTCACTTTAGAATTCATTCCAAGTATCTTCTTCAGTTCCTATAGAAGTGGTAAATGATGTATGAAATGAAACATTTATGTTGACTGATTGTACAGCGAATGCAGAGAATAATGTTGCTGTCACTGCTGAGGCGTATTTATCTTATTTTCCGTAATACTTGATACTAAGACAAGCTGTCAAGAGTTTACTGGGATCAAAAGAATTAGAGAATGAGGGCAGAGGATTTTTAAGGCAAGCAAACTATGCGAAGGGTGAGGAAATGGAGAAGAAAAGCAGAATTGTCACTGTACAACCCAATTGTTAGACCTCATCTTGGAAGTAGGTCACCTTTTCAGAGGAATGATGAGATTGCCCTGAAGAAGGAGCACTGTAAGGTTAATACGATGATTCAGGTGTAAAAAATATTCATTAGAAATAAAGTTTGTGTCCATTATATGAGACACAAAGGTTAAGATCTATGATACCAAGTAATTAAAGTTATGAATACAAGAGAAATAGAAAATTCAAATCGGATGAAGAGCTAATGTTTAATTTCTATATTTAAATCAGTGATGTTTGTGATTTACTTTTCTATTTGCCTTGTTTTGGACCTCTAACTGTTTTTCACTGGAAGTCCAGGTGGCTATGTGCCCAAAGAAGCCTCCTCCTGCTGACAATAGGCTCACTTTGCTTCCTAAACCACTCCAGGATGGTCTGAACATTACGCTTAAAGTCACTGTTTTAAGCTGTCTTGTCTTGTTTGTGTTGCGGCAGTGGTAATTTAGGAATAGCAAGATATTGTCTTTTAAAGGTGAATGAACCCCCACATATGTGCACACACAATTTTCCATGTCTATATTCAAATTTTGCAAAACAGCCTGTTTACTTCTTTTATTCAGGTTTGCTTTTATCTTCACAACTGTTGTTGCTTGTGTGTAGTGTTACTGCAATTGAGATCCTTACCATACTGGTCTTACTCGTGTTCTCTGTTCTTGCTCTTTTGACCTCAGCTTTTGAAACTGTCAGCAGAGAGAATTTCAAGATCTTTCGGAAAGGCAAGGTCAAAATATCTTCTTTCTCCTTCCATGATGACTATAATTATTTCTTTTTTACCCTGTCTAAATCAAAGATTAGCTAAGGAAGAAGAAAAGAGTATTTGTCAGTGCAATATATAACCTGTGGTGTATCCTGGATTTTGTTGCAGTTGCCTTTCTGCAGAGGCATGAGTGATGTTTTATAGGAGAGACTGGCACTGAATTGAATACAAGAGAGGAAGCCGTGTCCTTCGGGTTCTGCTTCTCACCCTTCTGCAGACTCTCTATACAATTCAGGGCAGATTACCCAGTGAGTGATTTCACTGTGTCATTAAAATGGCCATTATATGTGATCGTGTTTTATCATACTCATAGTTTAATAACACTCAGAGAAAGTTGCCCACCTTGTTCTTTGACTTCATGAAGATATTTTCATCTGGAAAAGTTGATTAAGGGACTGGGACATCTGTCATATGAGGAAAGACTAAGAGAGCTGGGCTTGTTTAGTCTGGGGAAAAGAAGATTGAGATGGGATCTTACCAACATGCACAAATATCTGAGGGGAGAATGTAAAGATGGAACCAAACTCTTCCCAATGGTAACCTGGGACAGAATGGGGGATAAAGGGTACAAATTGAAACAAGAAGTTCCATCCCCATGTGAGGAAGAATTCCTTGACTGTGAGGGTGACAGAGCACTGGAACAGGCTGCCCAGGGAGGCTGTGGAGTCTCCTCTGGAGATCTTCAAGACCCGCTTGGATGCAGCCCTGTGCCATGTGCTCTAGGTGTCCCTGCTGGATCAGGGGGTTGGACTAGGTGATCTCTGGAGGTCCCTTCCAATCTCAACCATTCTCTGATTCATGATTTTGTGAAAAGATCTAATTGTGTGAAGACATGTATTTTTAAAAGGAAAAATCTTTATTTAATCTTTATTTTTCAGAGAGGTTATTTTCAGTGGGTTAGGATTTCTGCACAAACTACATTTCACATTCCACCTCTACTCTGGAATCTGAGAAGACAAACTGAAGTGTAACATGGAAGACAGATAGTTCCAGAAAATAATTTCCAAACTTTTTTGGGGTTCGGGGGTTACTTTTCACAGGAAGGTGGAAAACCGCGTAGATGCTCCCCTTGTTATCTTTTTACCAATCATATTTGCCTTAACAAGGTTACTGTTTGGATTTCTTAGCTGATGTGTGGACTGTCTTGTTCCCTTTTTAAACATTTCTACCATGCTTTTCTCCTGTGTACAAGCATTTCAGGTAAAGAAGTAGTTACATGCAAATTCTTCCCTTCCCTTTTTTTTTTTTTTTTTTTTATTCAGTTGCTTGTGTGATGAAGACACAGTTGCTTGGTACATGAAAAGAAAATACAATGAAAATAGCTTTTAGTTTATTCCGCCTCTTGTTCTGTAGGTTTGTTCCCCACTGCCTTTCAGACATGTTCTTTACTTAATATTAGCTGATGCTGTATTACGATAAACTTGGTCTCATTAAGTGTTGGTGTCTGGTGCAGCCCCAGTAGCCCTCAACAAGGCTCATTGAAGGCACAGAGCAGATCGAAAAGCAATTAGCATTCTGGCTTGTGATAATTACCCTCAGTATGGGAGGCTTATCCAAGATGTAGTTTCTACTGTGCCAAATAATAGGATTCTTTAAACACTGATATATTTTCATGGACACACCACTGCTCTCATTTCAACTCTGTCACTTATCTCAGATAGGGGAAATAAACATCCCTCACACATTTTTTTTTTTTTTTTTTGCTCAAAAAGTGTACTGCTGTTCTGACAACTTGTAGTGTCACCTAAAAGTCACCTTGAATCATGTTTTAATCAGCTGGAACAAGGCAACATCTCATTTATTTCTGTGGTTTCCTTGCTCTGCAATGCACTGATTGCCGAGACACAGAAATCCAAATTGAGCTCTGATTAAAATGGAATGAGGATGCAGATGCTGCCTTTGGTTCAGAGGGGCACTCTGCTGCATGCTAGGAAAGGTCAAGGTGATTCCAGTTCCGATTAAAAAGGAAAGATTTGCTGTAGTCCTAGAATATGCTGCTTTTGTAACAAGTTTATGCTGTGACAGGTTGAATAATTTCTGAATCATTTTCTTTATTAGTTTTTAATAGCCCCAGAGCTTACAAAAACAAAAAGTCACTATTTTTCACATGCAGCATCAGGCCCTAACTTCCACAAAGCTTTCAGAAACTTGGAAGTTAAGTCGTGCTTTGCCTTTCAAATGAAGCCCACACTCTACAGAGGTTGGGAATTTTGTTGAAGTTTTCATGTCATGAGAAATAAGTTATCCCTTTAAACTTGCCTTTTTGAACTGCATCTAAGACACAATGCATGAATCAATGGGGTTTGTCTAGATTTGCCAGGGATGAGACACCCATTTTGTCTCTAACTCTCCCAGCTAAATATAACTAAAGAAGAAATGATTGCAATAATAAACCCTGTCACACAGAGGTTTTAAAAATAGACACTGATGGTTGAGATGCAGTATACAAAAACTATACATCATTTAGTGACTTCAGGCTATGCCTATTACAAGACAATCTGAGTATTGCTTATGTGTTTTACAGTGGCTGGAATTGCCTATAAGTGCACTTCTCAAACACCACTGTAGACGCAAATCATAGAAGAAAGTGAGAACCTATAGAGAAGATACTCGAGCAGGATTGCAGGTCACCATTACCTTTTAATGTCCACAAAATAAATTAAGATGTAATCCAGAATAATGATGACAATGTGCTTTTAAAATGTTCTCAGTGTGATGATTTCTCATAGTGTGAAAATATAGGAGGAAGCTGCATGAAAATGCAGACTACAAAAAAGTAGTAAAAATCTTAAAATGCATAAAATCTGAGTATGTAGGAGAGTCATCATTTCAAGGAAGTAAACATGCTATCATTCTTACCTGCAGAAAACATCTTTTGAATTCTGAGGAAGCAGTTAAGTCCTATTATTGGGAGAAACACCTTTCAGAAAATATTAACAGGGAAAGGCTGAGGAGTAAAATATGCATCAGTTTTACATGGAGACTAAACTAATGTCAACATACTTGAAGAACATGTTAATTATTTTTACTTTCTAACTTTTTTATTGGTAGTACTGAAAATTTTGTAATAGAGCCCTTTCCTGAATTAGTATCATAGTCTGAGTAACTGATGTGAAATCTTTGGAACAGTACAGCCCCAGTTCGAAGCCTCACCTTTACACAGGAGAAGGCAATGTGGAATGGAAAAAATTCCTCTGAAATGTTCTACAAACTGCTCGTGAACTTGAGAGCAAGATGAGATAGCACTGAGTACATGGGAGAATATCTTGGCATTTGCAGGCCCAAGCTCTATTCAGAAATACAAAGTGTCCAAAGCAAGGAAAAGGCCTGGTTAAATTTACTTGTGGAGTGCATTTGTGAGCCATACAGTGCGCCAAGTGATTTCCAAACGATGGGAAGGGCACAGACAGGACCAGGGAGCGCCCCAGCATGTCTGCAGAGGCTCTGGCTTGCAGGGAGAGGTGCAGGGAGGCAGCAAAGGTGAGGAGAGACTAGCAGGCTCTGCTAACTTTATTTGCTGTAAGGCCACATGACTTTTACCAAGTTGTATGACTTTGCTTGGTTTGCTTTGTGTGACTTTATAGCCTGAGTGTGCTGGGACCACTGCCTTTGGCTCACCTGTTCTGTCAGTCCCCCGCAGAGACCATTTTTCAGGGAGAAAGATACACATTATTCAGGTAGACAGATGCATAGCATAGGCTGTGCTAAAGATTTAAACTAATCCATCAACCATTTGTTGAATGACCTGTCCTGTTCTGTCGCTTCAGTTGTTGACACAAACTGCAGGTCCCAAATAGCAGCAATGGGCTGAGATCTGAGTAGACATGGACGGACTGAGTAGCGAGTGCTGGAGGTTAGCAAAGAGTAATGTCGTCATCTGACTCCCAGGAGTCCTTTGGAAATCTTCTCTATATCCTGTTTCCACAATGTGCTGCTCTAATATTTGAGGATACTAACTTAGTTTTCATTTTTCTAGTAGCTCACATCTGTAAAAATAGGTTGCTTGAAGCTACAGACTTTAGCAAGACTAAAATCCATCCATTTTTAAAATGGGTGTTTTTCTCTGTTTTATTCAAAAATAGTGTTCCTTAGCCCTATTTTCCCATATTAATTTGAAATATTCGTCGCACAGGTATTAAATATTTCTATCCAGATTTGAATATTACTAATTAAAAATCAAGTGTGTTAAATTTTAATGTCAGTGACCAGAGCATGTCACCCAAAATCTGACTAGCATAATGCCTAACAAGATAATAGAACCTCGGGGCTTTCATTTTCAGGCATTTCATTTGCAAACTACTACTTTTTGGGGGGCAGTTGTAACACTGTCTTCCCAATTAAACTCCTTTCCCTTAAGAAAACAAGCAGTCCTACTCTGAAAGCCTGTTGGCAGCGCTCCCTGGCCCTGGCCCTTGCTCGCTGTGTGCCCGATGTGCCCTGGAAAGAGGCGGGTTGGGCGCACTGTCCTGCCGAGGGGTATAGCTGCGCCTGAGCGGCGCTGGGGGTCGTGTGCCGCGCTCGCACCTGCAGCCTGCCCTGGTGCAGGTTACCGGAGTAAGTATGGTCTGTGGGTGTGGAAATGACTGTAGTTTTTGCCACTCCAGAAAAGCTGGTGCTAGACTTGAAAATTCCCAGGCATTTTAATTAGTTTTGTTTGGGTTTGTTTTTTTGTTTCCCTTCGAGCCCTGTCATGCTAATTGCTTAGGATCAGGAAGGGATAGTATGAACCAATGAACCATGGAGATGAGAAGGCTCTCTTCAATTTTACTTGTATTTATTATCATTTGTAAGTCTGGATAATGAACTTTAATGTCTGTTGTAGTAGCAATTAGTGTAAAGATTGCACACAGGTGGTGCCTTGTTCTTCTGCTATAGAAGGGACCCATCTCTAAAGAATTAAAAGCGACACTGATTGCTTATATGCTGAGTATTCAAAATTCCATTTGCTTAAGAACAGTGATACTAGAAGCTTTTGTGTAAAAAAACGCCCTCATCTACCACCCCACTCTTGTTGCTGATATTTCAGTCAAAAGAGCTGAATTGCAGTTTTTAAATTAAGAATGCTTGATTTTACCTCCTCAACTAAAGGAAATGGTTTTGTTGCTAAGACCCTGGACTAGAAGCTCTGTTCTGGTGCCTGCTGTATTGCAGATTTCTTACATGTTACTTCTGTGCTGGATCTCCACTGCTGTTGATAAGTTAAGTATCTTACACGTTTTATCGCAGGTCTTAGCCTCATATATTAATGTTAAAGTATTGCTTGAAATGCGTGTGTTGAAATTAAATGTTGGCATAGGAAATGAAGCTCAGAGGTGTGGAGGAGTTTTGCTTTTTTTGTTTGCATGCTGCTGGCTGTAAGCCATGTTTCATTTGGGCTGCTCTGCTGTGCAGAGGCCCAGAGGAGCCCGCGATACTCATTGGGGTTGCAGCAGCCCTGGCTCCCTCTCAGTCGGTGTGTTCAGCCGGCAGTGTGGGGGGCCAGCTCCACCATGCTGAGGGGGCCCTTGGTGTCCTGCGGGGGAGAGCTCTGCCTCCCTCTCCTCGTATATAAATACATGCTGAGTGCTCGTCTTTTCTTCAAATCTTTAGCTTTTTAATTTGCCAGAGTTTCAAGCATAGGGTTTGCAGCTCACTTGCTTGTTGCTGGAGTGCATGAGCATCTGGTTGATCTCCTTGTCTTACTCCTAAGTGCTATCCTGTTTGAAGGGAAAAATGACCCTTCAGGAATCACATTGAGCTATGTAAATACCATAGTTATTTTCTTTCTAAGTAGAAGAAAATTATTTCATACTATGTTAGATGCTGTGAGCTGATGACTATTAATAAAAATGTCAGCTGTTGCGTTTTTCCCTTCTTCTGCACCTGCTCTAAGATATGCCTAGAAGAAATTGCTAGAAGCTTTTCTATACTTACCTTTCTCTTTGGTTGTCAGGTGCGCTCAGCTAAAACTTCAGTACTTCACATGGGAAAGATTGATAGAAAGTCATTGCTTACTTTGACTACTTCATTCTTGCAGACTTTCCGTAGTAATTACATAGTTTCATCTTTCATTTGAATCTGGAGCAAAGCATAGGGGTTAAGCAAATTCCTGCTTGCAAAGATTCTTGCTGCCTAATTTAATGTGTAAATAATACGGTGACTGGAAGACATTTACAGTAACTGTAGAAATTGCAGAAATCATCTCAGCCTTTGGAGATCTGCTATTCTAAGGCTCAGATATTTATTCCTTTAAAAATTGAGAAGGAGAAAGGAAGTGCTATTGATACACATAAATATTAAAAATAAGGCTATAGATCACAAACTGATGAAAAGTAATGAGGATCTTCTCACCTCAAGGTTATTGATGCATTTAACCTCAGTTCAGGCTCCAGCCCCGTAACTTACTCTGCTTTCCAGGATTTAAGACAGGACCTTGGCTGGATTTGTTGTCATGAACTTTTGTTTGATAGAAATGTGTTTATGCATGGAATAAGTTAGGAACAGTATGTGTAGAATGTTCTTCTGTAAAGAAAATGCTCTTGAGCTCCTCAAATCCTGCAGATGACATTTAAAAATTTTATTTGCACCTTTTTTTTTTTTCAAAGGAATGTGCCATCATTTCCATTAGCAGAGGAAAATAGATTTAACTAAGGTCAGGAGGTGGCTCATAGACCTGGGAATTCTAAACTTTCCTGATTCCCAAGCTAATATTTTGGCAAAGTTAATTTTATTGGCATAATCTATTTTAAGAAACTAATTAAGGAGCCTCTGCTACATGTATAGTCCATGCAAACTATAGGAAAGTGTGGCCTTCTTGTGCAAATGATTTGGGGACATACCTCTTTCAGACTAGGTTTAGCAGTTCTTGATTCCTATCTTATTTAGATACTTAAGGCAGAAAGTATGATAGGTACAAGGTTTTAATACTACCCTAAAGAAGATTACGTGTAAGCAACCATAGTGAATACTGGTCGTGAAAGAAGTGCCTGTACTTGGTGCCTTTATCTTAGGAACTTTTCTGTGGCTGTTTTTTTGTTGTTCATACATCTTCCTTAGATTTAACATTGGAAAAGTGGTAATCATGTTAATGCTTTTAAAATTTTACTCTGTTATCAAGCATTTTGATGGATGCAGGCATAGAAATATAGATTCTGCAGGGCAGATGATGGATCAGTGTAAAGCTAGTGAGTCTTTACAGAAGTGACCTAAACTTTTCAGATATGCTGAGGAGTTTTGCATGGTTAGGAAGCTTTCAAGAAAAATATGACAGGAATTATTGTGAATAATTCAACTAAAAGTGCAGAATACAGTATTTGCCAACAATTTGAAAACAGATGTGTAAAAGCTGAGAAGCAGATGCATAAATGTAACTATTTTGTACTTTGCTCCAGAGAACACTCGCTTGTTCAGTAATGTGCCTAACTAGTCTTAGACTTTGAAGAAGGATTGATTTTAAAATGTGACATGGATCAAAGGAGAGAAATGGAAATAATTCTGCAAATAAAATCGCAAAATCTAGGGTTCCTCATAGCATAGGAATAACAAATCAAGAAGAGTTAATTTAAATATACAGAATTATGTCTTTTGGTTTATCTTTTATATTCTGATGCAACATAAAATGATGCTTAAACAGTTATGCAATAGTGTGTAGTTTTAGGGGAAATAGAAAAGAAAACCTACCTCCTCTAGTATATAATCAGCCTATGAATGTATAATATGTTCTTTAAAGGATCACAGAGTACAATAGTATTGGTAGACTTGAAATATTTGTGTATTTTGTGACAATTGTGTAAATTAAATAAACTCTAATGGAAGTTCTTGCTTCGTATCGCAAGATAATCTCTTTCAAGGACAGGAAATATTTTTGTTTTGTACAACTTTGTACAGACAGGCTGGATGGATTATTGGGAAATGCTTCATCACCAATTATTCTTAAAGTAGAAAAAGATTATTTTTATCCCCATTATACTATTCAAGACAGAATATCCTGAATTGTTTATCAGCTCAAGAAAATGTACAATGTGTGATCTTAGTGGATCTGAGAGACTTACTCAGGGGACATTCTTTGTAGCTCTGCGTCTAGTGCAGAAGTGATCTTCTCAACAGTCCTTGCATCTCTTGGTGTGACTTGGTGCTTCTCTTCTGCAATGGGAAGGATCCTGGCTCTGAAATGTATGAGTTATGTGTGGGACTCAGGACTCTACATGTGCATTCTTATAAATATGTGGAGTTTTTCCCTTCTAGTTGTCTTTGTTACAGAGATGGAAATTACGGGGTCGCAGTAGCAGCTGTGTGTGAGCTTCCGGACCTTCACTGTAAAGGACAAATACCAGATTTACCAACTTGTACCAGAGCTGACTTGTAACAGTAGCTTTCTGTAAGTGATTTGTGACAACTTACTCTATCTGGTGAAAATGACAGTTTGCAAAAATTCCTGTTCCCCAGCTGGAGACTGTGGAAATTTAATGTTCATTAACCATTTTATTTTAATTAAGAGAGTCTCTTCATTTCTGACATTTTGGAGGAAGAGTTGTTATATTAGGATTTTTTATAAATAAAACTGCTTTTTTATTTGTTTTGGGTTCATCTGTAAGAGATTCTGAAAAATTAGCATTTTTAATACAAAGGCAAAAGAAAAAAAAACTTCTTTTTAAAAACAGTCTTGGTCCAGTCAACCAAAGAAAACCCTCCCAGATATCTGTATTTCAAAATACATGCATTATCTAGCAAAGGCTGATCAGCCTGTTTGGTCAAGTATGATTGATACCAGCCTGCATTAGTGTGCCAGTACTGAAGACTATAATGAAAGCTTCTGTCAGCTGCCTCTATGGGACTAACAGTGAATTCTTGTGACAACGAGGCATTGAATTAAGAGGTTTTTTAAAACATTGATATGTTCTTTGAATACTGAATTGAATAAGACATTTAGAACATAAAGAAATGTGTAAATTTAGTGAAGTTCTGTGTTTGTCATCCCTGTGCATACCTGGCAACAGAGGTGTTAAAACTGAACATCTTTTCTGTCTAATAACTTTCAGCATAGGGGTGTTTTTCTCTTGTGAGCTATTTTCACAAATTCTAATTAGACAGTTTTTCCCTTAATGTATTTTAAGTCATTCATAAACATAAGCTGACTGAAAAGATTTGCAATTAGAAAAACTGTGAATAGATTCTTCTTAATAGCAGGCTTCATGCAAAGTGTTATCACATTATAAATGCAGTACAACTTATTAAAAGGAAGTCTTAGGTCAAAGCTGAGTTAGTTTCTTTTCTAGGTTGGAGTTTTTCACCATGGTATTAGCAGAGACCTCTGTCTTAACATCTCTGTTTATAAATGGCAGATGTCAACTTCCATTTCTGGCTATATTGCCCCTTTAGTTTGTGGTAACATGGAAATCTATTCTCTCGCAGTGATATGGGAATTCAGAGTGACACTCCAAAAATAACCTTTCTGGGAAGAAAATGAGCTTTTCAACCAAAGCACAGTATAGAAATCACTCTGGCTTCTACACCACCGTGTAAGTTATTGCTGCATATTTGATCAGTCAGACAGTAAATGCCAGTGCATTGGTGAAAGTAGTCCTGTTTTCTATGTTTTATCACTTTGCATATAAATATATATACACACATACAGATATTAACTATTGCCTCTTGAAGCTTATTGTAATCGTCTGAGAAAACAGTCATCTGCTTATCAACTGGGAACTAGGAAACTGCCATATATCCTTTGATAGCCCTTGCTTTGGGTGGATTAAACTCTCCGTGTAGATAATCCCACCTGTTTTGGGAAGTACGCATGAAAACTAGATACTGAACAACCCAAAAGGTCAGTGTTACATTTACTTTTTTTCCCCCTTTTTTTCTCCATAGGAAAACACTTGTTTCCAAAGTGGTATTTGGAGCTATTTGGCTATTACATAAAAACATAATTGATGAAAGAATTCAAGGTATTTTTTTCTGAAAATACAGATCGTTACAATTCTGTGGATCTTATCATATGCAAAAAAAAAAAAAAAAAGTCAATATACACCTTAATCAGAGCGTATCAACCGAAGTAGAAAGAGATACAAATTTAACACACAGGAGAGTGACACACAACTCATAACAAAGTCAATATAGAGTCATGGAATCACTGTGGTTGGAAAAGACCTTCAAGATCACCGAGTCCAACCATAAATTATATAGCAGCATAGTTGTAAGAACTCTAATTTCATGGAATGTGACCGGTCAATACTTGAGCTATTGGTAAATTATATGACAGTGGAAAATTTATTTCGCTTCACCTCCCCTTATTAAAGTCAGCTCAACAGTACATAAGAGAAAGATAAAGAGCACTCCAGCACTGATTCATTTCTAGCCTGTAAATGCTGGACAGTTTCTCTGAAAATCGTCTGGTCTCAACAGACACTTTTTTTCATATGGCAGGCTAAAAATTTTTGTTTGTTCCTGTTTGTTAGCCATCTCTGCAGAGGTTCCTTTATGTGAATTGCAAGTGAAAATCCGGGTAACAGTCCTTGGAAAAGGGCAGCTGATCTAAAGACCTGCTGAGTACTTAGATGGCTTGTCCTCCAAACCAAGTGCTGCCGAAACCAGAAATCAACACAAACAGCAAAAATGTAGTGGGGTCTGTAGCATTCCAGGTGGCTTCTGGTCCTTTCCTCACTGAAACAGTAAAGACCCTTGATGAATGAAGAAGCATTAAAAATGCTTAATCAGGCAATAAAAAAAAATTACATATCAGTATGGTTAGTTTGTCTTTTTTCTGGAGGTGCCCATCTAGTAGTTGTTTTTGGTCTGTTACTGAATGAGAGTTGTAACTAGCCAAAACATATGACCGCAGAAGAAGAACAGTATATGGCAATGATTTGGAACAGTGCTTTAGCATGAAAGAGAAGCCTGTACAAAGTTCTATGATAAATAAAGGTTTTATTTTTAATCAGGAAGAGAGGTTCACAAATGATGACAGACTTTATCAGGGTAAATAAAAAAAGAAAGGAGTCAACCAAGTGACTCTTCCTCCATTTTCAATTTATTGAGATGACCTCAGAACGATGATACAATATTGATTTTTTTTTCCCAAAACATTTTTTTTTAAATGCAAATAGACTGTGAACTCCCAAGGAGAAAAAATCTTTGATAAGAGTTTTCAAGCTCTAGTGTATAGGATCAGGGTCATGATGTTTATATATAGTAGAAAATGGAAGTTCTGCCTTTGGCTTTGATCCAAGTTTCACATCTGTACACAGTTTTTGTGTTTTTCTTTTTTTCATGTTACACTCTCATGAATTTCAAAAGCAGGAGCTCAATATGCGGCTTCTTGGTAGAGCAGTATTAAGAATGGCTCTTCTGTTAATGTGTATGTGTATCAGGACATCTCTTTCTCCTACACAGACTGTTTTAACTGATACTGTCAACTTGGCTGAATGAAAGAAAAACATTTGCCTGTAAACAGATGGTGTTACTTGAGTGAGAACTGCATTCAAAGGCAGAGAGATGTTAAACTGAATGAGACATGTTTTAGTACATTTACATTATAAGAAAGAAATGGATTAAAATTTTGCATAAGAAGTATTTTTAAGTTAAATTATTTAACACTTTATGCATAAGTGGCTGAAATATGTGACCATCCCATACATGCCAGTAAATTTATGTGTATATGGATATATAATTACTTAAATTATGACAATAACTAAAGACTTGAACTATTTATGAAAACTTTATTTCATTATGTAGCTAATCTTACTTAGAGCTGACTCTGTCCTGTGAGTTTACAGTTTTAAAGCTACTAGAGTCTCCTAGACCATAGAAGAAAAAGAAGTGAAGTTATTCTGTAGCCTGAATTTACCATCTGCAAGTGGCACATCAGCTGCTTGCCTTCCAGTGGCATCTTTATTTTAATTCCCTGTGGCTTATTTTATAAAGTCCTTCCAGATGAGAGTGTGCATTTGGCTCAGTATTTGTGTCTGTCACAGAAATTATCAGGTTTGGAGGAACAATTAGAAAGGGCAAAACTCAACTCAAACCTTAGGAGACATTAAATGTCTAATTTTTTATTTCTCTGACAGGCACATGAAGGACAGAATAGGTAGGTCAATTACCTTGCAAAACCTGAAGACAGAAGCTCAGAAAGGCAAGAGAGATATAGATAGATCTTTTGGAAGGCTGAATTTTTCTTTCGCAACAACGGCATGAAGGAGAGCATTGCCCTGTGTTGCACATGTAAAAGGGTGAAGGTAGCTCTTCTCAACCTCAGCAGGATCCTAATAGACATAAGAAAAGTTCCTTCTTTGCCCATGTGTTCAGTGAGTAATGGTGTAAGGCTAGACGCTTTGCTCACATGGGTGATCAAAAAACCACCAGCAGGAGACCAACATGCTACCAACTCAGTAGTAGCAACAGTTCCCTTTATACAAGTCCAACCTATTGGTACTTTTGATACTGGTTACATTTCTGAAAATACATCTGGATGACTAAATGAAGTTCTGTCTAGAGTGGCCAGCTCTATTTGAAAAGTAAGCAGGGGAAGAAAGCACTACAGGACTCCTGATCACCAAAATGCAGATAGATAGACACATTGGTAATTAAATGTGTGTTAAAATATAACTAAGCTCTCTGGAAAGCAATGCACAGATGTGCCTGTAAAAATATAACAGAAAACAAATTTTGCATTTTGCATCATGATGCAAATAAATGACAGTGAGAAAAATGGAAATAAAAATTTTATTCAAAATTTTATGTAGTATCTGCCTCAAAGGAAAAGTTTTCCTATTTTACATATTCTCTCTTGAAGTCTGTAAATAACTTTAGAAACTTTCTGTTGCTTTTATAGTGTTTTTTTTTCCATTTCTTTTTTGTCCAAAGACCTCCAGATGAAGGTCTAGCTTAGAAAAAGTGAAACAGAAAATAAAAACACTCATTAGAATGAGAACATAAAACATATTTAGCATTCTATTCAAGCACATCTAACATGAGAATTAGCTTTTCAGAAAAACATTTAGTCTTAGTACTATAGAAATGTATAAAATGTCACCATTTTTCAGCAACTCTGATGATTGATTGATTAGCAATTACTGTCTCAATAGAAAGAGGTATTTCATTAAGAAACGCTTCAATGTTAAAGAGATACTGGTCTGAGTTTGTCTTGAGCATTTTTTATCCCAGAGGAATTTGAAAGAACCAATATATCCTGAGAGGCAACAATAAACTGTGATTCATATAAATATCATGGTAAATTGCAGCAAGAATTTTCAATCTTGAATAATTAGTGTTGCTTTAAGTGGCAACATACACCTAAAGTCAGCTCAAGTATGAGTATGAAATGGAAACTATTTCATCTTGTCTAAGGGGAAAAAAAGGGGAAAAAAAGTGGTATGTGTACATAGCCTATCCACAGCAGGTCAGTAGGCTTTGGGATTTTTGCCATTCTTATTTAAAATCTGTTTGAAGAGTTAGTAATGATGTTGCTTCAAGGCAGCTTTAGGAAATACTGTCAGGGCAAAAAAAAAAAAAAATAGCTGCATAAGGTACAATGCCATGTGCTCAGAAAAATGTGATTAATTACTACCAAATCTTTTCATCTCCATTGAAAAACATTAAAATTATAGAAAAGATACCGTACTGTGTTAAGTAAAAGGCTAATCACAGCCTAAATTAAATCATGTCTCGAAACACTTTAACCCAATTAGATCTCTGCTGTTATTATCTGATAAAGACACTCTAACTAGTGTCAACTAAAACTCATTAAACGAACGCCAAACAGCCATGGGGTTAGGGTCAAAACGAACAGATAACTTCTTTACACATAAGTGTTATAGCAATTATTTCAGAAACTAGGGATTTGAGGCAGAGTTGGGATCTGACCAAGGAGCAAGTTGTGGTCTGCTTCAAAGTGTCTAGGAGCAACCCTCTCAGTGCATGCGAGGAGGTCATGGAGAAAACTGGGCCAGGCCCCATGTGCAGGTACAGTGTAGGGCAGCAGGAGAAAGTGGTGAAAAACTGGTGCAGGGCAGTTTCTGTCTGGATATTAGAGGGGGGAAAAGAAATCACTTGGATGGTAATAAAGCACTAAAACATGTTTCCCAGTGTAGAACCTTTGTCCTCTGAGGCTTCCAAGACCTGGCTGGACAAGGCTATGAAGAAATAGGTTTAATTCAGTGTTGAGACAGCTTTGAGGAGGAGGTTTGTGTAGGGACCTACTGAAAGCCCCTCCGACCTGAGTTATTCAGTGATAAACATCAGTGGATTCTTTCACTTTTCCCTGTGGTGCTAATACACATGTATCATCTATCTTCTGTGTAGCAGGTACTACAGCTTCTAGGAAAGTCATCTCTAAATGATGTCTATATGGATGCTAAGTGTTGACAGCTAATGCTTGGCTTAGTTTGGGGATCAGTTCTGTTTCTTGCTTTACTCTAAAACTTGCTTCCTCCATGAAAGTGACGTCAACAAACTCAGATTTCCTTTGGAGAAATTCTGAAACTAGTTTAGAAAGTGACCCTTGCTCACAAGTCTTTATGATCCTGACTGTGTCAGTGATAATAGTTTATTTTACTGCACATTTTAGGTTTAATGGATGTGTGTATGTTTATGTGTATGCATATACATGGTATAGTGCCAAAAAGGACATTTTCCTTAGATTTATGACATGAAAAGGACATTCAGCTCTTCATGGTTATTCATTTTTTCCTTCTTCTTAAATAAGGCTTAGTAGAACAGTTACTGAGGTTAAATACAGCAACACATTTTTTAAAATAGTGTGTTGCCTGTGTGTCCATTCAGTATATCAGTCATATTTACAGTTACCCAACCTGGGTTGATTGATGTTGTCTGGATATGTTGGATATGTTACCTCGGAAATATATGCAGAGATCTCAGGACTAGACTCTAATATGCTGATATATTCAAAGTGGGCACTGCAGCACATACTGGATTATTACTATCCAGAGTCTGTACTGTCATTCTTGCCTGGCAAATATTCCTGATCATTAGTCCTGACTTCAGCACTGTTCTGAAAGAGGTAAAATCGTTTAATTCTGAGCTTAATATTTTGTTCTACTACTGTTGTGTCAACACAGTTGGTTTCCATCATGTAGATACTTTATGACAAACCAGGCAAAACATAGCTGCTAATTCTGAACAAAATCACTACAGTGACTGTTCACTTCAGAACACTGCAAAAATTTAAGAGCAGATTTGGGGGTTGGCTTTCAAACGTGTGTGCTTGTCAAAATGGCCTCTGTAAAATTCATCTGTGCAGAAAAGCAATCTGCACTAAAATTTAAGTTTATAATGTGAAAAGATTTTTAAAATTGTTACACATAAAGCTGGGTGAATTCCTTGTTAAATTGTTAATGTCACTATTTACACAAATGTTTTCATGAGTAAAATCATACACAAAAACACCAGTTGAAAGTTAACGCTGTCGGAGCGAGAAATACACTGCATTCAGTAATCTCTAATAGCTATTAGCTCCAGTTGCACTTAACTCCACTTGTTCATATGAAAGGAAGTTTGAGTTACAGGTTCTGTGGTTGAGGTACAGCCTACCTCAGGTGTGCATTTTATGATTTTCAAATCAGTCTTGAACAAGATGTAATTGAGAGTGCTATGCTGTACGCTGCAACAGTTGAAGGTCTGCAACAAACCAGTTGCATCGTGGCAGGTTTCTAGCCTTAGATGCACAGGGTGTGCAGGAGTTTGTTTCAGAAGACCTTGAGCATGCTGTAGGTCCTGTAAAAAGGCAGCCATATGCAGACACTGAAGATAATGCTGAGAATAGCAAATGTTATTAGTTGTTATTAGATGCTTGTCCTTTAACAACTGAATTACAACATTGTATCCCCATAAACCATCACAAAGCTGGTGAATGGGTGAAGTAACCTCGTCAATAGCCCCGTGCAGTTTCTTGGGACGGGAGAGTCAAAATTCACAGACCACGCTACAACTTCCTTGACATTGTTTTTTAAATTTAACAAGAGTACAAAATTTAAATCCTAAACACTTAAATTTCGAGATATGAGGCATCCAATCAGTTTTGATAAATAAGTATTAATTTTCCTTGGTGACTGCATACAAATTGTAAATTAAAGGGAATAATTTATATCAGCTTAGTAGGACTCATTTGTGCATCATTCTACCATACTTAACTATGTTCCAGTTCAGTTAAGAAATGAGAGGATTACTTACACTTTCAAGGGCAATATCATGAAAATCGGTGTGTACAGAAACATGGCTATTAAGAACATCAGTACATCTAAAAATGCAATTTAGGAAAATGGGAGTAATATCGCCCTCAGGTACTTTCCTCACAAAACAGCTAATTGTCTTTAGTACCTCTGCCATCTCAGAATATTAAGGAAACTCTGCCATACTCTTTTGTATGGCAGATACTTGAATTGAAGAGATGATGATTAATTTCAAAGGCCTTAATACATAAATGTATGGAGAATAGATTCAGAGTTGCTACAGTTTGTAAATACAAGAATGGAAAGTGAGGAAAAACATTGTACTTTAGGAAAGGAGTATTGGAGGCCCGTAAATCTATGCAAGGTGGAAGGATAATGGTCTAAGGTGTAGTTTTATTTTTAAACCAGTTCTATTCAGAGAAAGAGGGAGGCAAAAGAATATGTGGAAGTGTAATACCTACTTTTTGAAAATAAGGTGTCTTTTTCTCTTAAGAAAAGACAGAACCCAAGGGTAAGGAGCAAGGCTGGCAGAACAGTGAGCACTTCCTTACATTTAAGTATTTTTATCTTGTAATGAAGCTGTTTCCTCAGTTCTTTAAGCACTATCTTTTACAGTACAGCTTATTCTGACTATCACCAGGAACTCCAGGAAGTGCTCTCTTAGGAAATGAAGATAGCTGTTCATAGCAGTCTTGGCTGTATTTTGGGCACAAGTGGGGTCTGCTTGACAGTGTCTCTAAGTCTACACTTGCAGAACTATTCACCTAGATGAGGAGAAACTGGCCTCTTGTTAAGCCTGATTACTAGATCAATACCATATGAACGTATGTGTAAGTAAGTGCATCACAAATACTCATTTCCTCTTGGTACTTGGAGTCTTTAATGTTTCATGACATTTTCAGCACTGTAAGAAGCAGTAAATAGGAATCTACTGACTGTAAAACTGTAAACTACAAATTGCAAGATTGCATCCCATGAAGAACAATTCACTAGCATTGGGTATGGAAGGAGTGCACATTGTGTGCTCTTTGATTTAGATATACTGGAATTGGCAGAGGATGAGACAGGGTCTTCCTCAGTGTGGTACTGGACCTCAAACTCCAGCATCTCCACACATGTATGTAATCATGCGTCAACTGAGAGTTTTCTGTTGGGTTTCTAAGAACTAATGAGAAAACTCTTTAAACTTGCTCTAGTAGGCCAGTGCTTGAGATTGCCCTACCAATTTCAAAAGTGAGTTATTAACCCCGTGTGCAGAGAGCTGATACAGAGCAGAGAGGTTTGTTTCATCTCTTCACAGGAATGAGTGCTAGGTGGTAACTCCACAAAGCTAGAGATCATGTTAAATTGAATGTCCTCCCTGGTTTGTCAACTCATCAAGTTCTTTGGAAGCTCTGTGCTTCTGTGCTGATTTAGAACATTCTGTCTCGATATCCCCCCATACCTTTCTCTGGCCTCAATTCTCTGGTCTGCTCTTTAGAGTTCAGTGGTCTCAGTTCAACAGCAGGATACTGCACATCAGGGCAGTCAGTTTTACTCATTTGAAGACCCAAGTTTTCGACCTTTGGATGATAATTTCTATCAAAATGGGATTAGATGTGACTGATCTTATTTGTTTCTGGTCAATCTAACCATTCCTGTGGGGTCCAAATACATTTTGGACCATTGTTGTGGGGTCCAAAAATATCAGCACTGAACATACAGAAAATGTTGTGAGCATCATTGTCTAGAACTTGTCTGATAACAGGAGCCTAATTAGTGTTTGAAGGACAGGATTTTAATCTCATCCTCCTTTCAAAGTAAGAATGTGATCCACAAGTCTAGAAAATGGCATTGAGCAACATTCCTTGTTTCATGCTCTTAATCATGCTCATTTGGTGCCCCTTGATCTTGGCTGTGTAAGTGTGAGGTGCCCCTAAAGGAGTGTCTGGGCTTCTTTCATATACTGGTGCTGCACTCAAGAGACTGTCATTATAAAGAGGTTTTGACAAAGCCAGAAGTACAGCAAAGCTGGAAATACAGCAACTGAGAATATCTGTCAGAGCTCTATAGTGGCTTAATATCTTTTATACCCAGTCAGAACAATGTCAGCCACAACCATACCACAGCTGCATGGCTCCAGTGAGCAATGGCCTTCACATGAGCCCATAACCTTTGCTAGGCTGTTGGAACAGATAAAATAATTAGAGGACCATTAAAAGGGGAAGGCTTCGATTTTTTCTGTTACTAGAAAAACAGCCCAGGTTGTGTATTGCTCTAACTGGGAAAGGTCTTGGGACCTGTTGGCCAGGGCCTGAGAGGGGCTGAGGTCAACAGCCCTGTTGGCTCACGGTTAAGTGACTCACCTGCCTGGTGTGAGCAGAGGTTGAGCCAGCTGTGAGCAGCTGTGGACAGCTGCAGCCATCCCTGTGTAACTGAGCACAGCTGGCGATATCTCAGGGCTTGTCTCACTGCTCTGACAGCCTGGAGAAGAGCCAGGCTGTGCTGAGAAGCATCCTGGAAAGAAAAGCCTGGCAGAGGCCAGGTTGAAGGAACAAGAAAACTGCTGTCTCTCTCAGCAGGGAGGAGGAAAAAACCCACCCTGATCAATATTATGCTCTCCTTGGTGAAGGTTTCAGGAAGCTGGCAATTTTGTCACTCCCTTGAGTTGTTTATACCTATAATTCTTGTATATTATTTTGAAGTGTATATTGGAACTTCCAGGCACATAGTACAGTATAATGAAACAAAATAGCCTGGCTTAGCTTGGTTTAGCCAGCTGTTAAATTTTCATTTCTAATAATGAAAACTAATTTTTAATTTGAGTGTACAAGTGTCAAAGTTAAGTGAAGTTTCAGTAACTACATTTAATACAAGGTAATGACCAGCAGTAAAGCTGGAAGCTACAAGAGGCAGACATGAAACTTCCAGCTGTTGTCTTGACCTCAGCAGACATCCTCAGGCAGCTCTTCCCATTCCTAGTGCAGGAGGCTTGTTACTATCTGCCAGCTCAACCACCTGGGTATCTTCAACTACCTTCCAGCAAAGGCTGATGAAGTGATTATAGCTAGTGCCCGGCAAGGTTAGGCTGCTGTGCAAGGCAGTCCTGTACTAGTTCCATTGTCTCTGTCTAAAGTGGGACTCAGGTTTTAATAAGTAACTTACAATAACTCTATTGATCCCATAGGATTTTAAAACGACTTCCATTTTTTCGTATTAGTGTATGTAGTAAATCTGAGAGTATTTCACTAATTTAAACTGTGCTCTGTACTTTGCTACATAAAGTCAATTCCAGAGAGTCATTGGAAAAAATCATAATCCTCAAATGTCCTGTTACTGTAATTAGTGTAAGTTTCATTCTTTTCTGGAAAATTGTTGAAATATTCTTTTAAAAAGCTTAGAAATTGAAAGAATCTTTATTCAATGTGATTTAGTCAAATCTGTTCATATCTGTTAATACTTAGAGATTGTACATTCACAGAAGTCAGGAACACTTAAAAGTAGTTTGTGTGCTTTAGGACATATAAGCCATTACTGAGAAATAAATTTAAAAGCTCTATCACGTATAGGTCAAATGTCAAGCTAAGTGTTATCATAGTTCTTTAGCTTAATGTTAATAATGTATTTTTGGCTTCTCATCCATTAATGATTTCATTTTCAGTCTTTTCAGTTATTCTCTCAAGCGAGGTTTTGGAGTTAAACATTACATTTAGGTTAAGACTCCATGAACCTTCCCACCTCCTCAAAAGCACTGCTAGATTTCACTGAAATAAGTGAATGCTATGCCAGGAATCAAACATGTCTTGTATTTTTATCGCGAGATATTAGGAAAGCATGATAGCCTGACAGAAGAATCCTTGTGAAATCTACTGCTTTCTATATCAGTTTCAGTTTGAATTGAGACCTACATGCTCTCTCTTCTTTTTTCTTCCACTGTGCTGTCTGTTAAGGTATGCATTGTTTGAAGTTTAAAATCTGGTCACTTTGAATTGTATAGATAAGGTTCTTGAGTTTTGCATGACTTGACACAATGATTTTGCATTTCTGTAGTCCTATTGCAAATAGAAAATAAACTAAATGCTTTCTACTGTCTTAGGAAATGTAATTAATAGTTGATCTTTAACTATAATACTTGATGTAGAGGTGAAAGTACTCCATTAATTTTTCTCACTACGAACATTTGTGTCCAAGGCTTTGGATTTATTTCCTAGAAATATTTCTGCAGAGGCAGAGTATTCAATACTTACTGTTTTTAGTGTTATGACCCTGAAAACAACTGCTGTGGTTAACTTGTATTCCATCGACTGGAAAGGCAGCAGCTGCATGCTAAAAGTCAAGTTAAAATAATTGGGGATATGAAAGCAAAGGTACAAATGTACTATTGCTCCTGTCGCACTTGTATTCCTGCAGTCCATCTACCTGATGGTGCTTTTCCTTGTATTTCCTAGGGTATTATTCTAAAGTACAGCAGGCCTTGTCACAGTTAAATGAATGTGGTGATACATGGCGAATACCTGAAATGCTGAAGTGGGCACTTTCTGGCTTCCGAGAAAGCTGTAGATTGTAATTTTAGCTTTACATTGTGCAAAGAGATTATTGATCAACGTAAGATAATCTTAATGACAAGAGGGTGACAGAGTCCTGGAACAGGCTGCCCAGAGAGGCTGTGGAGTCTCCTTCTCTGGAGATCTTCCAAACCCGCCTGGATGCCACCCTGTGCCACTTGCTGTAGGTGTCCCTGCTGGAGCAGGGAAGGTGGACTAGGTGATCTCTAGAGGTCCCTTGCAACCTTAGGCTTTCTGTGATTCTGTGAATGAATTAATGGTGATTTTGTGGTGATCAAATGTCTATCTTCAGTAGATAGTTTATATATTAAGATAAATTAGGGAGACCTTAGTGCAGGTGAAAACTTTTCATCAACTGATAATGAAACTCTTCATTGATTCTCAGGCCTCCTTTTAGTTCGGATCAGTGAGCTCATCTCTTCCATAGACCATTCCAAATCCTCATAAAAAAATCTCTTTTACCTTTTAAAAGACATGCCGATAGGCTAATGCACTGAAGTCAAGACTGGCTGTGCTCCTTGTCTGCAGAAGGAGCTAAAACTCAAAGGTTCTTTAGAGACTTGGGAGACTGGAAAATTGCACAAAATTTATTCAACTCCCATGAAGTCCCTGATAATACAGTACTTGTGGCATCAGGTTGCAGAACAGAGCAGGAGCTGTGCAGCAACTTAGACATGGTCCCTGCTAAGGGAGGAATGATGCCTGTGTTCTTCTTCAACTGGGCCCATCCTGCAGCTGCGTATGGCTCAGCTAAATCCACCTGATGGACGAACAGCTTTTTCCCTTATCCGTTAAACTGTTGCCCTCAAGCATATTTCTATAAACCGAAGTGCATGCACTTTAAATCCGCTCTTGCTACGAAAGCAGTCCTTGCATATATAAAATCCCATTGCCGCTAAGCTAGCATTTAGTGGTCTGCTTTACATGATGTACTTTCATTGTCTTGGGCTATCTGGACTATTCAGAGCCTGCCTTCCCTCCCTCTCCTGATGCTTTTGAGTTTCTTTCTCTATGCTCTGTAATTAGCTGTATTTGCATCTCAGGAGCTCATCATCCTGCTAGGGCTCTCCATGGGAGGGCTGCTCCTTATATAAGCATAGCAAAAGGATGTGTCCTACATGTCTTTAAGCCTCAGGAGCTGACCATGCAGACAAAGACAGAATTTCAGTCTGAGACCGTGAATCCAGATGCTAACGTCTATATTTGGCTGTGTCTCTTAGAGGCTGTGAATGTCATTGTATTGGTCTTTCTGTGTGAAACAGCTGCCAGTGCTGACCTGTGCCCCTCTCTATTCTTGAAGACTTCCCCTAACTTTGGTGTAAAGTTTGCATCTGTGGCTCATATAACCTTTCAAGTCTGAATGTCAAAATGGCCTTGTGTTCTAATAAGGTTTTTGTTCTGCCTACTGATTCTAGCATGAGTAATACCTGGGGACACATATTCATGTCATTGTTTTGGTGTTTATGTGCCTCATTTAACTGCTTGTGTGAGGCATAGTTACCCATAGCCTTCTATGATGGAATGACTAGCTGGATAAATTAGGGGAGAACAGTGGATGTCATTTATCTCGACTTCACCAAGGCTTTTGACATCATCCCTCACAACATCCTGCTAGGCAAGCTCCAGAAGTGTGGGATAGATGAGTGGACAGTGAAGGTGGATTAGGAATTGGCTGATGGCAGAGCTCAGAGGGTGGTGATCTTTGGCACAGAGTCTAATTGGAGACCTGTGGTTAGCGGTGTCCCCCAGGGGTCAGTCCTTGGTCCAGTCCTGTTCCAATTTATTCATCAATGACCTGAATGAAGGCACAGAGTGCTCCCTCAGCAGGTTGTCTGATAAGACCAAACTAGGAGGAGTAGCTGATAGCCCAGAGGGCTGTACCGCCATCCAGAGGGCCCTGGACAGACTAGACAACTGGGCAGTGAGAAATCTTATGAAACTCAAAAAAGCACAAGGTCCTGCATGTAGGGCGGAATAACCTCAGACACCAGTACAGGTTGGGGACCGACCTACTGGAGAGCAGTTCTGCAGAGAGTCATGGTGGACGACAGGTTGACCATGAGGCAGCAGTGTGCCCTTGTGGCCAAGAAGGCCAGTGGGATTGTGGAGTGCATTAAGAGGAGCATCTCCAGCAGGTCGAGGGAGGTGATCCTGCCCCTCTACTCAGCCCTGCATTATTCTGGAGTAATCTAGAGTACTGTGTCCAGTTCTGGGCCCCCCAGTACAAGAGGGATGTGGAGCTGCTGGAGAGAGTCCAGCGCAGGGCCACAAGG
>JAWLRI010000335.1:238695-258518 GCA_034781795.1 Crypturellus tataupa | reverse complement strand
TGTGGAGTCTCCTTCTCTGGAGATCTTCAAGACCCGCTTGGACACAGTCCTGTGCCACGTGCTCTAGGTGACCCTGCGTGTGCAGGGAGGTCGGACTAGATGACCTCTAGAGGTCCCTTCCAACCTTAAGTATTCTATGATTCTATGAACTATGGAAGTCCTAAAAGTGTAGTCAAAATTGTAAAAGTGAAGTCCTAATTGTCAAAGGTGAGTCAGGGGAAATACTCATGGCTCTTGATGAAGACAGTGTCCGTCACTTAGCTGGTGTAATAGGAGAGAGAGAGCACTGTGGTTTCCCTTTCAGCTGTACTGGGCATGCCAAGCAATCCCTGAGCCTGTGTGTTCAGCGTCAGCTTCGCAGAGTGCTTGGACAAAGTGCCACCAGTAATGCAGGCACAGGCAGGACATGCAGAATGCCGACAAAGGCATCCAATGTGCTCTTTAACTATACAACTCCCTACCTCCCCTTAGAAGCCACTCCTGCATGATGTGCATAGCAATCCCATAGGCAAGGAAGCATTTGAGCAAGAGCGTTGTGGAGGCAGGAGGCAGGAGCGGGAGAACACTGTGTGGATGGCTTCAAGGTGAAATCTCAGTGTTTCCCACCAACATATGGCCTCTATTACTGCAGCGTTCTGTGTTACACTGCAGCGACACACTGACATTGCCGTCCTGAGGAAGGAACCCCCATGGGGAAGTGTAAAGACACGAAGCTGACCAAGGTGGACAAGGGGACTTTTGACAGGGAAGGGAATGGAGCACAAGGGGTCTTGAAGTGGAGAGAAGGTTGTTGCCCTGGTTCACATTTTCCTGCAGACTTCCATGTCCTCAGTCACCCTAGGGAAGAGGGAAGCCTTTCCCTATGCATGTCTAGCTGTGAGTAGGAATGTGAGGATGCCCCGGTGGACAGGAAAACTGTACAGGTGGAAAGGGGAAAGGAGCAACTCTGAACTTGGGAAGTGGTCAGAGAGCACATAGGGCAAGAAAGCTGCAAGTGTTCTTCAGGGCATGCTTCTTTGTATCAATTTATTACTTTTTATCCATAAGCAGGGATCAGTGCATTTTAGGAAGGGAATAGCACTGGGATTGCATTTCATTTTATTTTTGCCCAAAGTCCAGAAGGCAAGCTATCACACAACCTATTCTACATCCTAACACTAACTTGCTAACAAACTATCAGAAACCCTATATCATGTCCTAATCCCAACATACACACACTATATACAGACCCCACGGGATGGGCAGAGATGGAGTGGCAGAGGATGCTACTGCTGCGGCTGGTGTCCACACTGGGCAGGGATCTCCCTTCACCACAAGCACCATGAGCTGGAGCTGGAGCTGTGGGGCCCGATGCTCTTGAGGGGCAGCCTGCAATATATGGGGGCATCTACTGTGGGCAACTGTCCAGGGAGCTGGTCTCGCTGCCAATATAGAAGGTGATGCGTGGGGCCACGGTGTCCTGGGGCAGCTGGCAGGCAGTGCAGTCCTCGACAGCGCCGGCGCTCTCTGAGCTGGCCAGGGAGCTCGTGCTGCTCCTGATGTAAAAGATGACGCGGGGGGGCACGGGCTCCTCCGGCTCTTGGAGCTCCAGGCAGCTGCCAGCACCCACGCTGCTCTCCCAGCTGTCCAGGGAGCTGGTCTCGCTGCCGATGTAAAAGCGGACCCGGGGTGGCACGCTGTCCTCGGGCTCTTGGCAGGTAGGGCAGTGTCCAGCACCTGCGATGCTCTCCCAGCTCTCTAGGGAGCTCGTCTCACTCCCGATGTAAAAGCGCATGTGGGAGGCAATGGAGACGCACGACTCCTCACGCATCAGCCAGTTAATATACGCTGCCATCTCGTCTGTCTCCCAGTACTTGAGGGAGCTGCTCCACTGGCACCTCCTGCCGAAGCAGAAGCAGCCCTGCAGCGAGTGCCACCATCCGCGAGCAGCAGTTGGACGCTGCTCCCTCTGCCCAGCTTCAGGTCCCGGCCTTGGGGCCCCTGTGATTGCCCGCTTCCTCAGCCTCTCCATGCTGCAGAGGAGGGAGCAGGCGTGAGCGCGCGCTCAGCTCTGCCATCCCCAACAGGCCGTCCCCACAGGGGCCAGACTTGCCCAGAGAGCAGGGCTGGCTCCAGCCACACACACGTGCAGAGCCAGCGCGACACACGCAGAGCTGCACATGGCCGGCCAGGAGCCACAGTCGGGCAGAGCCCCCGCCGGGTGCCCAGCTACAGTCAGGCCCCTGCCGAGCCAGCCAGGCCCTGGTGCCAGCCCCGCGGCTCCGCGGGGATGCACGGCTGCCTCTCTCACCCTCTCCTCCGCCCCACGCGCTACCTGCTCAGTAGTAGAGCTGCTCGCTCTGAGCGCCTCTCTGCTCCCCTGCCCACGCGGACAGTGGCTTGTGCGGCGCTCCACGCACCCTGTGCAAAGGAGAAGGCAGGAGGCATGAAGGCAGCCGCAAGATTGAGGACAAGCACCCCTGCTCTTGACATCCCCAGGGGGCATGTGGCACAAGTGGCTTCTTCCAGCTGCCCCCAGGGCTTTCCGTGCCCAGTGCTCACTCGCAAGCAGCCCCTGACGCTCCCAGCCCAGCTCAGCAGAGCTCTCAGCTGTCCCGCAAGGGACGCGGCTGCCCGCTCCAGAGGCGGGAGCTCCACCAAGGCTGCTTCCTTTGCGCTCCTGCCCTTGGGTCTCCACCACGTGCAAGGCCAGCAGCCGGCAAGAGCAGCAGAGAGGCTTGAGGCTGGCTCCCAAGCTGCCCTCAGCTCCCTCTCTCTGCCAAGGCGCTGCCCCACTTGCTCGCTGGGGCGCTATCGAGGCAATCGCTGAGCTCCCACCACCTCCAAACTCGCTCAGGTCCCACCAACCACCCCCGGGGAAGTCACTGCCCCAGCCCAGCTCCCTGCAGCCTCCCTGTGCGCACGCGAGCACAGCGGGGAAGGACACGACTCTCACACCCTGCGACTCGCAGGCTCCTGCTGCACTAGTGACCCTCACGCCAGTGACACAGGGGCTGGGAGGCCAGTGCCAGTGACCCAGCTCCTGCTCGGCCAATGCCAGCGCCGCCAACAGGGACGTGTGGCGTCAGCACGCGGCTCTGCCCTGCTGTGCGTGGGGCTGCGCCCGCCCAGCGCTTTGTGACCTCACCAAGGGGCTCCCGAGTGACGCTGCCACACGGGGACCTTGGCCGGGGCCCTCAGCACTCGCAGGGATCTCCTGGCAGGGCCCCCGCGCTGCAGCCCGCTCAGCTCCCTCAAGGACGCCTTCCTCCTCCTGTCCTCACCACGCCACTGCTGCCTCACGGTTAACCTGTTGTCAACCAGGACGCCCAAATCCCTCTCCACAGAGCTGCTTTCCAGCGGGTCAACGCCTAAGCTGTCCTAGTGCCTGGGGTTACTCCTCCTCAGGTGCAGGACCCTGCACTTGTGCTTGTGGAACCAAACGAGGTTCCTCTCTGCCCAACTCTCCAGCCTGCCTAGGTCCCTCTGAATGGCAGCATAGCCATGTCCATGCCATGTCATGTCATTGAATTCAGTCATTCTATTGAATTTTATTCCTGTTTCTCTTTACTTGTTGCTTTCTTTGTTGTGTATTGGTTTGGGCTGCCTATCTCAGTTCTTTGTAGTAGGCCTGGACTGAGCGTGACTGCCAGAGCCTTTCCAGGTAAATTCTATTTGCAAAGTTGTGATGCTGTGATGGAGGAATAAAGAAAAAAACTCCTCTTTTCACCTGTGAGGATGTTTCTCCCTATTCCTGTAGTTCATTCTATGCTTATTTAACTGCTGAGTCTCATGCTCTTTTCTCACCTTACGTCTTCATGTCTGTAATGACTTTATTGATTGGTGGGGTGGACAGGCCTTCCTTTGGAGGCTAATTGTAAGGTTCATCTTTAGAAAAAATATTCTGCTCAAGGTGATTTCCACAAAGAGCTTGTTTGTTCTTTTCTGACACTGCCCGGCAATCAGAGTTTTACAGTTGCTTTATTTTGATTGTGTATGGAGAGAATCTGCTCCAGGAGCGTGCTGTAGCTGAGCAGGGCTCCTATGCTGCTGCTTGGCTCCCATCTCTTCCTTTGCCAGTAACCAACGGGACCCCTGGGAGACGCAACGAGTTTTGCAGTGTGGTGTTCACACACCCAAAAATTCACACGCCGACTGGTGCCTTGACTGCATTTTCAAGCGGAATACCCTCCTGCTTCCTTCCTTGCCCTGCTCACCTCAGCGGATCCTGTGGATTGGATTTCCCTTGGCATCATGGAGAGGTCGATGCAGCTGTTTGCATCGCTGCACTTTTGGAAAACCAAAACAGAAATCAAGAAATAGGTATTTTAACCTACCCAATAGTTTAATATTAGCTGGCTGTCCTAAGCAACTTCTGAGTCCTGGTGCTCCCTAAACCTGCTCGAGTAGCCCATGGAATCCCATTGTTCCGAAAGCCCCAATTTCAAGCTATGCGTATCCAGGTAGGTCTCTGAGTGGCCATTAGGAGGCCTTACCTCTCCACATTTTAAAGTCATCCCATTCTGCTCTCAGCCACATCAAAGTTCTAATGGAACTTCAAAAGTTCCAGAGATACTTAAGGAAAGAATACCTAACAGTGAAGGTGACAGGCTGCCAATACAGGTTGTGGAGTCTCCTTCTCTGGAGATCTTGAAAATCGCTTGGAGACAGCCCTGTGCCATGTGCTCTAGGTGACCCTGTGTGTGCAGGGGGGTTGGACTAGATGACCTCTAGAGGTCCCTTCCAAACTTAAGCATTCTATAATTCTATATAACTTTGTCCATAGGAAACCAGTGAGTGTTAGATGAGTCTCATATATTTGCTGGTGCAACTACACCCTCTGTCTTGGTCGTGTCTTGCTGTGTTTGTTAAGTTTCATCTTAGCTGCAAAATACAGAGAATGAGACTGTTCCTGTCAAGTCATCTGAATTGTGTCAAAGATGCTCTGAGGTTGCGAGATAAATAACAAGGGACTTTATATAAGAAATTTTCTTCCAGTAAAGTCAGTATATTTCTTCTGATTTTCTTTAGGACCCCATTAATTATTCCGTTTGTGTTTTTTTTGTTTTGTTTTGTTTTCATTTGGTTTGGTTTGGTTTAGTTTGATTTGGTTTGGTTTGATTTAGTTTGGTTTAGTTGGTTGGTTGGTTGTTTTGAGGATGGTTGGTAAGTTGACTTTCTGCATAGAGGAGTAAATGACCTGCCTACATAAGCAATTTGGTCAAGCATGCTTTCTTAAACAGTTTTAATCCCTTGAGTAGCCTTACTTCCCAGTAAGAAAAAAGAAAACCTTTCAATTTTAAGACTTTGATATCTGTGGACTTGAATGGTAAGAGTCTCAGTACAGTAATGTGTAAAAACTTATAAATGACCACTTCCTCTTTTCTTGACCTTAACTACTCTTATTTCTATTACAGTGAAACTCCTATGATTATCCTAACATAGATCAGAGATTTGCAGAACACTAAGTTGCACAGTTGACTAATGCATTCTGATGTTATGAATACAGCAAAAGGGTTAATTTTCTTATTTTCCAGGTGACTTGCACAGGTAACTACTGTCTGTGCTTTGGGAAATGGCTACATTATTTTTTGGAGTTCTGGGATAACTAGAGAACTTGAACAGAGGGATTGTCAAACTATCTCCCATGGAACCCTGGGATATAAAAGCATCCTGTCATATTATTACAAGATCTAGCAAAATATTGTTACCTTAGTGAAATCCAAGTCTCCAAGCCAGTGTATAGGCTTACCTAGAGATAGGCATCTTCCTATTGTCTAAAACCTGCTCCTGGTAGCATAGAGTTCAGATGCCTACAGTTAATCATGAAAGATGGATGTAACTACTTGTGAGCTTGTGAATAGCTTCTTGGAAACTTCTTTAGGGTAACTTGGGTCTATCTACTCGCTCTAGCTACCATACCTACCTTGTTTGTCACCTCTCATAGTAATGAGATTTGTAACTCGGTGTACTAGAGCTCCTGTCTGAGCTGCAACTTTTGTACTGTATCTAGAAAATACAAGACTAAAATGTCACATCAGCTGGTGAAGGCTGGCATATATTTAATTCAATATAGCAATGCGCTCTGCAGATTAATTGGCATATTGGCAGTTACTTTATTGAGTAAATGCTGCCAAGTGTACAAGTACTGGTCTTATGGGATAAAACACAGTTCTATTATCAACCTCTCAGGGAAATTAGACTTGAAAGAAAAGACTGAAAAGATTTTTGTGATATTTTGTTTGTTTGTTTGTTTGTTTTTGGCTATAGGACATGAGGATTAAAAAGTCAATGCCTATGTTACAGTCAGAATTCGAAAGTTTGAGCAAAAGATTTTATTCCAATAATGGTAACTTGCTTATTTTAAGAGAATCTCGGAATTGTCCTAACAGGTTAAAGATGAATTTAAATGAAGTCTGCTACTACTACTGATAATTTAATTGATTTTATTTCCCATTTCCAAGTGAGAAAAAAGATACGACATTATCTGCAAATGGCCATATAACATCAAACCATAGTCCTATATAGCAAAGTTTTATCTTTGCAACTGTGGTTCTGGGTAGATACCTAGAAAAGAGTAAAAGATGAAGTAAATGCATAGTGATCCTTCCCCCAGTAATATTCCCAGTCTCTCTTGATGCTGGGTAAGTACAAGCAGACATCTTTAATTGTAATATTCATAAAGTTAAAAGGCTAAAAATTCATCAAAACTAGCATTTATCTACTAACAATAAGATTTTGAAATTGTTCACTGAAAGATGAATCCGGAAAGAGTAATGCTGTTTTCTGAAAAACCTTAGCCTTTCAAATACAGTTTGTTTCTACTTTTTTTTTTGGTTGTTGTTTTAGATTATTGGTTTTGGTTTTCAGGTGGGGAATTCTTTGCCTAAATTAAGAGCATATAAAAACTGAGTAATATTCCTTGTATTACACTTAAAGGAACCAATTGGGAGTCCTGCTGCACTGATGTGTGATGTCTAATCATCAGCAAAGCGGGCTCCAGCTCCTCAAATGCCCCACAGAGTTGGGGTTGATGTTGAAATGTCAGCATAGAGGAGGAGGCATGGTCTTTGTAGCATCCCCTAGCTTTATAAAGGGGTGTAAAATGTGCCAGGATCTCATAACTGTTCAGGTGACTGTACAACTCTTGCCAAGCTAATTAGCTAATTTACATGTTTGCATATAATGGGACTTGGATGAATATTTTGGTGAAAAATCATTAGATTTTGACGTTTTGAAAATTAGTTATGAACTGGATGTTTAGTAGGTGTGATAAAATAATTGAATATTTAATATGAAGCTAAGTTTACTACCCCTCCTTCCTCCTGCTTGGCCTGAGAAGGCTTCTGGAAAGCCTGAGTAGAGCAGAAATCTAAGGGGAGCTCCTCTTGGTCATGTTTCAGCATTGGTTGCTGTCATTTATTCTGCATCCTGGTGCACCATCCAGGGATTACTGCTACACTTTCACATCTGTTATTTGTTGCTCTGTTCAATTAACTTTTGACAGTCTTTGGAGATCTCATTTATCTGTAGTAGATTCCCAATTTTAGCTGGAATAGCATTGCCATTCCAAAGCTTGCTTTCCTCTCTCCTACTTCAGGAGGCATCCTAGATTTTCTTAACGTGTTCCCTGTGTATGTGAACATATGAACATGTGAACAGGTGAATTATGTGAATATATCTTTGTTAAACTAGTTAAACTAGGAAGCAGCTCCTGTATTTACCTGACTAAAATTCTATCCTGAAAAGAAAACTGGGGCATTATCCTTTGGTCTTAAACTGATATGAGGCCTTACTTGATATCAATCCATGCGTTAAGAAATTTATTTAGTATATATTTATAAATGTGTATGTGTATGTATGTAGCTATTGCTAGCTCTTGACAGAACCCAAATATGTTTATAACTAATCACTCTGGGGCAACAGTGGATTAGAAAAGTTTGATCCCTGATGTCTTTCTCAGGAGGGTTGTTACAAATGCATGGCATTACCTTGTTGATCCTTAAGTTTCGTTATTATGATTATGAAGCAAGATTTTATTTAGAGTTAATATAATGAATAGTTTCTCTGTTTGAATGATATGCATTGAACAATTACTTCCAAAGAATTAATACAGAATCTTTGCTTGAGACATTTAAAAATAGGACAATGGAGCCTTTCCATCTGCCGTGTTTCAAATTTTGATTTCCAACAGCTTTATTAAACACTGATTTTTGATATTTTTATTTTGGGCAATGCTAAAACCAACAGTTTTAACTGTTGTTAGAACTTACTTTGTAGAGAATACATGAAGAAACATGATTAGCTTTAACAATTTTATTTGATCATAATGCCTTTAGGTTGAAGGCATAATACAGTTATTGCTTATGTCTTGACTTAGAAATACTAGACAATAAATAGGGAAAAGGATAACTTTAATGATAAAAAGAGACTGTGTTATACTAATTTGCACATTTATTTTAAAGCAACATACTGCACTTGTTTTTATTTATAGTACCTTTAAAACTGCAGTTTCTGATAGGAAGTAAGTCTATAGTGTTTAATTGCATCCAGCTGCAAGCTTTATCGCAAAACAAACTCACTGAAAAAGTGCAAAGCAGGAAGAAAGTATGTGTTGGAGAATGAATTCTAAGATGCATTTCGGAGTAATTTCTTAACAGCATGCATAATTCTTTCCAGTTCAGCTGGGTTCAAGTAAAGAGGATTAAAATCTCCATTTTCAAGATTGTGGGATGATTTCTCATGGATATTGTCCCTTGTCAAACTGATGATGGTGGCTTGAGGAAGGTCCTCTCAAATGCTTTAGTAATAGAAAATGTCATTATGCAGAAGGTAAGAATTTCTGTAAAATACAGAAAATTACAGGGTTTGTATTTTTTTTTTCTTTTTGCAAGTGTAGAAACAAAATGATAAAGCAGATGCAAGTCAAATTTATCCTTACCCATAGAAATAAAAAATAAAGAGAAAAATACCAAAGAATGTACTGTTTTTGCGATTCTAATTCTACCATCACATGTACTAGAAAATATCCACGAAGTTAACTCCATCTTTCAGTGACAAATATTCCCAAACATACAAAATAACCTTCTCAAAGTTCATATTAAACATGTGTGCTAATTAATAAGAAGGCTCATGAGCTTCCAAACAGCAAGTGGCGGTCTACAAAAAGCGTTAGAGAATGAAGTGTAAGAGCACAGAATGGCTGAAAACAGAGCCATCTCAAACATACGGAAATAGAATGAATGATGCGTAAGGACAGTGAATTGCTTAGGGAAAATTTCTTTTCAGAATAACTTTAGCAGCTGTATTTTAGTTTTCCAGGTGTGGTAGAATTCCACCCGGTTCTAGATGCAAATTTTGCTATTATACATAAGGTAAAAATTTCAGAATATTAGTTGGATGAAATGAAAGATCTGATTAGGCAGGCTTTGAAGCATCTCTACTGCTGTTTTTTTTTTTTTTTTTTTTTTTTTTTAATTCTGGTGAAGAACTGCGACTTCCAATTGACAAAATGTACCTGTTTTGTGCTAATGCTTTCCTTGTAGGTTCAACATCAACTTACTATACATTCTGTATGGGACAAACATTAGACCTCATTTGATTTTATTTCCTAGGCAATTCATAGAGAAGGTAGATGAATTTCCATTAGTTATTGTCAGGTACAATTATTTTTTTTCTGCTGTAATTTGACTAAGGCTGACAGAATAATGTAAGGGATGAATATTACCCACAATGCTGCTAGTCCTTTTTTTTTTTTCTTTATTGTACACTGTTTTGCTGTATGGTTAAAGCCTTATTTTCTAAACTCAGTGTTCTGATACTTTTATTCTTTCTTCCTGGCTGAAGATTCAGCCTTCATGTTTACTCTCATGGCTTTTCTATTCGTAATCTGTAGGTCGCCCTGTTCCCTTAAATAGATGAAATAACTTGTTTGCTTTGACTTGAAAAGAACTTTCATTTCTCCCAGGGGCATCAGCCATACTCAGTTATGCTTTTTTGAGTTAAAATAAACTTCTTTTAAAACATAAATGCCTGTGGGTTTTAGCTTAAAATGGGGGTGAGGGAAGGAATAGCCATGATTTTGCAATTCCAGCAAGACTTGGGAAGAAATAAGAAAACCTCCTCAAAAATGCATCATCCCTGCCAGGCTGGGCAGGGAGGGGAGGGTGGAAACAGGACAACAGCAATAACTGGTGTTCCACAGGACCCATAAAATACTGAATGCCATTTTGCATTTGGTTCTCAGAAGAAGTGTGTCCCTGTGGTAGCTCCGAATCTTGAAAAACTTTATTCTCAGCGGAGTGGCCAGACTTGAGCTTTTACTGATGTTCAACTTCTCTGCAAAGTTGAGAAATCAAGGAAATGGTACTTGAAGAAGGCTCTTGGGGAATTGTGCCTTTGGAGGATGGATCAAAAATGGCAGCCGCAAGCAAGTCCTCTGTAATTAAAATTATATAGAAACTCTTAAGACAATATACTTTATCTTAAGCCCACTGTGTCATAGATTAAGCAAGATGCATTTGCTTTCTGAGAAGATGAATTATCCAAACTCTTCTCAATTCTCTCACCATAGCATCTGTACTATATATTTTTTAAGTCAGTCATAAACTAATTGCCAACTGTATTTATAGAGTTAGCTTTTCAAAATAGAGTTAGCTTTTCAAAATGATTCCACCTTCTCTACACTTGCTTCTTCTGCTTGATGTGTATGTGAGAAACACAAGCCTAACACTTTTGCTTGTGTCCAAAATCCAGGGTTATTTTCATCTATTTCAAAAAGTAAATGAAATTTGTGTCCTTAAAATGATCATTATAATTTTTCAGATGGAAATGAAGAATTTTAGTCAGAAGCAAGTTATTTTATCTCAAAGTCTAATTTTAGGAAAAAATAATGCTAATAACTGTTGCTATTAATTTTTAGTTACATTAAGACTATTTATCTATCACTGTGACAGATATGTATAAATCCCCAGAAATTTGTACAAGCCTAGATAGCAGGTGAGGAACCAAGCATGGAAATGAGTAAGTTAAGACTTACCTAAAATTGTTTTCAAGTCTCTTGGGTGTGTCCCATCAGCACCCATGGATTTGTAGATGTCAAGTTTATTTAAATGATCTCTAACATTATCCTCCTCAACCAAGAGGAAATCTTCCATTCTCCAGGCTTCCTTCATGGGCCTCCTCTCTGGAATGCCTGAGGACTGGTCTTAGCAGTAAAGACTGAAGCAAAGAGGCATTCAGTGACTCTGCCTTTGTATCCTTGGTCGCCAGGGCTGCCCCCACATTCAGTAGCCTGCCCATGTTCTGTCTACTCTGCCTTCTGTTATTGGTGCACTTAAATTTTGGTGCCCTTCTCATTGTCCTTGATATCCCTGGCCACATTAAAACTCCAAGTGAGTCTTGGCCTCTTTAATTGCATCCCTGAACACTTGGACAATGTCACTATACTCCTTCCAAGTGGTCTCTCCCTGATTCCACCTTCTCTACACTTGCTTCTTCTGCTTGAGTTTTACCAGCCCTCCTTGCTCATGTAGGTCTCCTGCTCCGTTTATATGACTTTGTACTCATAGGGATGCACCAATCTTAAGCTTGGAGCAAATGTTCCTTCAATATTAGCCCACGTCCTTGGATACCTCTTCCTTTTAGGGCCCTATTTTGTAGAACTCTTCCATGAAGGTCCCTAAAGAGGCCAGCTTTTGCTCTGCTGAAGTCCAAAGCTGGAATCCTAAGCCCAGCATGTGTGGTGTTTTCTATAATTTGTGTTGTAAAGGCTCTTGTATCTGCATTGCAGTTATATTTTAATTATGATTAAAATTGATGTGTATGATTAAATTGATGTGTATGTGAGAAACACAAGCCTAACACTTTTGCTTGTGTCCAAAATCCAGGGTTATTTTCATCTATTTCAAAAAGTAAATACCAGCCGCCTTGGAGGAGGTAGCTATGAGCGTTTGGATCTTTTCGGCTGCTCTTGGAAGCAGAATAATGTTATGGCATAGAGAATATGCTGTATTTATTTTGAATTAGTTATTAATGATGTAATACTCTTTTGTTAACATAGAACAGTGTGAAATTAGCACTAACTCCTTTCTTTAAAACCTTACTAATATTTTTAAATCTAGACTTCGAGTAGTAGAAAATTGTTTTTGAACTCATTGAGTTACACCAATACAAAGACCTGTTTAGATGCTTTTATTTTCAGTACTTCTTTTAATTTAGTTGAAACTGATTCCTAATTGAGTTAAGATAAATCAAAGCAATCTGTTAAACTATAGATTAGTGTTAGTGAAGCCTTGGTGATAGTTTAACTGAAAGAACTTAAGAAAAAATTTTCAGAAAAAAAGAAAAAAAAAAAAGAAAAAAATCCTTAGAATTTGCAAGCCTGGTTGTCATAAGCAAGAAATAAGAATTATGTGGTGTTGACAACCAGGGATGTTGTATTAATAAATACAAGGAATAAATATGTATCTTCTCTGTAGAAACAAATTTATCAGAGTGAGTATGGTTCTAATTAAAAGAATGTTTGCTAGATCTTTCTATCATGTATTTTTTTTTCTAAAGAAAGAGGTACTAGTTACTCTCTTCAGCTGGTGTAAAAAATTTGAATTCTGCTAGAGACCGTGGGACTTGAGTGTCTGCAGTGTTGTGCAGCAGTCAGGTCATCCACATTGTCCTAGAATGAATGCTAGTCTTGAGTTAAGAGATTTGACCACAAGGCTGTCTTTCATCACTTCTTGTAGAAATATTATCCATTTTGATGCTATTTTCTGTGTTAAAATGTGTGTGGATAAATATGTAGGGCCTATATATGTATATATGAACAAACCTAGCCTTAAAAAGGCTTCAAATGCAGCATTTTGGGTAGTTAAGCAGAGCTGAAGGAGGATTGAATCAAGTCCTTCACTTTTTTCTCCCACAGGGTATAAGAAAAGTTCTGTAGCTTGTATTTATGAAGAGTAAAGACAGAAAATATCTCAAAGGCAGAATGTAATTATCCTAAATTATTGAGAGAGATTGATTCTGGAGAAATAGAAGAATATAACATCAGTTCTTTCCTCTCTGCTTGCCTTCTGTGCACTCTGTCAAGATTTGTTTCAAGTGTTTGTCGTTGCCATCTTTACAACAGTAAATTGTTTTTAACAACACGTTGGAATCTCTTCTAGCACATTTCAGTGATTTGGGGCTCTATTTGGATTTTTCTTGCAAAGTAGGATCAGAAGTTTTCAAAGCATTCAGCCTGCAGACAAAGAAAAGTTAGGCTGCTGTGTTGAGGTTCAAGGGGAACAAAGGGGGAATATTTGTCTCAGTGGTTGGGATTTTTTGGATGGTGATTTGTCATGTGATATGTCATATTTTGTTACTACTCTGGAATTTATTCTGAATTCGGATATTATTAAGATAATTAGCAGCATCACTTGTGAAAAATAGTAAGACTTTTGAATTAGTGTTTTAACTATGCATTTAACTGTAGCCCAGTATGAAACAGATAAGAACGTGTAATTTCTCTGGAGGTATTATTATCCCTTGTAAATACTTAAAATTTACTTGTACTGTCAGTGCAGAGGAGAGACATAGACAGCAACAAAACTGCAACGACCTGACAAGCCATCAGAATCTTCTCTCCTGTTTTCCCTTTTGGATGGGAGTCCTTTGCTCTGCTTTTTCAGCCTTCTCAACTTGAATTTTTCCCTGGAGTTCTGCCTAACTCCAGCTTTCCCAAATTCATTGCACAGCACTAATCAGCACAGAAAGGACCAGGCAGCTGCCCAATAGGTTTGTTCTTGTCTAGCTCCAATACAGCTAGTCAGATTTGTGCAGTGACACTGCTGACTTTAGTCAGATAGCTTGTAGGTATCTACTCAGAGGAGTCCTTAAGTGCATCGTACCAACTCTCAAGACTTCCACCATCCCATCTCAAGCAGCAGCTAAAATTAGAAGTTCATGATAAGAGTGTTACGAAGAGACACATTTTTAAGACATTTGTCTGCTAGGGCACTACAGTTTGCTTGAAAAGCTATTTTATTTCATCTGAGGAATAGATGACAAACTGTTACCAATCCATGACCTACCCATTGAACCTCACAAAGTTCCCATGTACTAAAATCAGTTCCAACATATTTTCATTCTGTAAATCAGTTGTTTTTCTTTTTTCTTAATTTGAAATTTAAATCTTATTTCCTTTTATAGACTTACTGAGAATAATGGTATAATTAAATTGATTTTCATATGAAATATACATGAAATTTTACTATGCAATGTTACTGGAGGCACTGGTAATTATTCATTTGGCTTTTACAAGGTATTTTTCAACTAATGGTAGTTGAGCTCTACGAAGAAAAGCATTTGGAATCCTTGCATTTTGAACTTTGCATTGTAGTTAGGGATAACAGAGTAACTCTGAGATCCATTTTTTTGTGCGTATTGCCCTGCAAATCTGAATCATAATTTGTGTGCCAAAACTATGAAAGCAGGAAAAGTGCTTTGAATAACATTTTGAGTGAACAAGGGACAATGCTCTGCTGGATGAAACAAGGGAGAACTGCTCAGGGATGAGAAAGCTGGGGCCAGTGGCAGTGAGGTGGTAGAGTTCCAGATCCGGAAAAGAGGTAGCAAACTAAAGAGCACGAACACAGACTTCTCACAACATTTGACTCTCCTGGGAAAGACGAATAAAGACCGGCTGTGTGTGCGTGTGCCAAAGGGAGGCTTCATTGATCTGCATAGGATGTTGAAATTCTTGCATGTTTATCCAGTGATTGCATTGCTGCAGTGTCAGTCTACTGGTTCAGAGGAGCTCTTTTGGGAAAAGATGTGTGAGAGGATATGTTGGATCAGGAAACTTTTGAAAGAATGATACCGTGGAGCCCTTGTATTCTAAGGGCTACCCCTGCATTTCAAAGCAGCTGCTTTCTGTGATGTGTCCTGCATTTCTGGTTGTGTAGTCATCCAGAGGGGTTTCTGTGGAGTGCACAAAAGCTGTCTCTGTCCCAATCCTAACTATACATGTACAGGATGTGGGAATTAACGCTACAGGGACCTCCCTTGCATTCTTTTGATCACTTGTTCTTGTGGTTCTGTGCCAAAAAAGTACGTTCATACCAGGCTCTTCTAAATGAGTGTATCTTCGCTTTCAGTGTGGATTACAGTTTTTGAGATCATACTGCATTAATGCTCCATTCCTCCTGGGGTCCTTTCTAGAGTCCGACAGCAAGGTTCTCACCCTCCTCAGGGCAAAACCTAAGACTCTTTGGCATTTCTTTTGGTCTAGGAGCTACTTTAAGGGGCAGGACTATACCAGATCTCCTGTACTGTAGTCCTGCAATACTCATGTGGTAGGCCTTGTGCCATCATGCATCTGTCCTTTACAGGCAGCACACATAGGAAAAATTGAGAAGTCTTGCAACCATACATATGCTGGTGTGTTTTTAAAGGATCTTAAAAGCACTTTTTAACTGTGGCATGGCCCCGCTGCAGTGTACCATCAGCTGTCTTGAAGCAAAGTGAGGGGATGGAACCTGCAAGAGTCTGCCTTATTCTCTCTAAGCAGTCCAGCCTCTGAGCAATCTCAGTAGAGGAAAAAATCCTAAAAATAGCTTACACTAATAACTACCATATGGTGACCTGGAAATACAAGCAAAGGAGATGTTTTGTAGGATGTGACTGGGTATGAGTGCAGCTTGTGAGTTCTTATATCTGACGATATTCATGTGGTTGTTCATTCCTTTGTCTTGCTCATACCTATTTCCCTGGTAGACTGAATAATTTCACCTAAAAGTGTTTGACGTGTATGTCATGGGAGATGAGTGTGCAAGCTGATTAGAGATGGAGGAAGGGACTTCTGATTCCAGGGAGTGAACGAAAGAGAAGTCAGAGAAGTAAAAACAAGGTGTGCAATACACGAACTAAATGGTATTTTATAAAGGTTAGATCATGGTGAACAATAGTTTTTGTAATGATTTGTTCTGTGTAACCTGTCTTAGGTTTCATAGTGGAAGGGGAGCTTAATCAGTGTCCTCCCTTACTGTTAGAATTTAATCTCTTCTCTGGATAATGTTATCGTACTGATGTGTTTTATTTATAAAAGTACTTTGAAGCGTTGAGCTTTTGACTTCTAGATTCCATATGAAAAGCAGAAGATGTATTTTCCCTATTGCTTGTAGGATATGCCAGACACTTTTCACAGATGTCTAAAGGTTTTTTCTTTAATTGCTCTATTTTCATATTTTCAAGATAGTCCTTGAAATAATAAATAAAAAAAAAAAAAAAAAAAAAACCTTTGAGATTTGAGATTTTGTGGGAAAGAAGCAGGATCAGGTGAATATCATGTTTAGTTATTAATTCCACTAAAACAACACCTTAAAGGAAACTAATTTTCAGTGTGAATGTCTTTCACTATATCTCAAAGGCCTCACTTGACATATAGCGATAGGACGTGACTAACACTACTGACTCTTGTTACCATGAGACTTCAGCTTGTGTTTCCTTCTTACCAGCTTCTGGCAAATAGCAAGTTTCAGGTATTAGTCTCTGCAAGTGAATGCACAGCAAAATTAAGCTTAAAAATGTAAAATGAGCGAAGAGGTAGCAACATTAAAAATACAAATGAGATAAGTGAAAAAATAGATTCTCGTTGTTAAATGTTTCAGGGCCCAGTAGATGTAGATCAAACACAAGATCTAGTAAACAAATCATTTGCACTGCCATATGGACTATGTCTTTATCTGCATATATATATGTGCTACAGCATATGTCTGAGTGGCAAAGAGGAGGCAAAACTCTGTATTTCAAATGAAATAAGAGCGTTTATATATTCTGTCTCTTTATAACCAGGTGGGTCTGTAATGTTGATGTACTGAGGGTGATACAGTGATCTTATTTAAAACAGTAACAATTTGTATCCAGTAGTGTTGTATGGTAGTTGAAATTAATCCTGTCTAAAATTTAACTGAATTTCCAAATTGCCTATTGTCATCTATTTGAAATGTTTACTTAACTGCCTATTTCTTGAAGGTACTTGGTTGGAAAAAGATGAATATTTCCAGAAACTTTCTTACCAGGAGGCAAAAAAGTGTTGACAGTTGGAAAATGTCTTTATTCACCTACTGAAAAGTGAGCTTTATTCAGCAATATTAAAGTCTTATTCACTGGGAATAATTTGGCTTGATTAAAGATGATGGCTGAAAAAATTATACTCCATGAAGTATCTTAGGATTGAAATACCCTCTTCTTCCGCGGTAGGTATATTGAAATAAAAAATGTTTGAAACTCCTTTTTATGGTACGTATAGTGAAGATTTTAGTTCACAGGGTAAGTGCAGTTTTCTCAAGTTTTGTTTTAAAATACTATATAGTAAACACAGATGGAAGTTACGAGTTTTCCTCAAAAGCTGCTTTTAACATCAACAAATAACCACAGCGTTTATAACAAAACTCTGAAAATATCAAGAGCTCTCATTTGTTAGGAAATAACAGGTGAACTCAGATCTTGTCGGAAACAAAAGTGGGAATGACACACAGATGGGAAGCTTTGCCAAAACAGGGGGATGGGAGTATCAGATAGGAAGAACCTCATGGTTTGAAGAGCTAGTGCAGTATAGTATACAGTGTATAATGTCCAGGGAGGGTACAGAGTGTCATGTACAGTAACACTTGGTGTAGAATACAATGAACAAATTTGATTACATGAATTCTTAAGAGGTTCAAAGGACATAACACTGTATATGTGTGCACACATATATGTGTACACATGCATCAAACCAGTGGATCGACCCAGTGATCTTGTCATTCAACTTCTATGTGCAGAATAAGACTAAAACTGTTTAGTTAATGTATCAAACTGTGAGGAAATTTCTATCAATGAGTACTGAAAGGCAAGGGTAAGGATTCCCAGTGGGAAGAGCCATTTAACTGAAGGAATTTTAATGTTTTGCCTTAAAAAAGAAAGTAGAACATTCTAGAAAAAGCCAGAAGAAATGTAATTGACAATAATAGCTTTCAGACATAATTTTCTTACAGAAACATGGAGGAAAATATCCTAACAGACATGATATATGAGATGAAGTAGGTAATGTGTGCCTCAGTGACTGTGTTAATGCATGTGCTTATGTATAGGGAAGCCGAAGTGGAGTCTTGTATTGACTGTCTTAAGGTCTAGCTTGCGTAGCTGTTCAGTCACTCGCTGGACAGAATTCAGAAGCAAAGAGTAACTGTTCACATTTTTTTGTGTGTGTTTATGTGCCTGCTTATATAGAACACTATATACAGGGCACCATAGAAACTGCTCAGGGATGGGTTACCTGAGGTAGAACAGGAATATGTTGAAAACAGTAGGAGTACACTTGATTTACAGGTGAGGAAAAGTGGATGTATGCACATGTGGAAAGTGACAGAAAAGGAAAACAGACCTTAGGAATAATAGCGGCTTTTTTCATTTCTGTGTGAACAAAATAGATTGCAACTGGTATAACATTGACTGTACTTTTTATATTAAACAATGACTTTATTCAGTGTATGAATCTTATTCTAGATTTTAAATACCTCTAGGTTTTAGATAGTGTAAAAACTTACAAATCAAAAGGTATGGATTAAAGAACAGTCCTCCTATTAGTTGTCAACAGCTGAGAGTTATTATGAACTTATTGCAAAGCAAAAATGTTTTGTTTCTCTTGGAGAAACCCTCTTCTGAGTGTGTTTCATGTTTTGTACTCAAGTCACTACCTCCATTTGCTAAGCAAATATTTTTCTGGATTATATCCTGTAATTGCAATATTACATATATGTGATTTTTAATAGAAGAGAGATTTTGAGGTACTTGCCTTGAGTCTTTGCCTTTCATTAACTCAAAGATTATAAATAATAAAATCCCAAATCTTTTATCATACAAGTTATTTCTAATTAGAAACCATAAAGAACAGGAATGTGCAAGATGGGTTTAAGACAGGAACAGGGTGAAAACTCTCCTAGCATAAGAATTAAAAGAAGTAAAAGACTGTAGGTGATTTGTCTGGCTTGTGCCCACAGTGTGTCCAGAAAGGAGCAAGTTGCTCCAGGCTGGTGTCCTGCGTGTGGGAGAACAGAGGAAATGGAGACTAGCCCTGTTGATTAGGCCCTAGGAGCTGGAGTACAGAATCATAGAATCATTGGATCATAATTGTTGGAAAAGACCTTCAATATTGTCAAGCCAACCATAAAATAAAATCATGGCAAAAAAGCAATCAGGTTTGGTACACTTGCACAAGTCTCCCATCCTTAAGCCTCAAAGTTTTATTCACGTCTTTGTCAAGCAAAATGTCTCTGTGTTGGTTTTGATTTCTCTGCCCTGTTAGCTAAGGGTCTCTCGCAGTGAGTAGCCGGCAGGTGGCCTTGAGGGATCTCTTCCAGCCAGTAGCCCCAGCTAGGAGCTCTCCGTGGGGCTCGCTCCCCGTTGCTTCAGGGGTGAATAGCAAGTGCGTTTGTTCAGAGTGCTGCCTCTGTGCTCCAGAGAAAGAAGTAAGCTCCCTTGCATGCCCCTGGAAGCCTCACTCAGCCCCCTGCCCTTAAGCAGGACTCAGGAGGTTAGATAAATACAAACCACTTGAATGAGCACCGGAGTATAGTGTGAGCACCTGCGTACTGCCAACACAGTAAGCTCTGAGCTCAGAGTGGAGTTACCAGTGTCACGTGGGTCATGCAACTCAGAAATCAAGAAACCACTGTGGCCATACCACAGATTTCTGCTTATTTCTCCTAACCAGCCATATGCAGGACTTGACTTCTCAATAAATAAGCTTAGAATCATAGAATCATAGAATCATAGAATGCCCAAGGTTGGAAGGGACCTCTAGAGGTCATCTAGTCCAACCCCCC
>JAWLRI010000335.1:224443-238595 GCA_034781795.1 Crypturellus tataupa | reverse complement strand
GCCTGCCCTTTAACCCTTACCCACAGGCTCTCAACTCGCTCATCATCCACTCCCAGGTTGAGCTCCATGCATTCCAGAGAATACCTCAGAGTTGTTTGTTGGCTACTGTGTCAGAGACCTTTTAAAAAAATCTCTTCAGGTTTTTACTTCCTAAACTGTTACTTTCTAGCGTTTTCAATACAAAGATGGGAAGAGATCAGAAAAATGAATATAAGTCTCAGATGTGACATACAGAGCTGTTGGAAGGAAAACAAAAAAGCAGCGTGACATCTTAAAGGCATATGGGAATTAAGAAGAAAGTCTTTTACAAGCATATTAGGAAATATATATTGAGATAAAGTGGCCTGATTGATAAATGGGGAATTAAATTAATAACAGGGAAAAGAAAAAAAAAGGAATACTTCATTCACTTAAGTATCTTTAATAAGAAGAAAATATGAGTGGATAATTAGGAAGTAAATTAAATATTCTAAAATAGCTATGAATAGGCACTTAGATTAGGGAATACTTGAGATGCTGAGAATATAAAAGTTAGCTTATTCTCAATGATGTATAACCTGGAGCATTAAGGGAAATTCATTGCTCAGATGGATTTCGATTGAGATTAAGAGTTGACATCATTGAGTTCAATACAGAATGATTTGAATAGGAAAAACTCCCGAAAAATTAGTTTTGGAAACTAGCATAGAACAAAAAAAATCTAGCAAGACTGGGGAGATACCGAAGTCTTCATGAAAAATGGGGAAATGTATCACTTAGGATATTAAGAGAAGCTTATTAGGATAAACCCTAATAAGCTAAAGTGAAATAACAGAGGAATGAACCCAAAATATTTTGATTAGGGATACAGACACAGAACATTTTTATTATTATTATTTTTAACTTTTTCCTTGTTTTTAATATTATCTCATGCAATTACCTAAAATGCAGGACAGTGAAAAGAGATTTGTACAATGGAAACAGAATGAACTTAGTCAGTTTCTTCAGTTGTCCCTTCGCAAAATTAACAATATCCTAAGTGACAATCCATTCTTTTCTTTACTAAGAACTGAAAAGTATGCCTTCCAAAAACACGATTTATTAAAATTAAAATATATTAATTATGACTAATAAATAATCAGGCAAAAAGTTTTTAAAATTAAGAAAAAAAAAGAGACAGGTTATCAAGGTATCAATTGGGGAGTATTAGTGTCGATATCTTTGAATTTAGAAGCAAGAATAGTATTATACTAACTAAATTCAGAGATTATACTAAATTTTAAAATATTCAAGTAGTAACGATAAAATTTGTTTTTGGTTTGAAAAATAAGAATAGAAAAGTATTTTCTTTTTTTAAATCTTTTAAATGCTTTTAAAAAAGAGGCCGTGGTCATATGCATAGTTGATGGAAGGTGACTATGATATGCAGTGGCAGACACAGTGGCCAGGATCATGTATTGAGTTTTGCTGAATACCTGCTTAGCTGTAATGATATTCCTAGTGTGATCTAGAGTCCAAATTGAAGTATGTTATTAGCATTTATTAGCTAATCCATTAGGTACCATGATATAATAATATAATTGTGCTAAGATCTCTGCTCTATTAAATTGTTTGAATCATTAATATGTGGTACTTACAAAATGCAGGATAAGTATCTACTCCCAGTTTCTTGCAAATTAAGCTGCTCCTTTTGTATTTTGTATGTGCTGCGGTTGCTTGAATTACAATCATAAACCTCATGGGATAGATTAGATTATAAATCTCAAAAAATGCAGTGCTCATAATACCCCGTTGGTTAAACACAGGAGTAATCGGAGGAAGAACTTTAATTGAAAAACTTGAAGTAAGTTGTGGCAGGGTACTTCAGTAGAATGTTTCTCTCCCGTTTGAGAAAACACGCACAATAATATTGATTAATATTGCTACTCCTTTCAGGCTTCTCTTTCTATAACAATGAGACTTTCAAATTAATATATAGGGTTTTTAAAAATCTCTTCTTAAGTGGTAAAATGTGTGTTACATAATCTGGCTGTATTCTAAATTTGACTATCTGATAGTCATGGAACAAGGACAAACAGAATCACAGAAAGAATCGGAGTGGTTGAGGTTGGAAAGGACTTCTGGAGATCATCTAGTCAGCGCCCTGTTGAAGCAGGGACACCTGTAACACATTGTGCAGGGTTGTGCATCCTGTTTTGCAAAAATCATACTGATCTTAGAAATCAGTTTTGGTACAGTATTGGTTACTGATTCTAGCACATAGAAACTTTTTGTGCTAAATGTAATGACTTCCTTTATGCAGAAGTCTTCATAGTCAAACTCATACCAGTCAGCCTTTTTATTTTTTCTTTTAGTTTAAGCAAGACTAGAAATGTGCTAGTATATTAAGAAAGATTTTAGGTATGTACATAAAACCTAGTATATATGTTTGTACTATGTATGATTTGACAGTAAGGTCCTGAAGCTAAGTAGTTGTATGGAATCCACTCTCACTTCTCTGAATCCTTTGTAGGTTTTTCAGATAGCTTAACTTTCATATAGTGAGAAATTTTATTTCAGAAAATTTTCTTTGTATTTAGAACTGCTCAATTTGCAAAAGAAAAAAAAAGAAAAGAGAAGAAGAGATCTGCAGGGCTTGTCTAGGGGAGGGAGTTGGCATCTTTGTGTCACTTGGCTAGCAAATTCATGGTGCAGTTACTCCAGATTTGTGTGAGAATCCTAAAGGCAGCACTCTTGGTCTCCTCTGGTCTCCCATTACTACATGCACATTTCTAAGTTTTAAGTGTATTTGTTCATGCTGATTAACTGAAAGCCGTGGAGGCCAAAGTAATTTTACAAAGATTACATCTTCTGAGATTTTGTTTCCCAAAGCTATATACAAGGAAAAGTTCTGTAAGCTTCTTGTGTTATTAATTTCATGAGATAGCTGATTGCACAAATGAGTATTTTCTGTTCTATACACACTTTGTCAGAAACATACTTAGTGTAAATGCAACTTTTTTGATGAAGGAAATTTCCTTTTATGGGAGATAATAATAATGCAAATACATTTCATGAATTTTAATGATAAAAATTTAAATGTCTCATTTTAAATCATTTGTCCTAGGAATTATCTAAAAATTGTATTCCAGATGGGATTGTCTTCTATTATAGAGCAAATTGTTTTAATTGAAACATTCCATTCTGAAGATAATATTCTCATACTGTTATTCATACTGGTTGTTTCTGACAATATTTTGGATCATAAAAAGGTTTCTTCATCTATATAACTCGTAAAAGACTAATATATACTATTTCCTTCAGCTATTTTTTCTTTCCATATGTTATTAATGAAACTATAGCTATTATAGCTAAAATATGATTAGCTTTAAGCCATTTTGAAATCTAACATTTCTGACTCTTGAAATAATAACTAAAGCTTTCTTACCTGTGTGATCTAAGTATGCTATTAGTGTTTCTTGTGGAGACATAGCTGTTCTTTTATTCTCTACTCTGGGTAGGTTTCTGATACATTACTTCTGGAGTTCTGAGTCTTGTTTTCATCTTGTTTATCAATATCTTATAATTTGGAAGGATAAGTTTGCTCTAATCTAGTTATCATTTATTTGTCTTTTGTCATCTCTTGATCTATCATCTGCTGGATGGACAACTTGTAACGTTAGAAAGCTCAGAAAATCTAAATATTTTTTTCCTCACTAATTTACAAACCACAGCAGAACTCACAAAACAGGTACAAAGCTGTATCCTCCTCCTCATTGACTTGCAAAAAAAGTTTCGGAGTTACCTGGATGTACTTCATTCATGCTCTTTATTAGATACTGGGATTAAGTAATGAGCAAGGCAATGCAGAGTATGATCCTGCTCCTCTTACTGGGCATGAAAGAATGAAAGTACTTCAGGGCTTCTCTTGTGATGAAGATGCTTGCCTGTCTGGGAGGACACAAGCCAGTTTCAGGTGTTAAACAGGAGTCAGCAGCATTTCCCTGTGGCAATAATGTCCGGATGGCCACTGGGCGGCATTAGTGGCCCAGCAGGTCCAAGGAAATGATTTTTCTGCTCTTGTTAGGCTCTTTGGAGACTCTGTATGGGGTAGTGGCACCAACTAGTCGGGCTCCACAATGTTAAGCAAGATGCAACTGGAGTGAATCAAGTGGAGGGACCATCAGGTTCATTAGGGAGTTGAAACAAGTTGAGGAACACAGATCTCTTTGCTGCTTTCAAGCATCTAATTGTCTTTACAGAAAAGTTTCCTGGGTGTGTATATTTATCAGACAAGAGAAAGCAGATTAAACTTGTAGCAATGGAAATTCCATAGGTATTTATAGAAAAAAAATGAAAAAAAAAAAACCAAAAAAACCAATGAGGGTGATCAAACAAGGGAATGGGTAGTTTGTAGACTCTCCGTTCTTGGAGATACTCAAAACTTGACAGACCTTGGACAACCTGACTTGACCTTGAAGTTAGATTTGCTTTTAAGTAAAGAATTGCACTAGACAGCTTCCAATGGTCCCTTCCTACCTTCATTCTGTAATTTCATTGAATGTTAAGAGAAGTTACCTAAACATTTAGCAGAGTGACCTGCTTTTAGCTTCCTCTGTTTTACGCTCCATTCTGCATCATTCAAATGGAATGAATTTTCCTTTGATTTGAATGAGGACAAAATGAAAACCTCTCTTGACTTAAAATACCTGGGACCCAGTTGGCATGGGTATTGAGTAGTCACAATTTAACTGGGAATGAGATGTGAATGTTTTATGTGCCTGAAAAAATCCCTGCTTTTTTGACCTTGTGACAGTCCTTGTGGCATTCATATAACAGATATTTTCAACTACGTGTACCAAGTCCCCATCTGTGAGATGGAAACAATAATCCCTTCTCGCTTAATCGAAATCTGTGAATTGTGAATACTGTGAATATTCAACTCCTTAAATGTTTCTTTAGCTACAGCAATAAGCAGTGCTATAGCAAAGCCCAACAGGAAATAAATAATTATTAATTGCTTGTTTGTGAATTAGTAGGGGAATAGTAAGCCAGACTGTACATAGAGTGATACAAATACAAATAAAAATGAGGATCTGCCTCATTCCCCAGGCAGTATTTGGCCTGTAGATGTTCTGGAGCAGGCAATGAGAGGAGAAAATGGTATTTGAAAGACTGCATGGTGCACTTGGATATCTTATATGACAGTTTCTAAATCTCATCTAATTGCTTTTAAATGTAATATGAACATAGATGTTTTTCAGGGCAATAGATACTTAGAAATAGATACTTAGAATAGATACTGGAAAAACATAGTAATGTTATTGCTGATAAGGTACATGATTAATTTAAGATTAAAAAAACCATAACTGAATGTTGTACTTCCTCCAAAACTCAAGAAATAAGGAATTAAATTTTAAAATAAATCACATTACATTAAGAAAAACAGAATTTGCTTTAGGCGGCCATCCAGTCTCAAACCTCCTTACTAGTGAGACTGTTAAATGAAGGATTGTTGATGATTTTATCCTTCAAATCTGGTCAATTTGAATTTACATGTGCAATCTAACACCATTTGAGAATCAGCACTTAATCAAAATCAAAGTCAGCTTAGCAATTTCCCCTAATATTCTTATGTCTGAAAATGTGTTCCCAGAGCAGTGCCTGTGCTGCACTTAAGAGTCTGCTGATAAGGCCCCATTATCTGTCAGGGATGGAGCGGGACAAAGTGACGAGCAGTACAGTTGCGTATCTCCTAAGGAATTAAATGTCCATAAGTGTTTCCAAGACCAAGACCTGCTCCAAGGCCCGGGAGCACCATGGAATACCTCGAGACTATGCTAGGCATGACCTTAGCCTCCAAAGCAGAGGGGCTGTGTGGAAATGGTCTCTTGGCTCACTTCTTCGGAGCAGTCTCACTCCTAAACTGTGTCCAGGAATTTCTTGGGAGACTGCTGTTTAGCATGTGCCAGAAGTCTACTATAGTGTGGAGTATTGCATTTCTATTCCCTTTTCTCCAGTGGCTGGTTGGTCCAGGTAGAACATTGTCGTGTTCTCACTGCCTGATCTATCTCAGTTATCTCTGTTCACCACCACATTGTGCCCTGAGATGAACCAAAATGCTGAGCTTTGGCCATGCTCAACAGATGCAATGTAAATATATAAGAAAGCGTATTACCACAAAAATGGAATAGGAGTGATTACTTCAGACTGTCAATGTATAGTTGCAATTCACTAACTTGAGTAAAATGTGAGGATGAAACATAGATTTTTCCAAACTTTTTTTTTTTTTTTTTTTTTTTACAGACGTTTAAACACTGTATCACATTACAAGAAATTAAGCAAAACAGACTGAAACGAAATGCTGGAAAGTAAAGAATGGTTCTCATTTTAATCAAGTTCTGTACAGAGTGTATGCAGTTATTGGTACAAGCATACTCACTGCAGTCTGCATTGCCTTTGAACCTGATTTTGATACCAGAGGTGGGGGGAGAAAAGTGCAAAGAGAAGTCAGGTAAACAATTCTGCATCTTTTAAGGAAAACTTTTCTTCATAATAAAGGATATTAAAACCAGTCATCCAGATCTGATTTGTGGTTGGATGCATGGGTATACACTACAATACATTGAGATTACCGTAGTACAAATTTCCCACTCATCTTCTAACTTGCAGCTGTGTGAGTGGGCAAAACATTTTACACCTTTCTCTATTTTCCCTACTCTATTTTTCTCTTTAGGGTAGGGATTCTGTCTTCCAATGTGTAAAATGCCCTACGCAAATCTTAATTAAAGCATTTGAAGATTACCATTATACAAGTTAAAAAATGATGTAGTTACATGGCACATGAGGTAGCAATGAGTTACATTTTTTACAAGATGTATACTGTGTGTATATTACATTCTGAGAAAAAAATACCTTTCTAAAACTTCATTTGGGGAAAAAGGGAAAATAAGAATTTTAGAAAAAAACAAGACCATGTAAATGGTGCATGCTTTTTAGATACAAATAGACTTCTTTGAGCCTTACTTATAGAGTATTTATTTGCTATTGTCCTTTCCTTTTTCAATTAGATTTGTATTTCAGCCTCCAGGGAATTCCTCTATCCCTGTAAATTTTAAAAACAGTTTTTATCAACTCACTATCAGCTAATATGCTTTGGAAACTCAGTTTAAATAAAACTGCTACTAAGTCCATAATCTCTACTAAAATTCCAGCGTGTGTATGTTGATGTCTTTATAGATAAATAATGATACTAAAAATGCATATTGATATACACAGTTTATTTTGCAAAAAGCAATTCTTAAAACATCTAGCAATTGAAGTTTAACTTTAATTCATGGTTAAGTGTTTTTGGCGTGGATGTTTTCTGTTTTTTAAAAAAATATCACACACAGTAGTGTAACAATTCACTGAAGTGGTTTTGGTTTCCCTTTGGTTTTCAGCTTGTGTTTGAATATCTGACACAAGGGATGAGCACTTTTTTAACATTATACCTGCAAATTCAAATTGAAATCAATTGTCTTCTAGTAATGAAGTTTTAGCTGAATCTGCAGCTCTGTATTTTACTTCTGCCCTTTTCATGTTCTTATTTAATCTTGCATAAATAGATTCAAAATATTTTGAATTTTATAACAAATATTCTTCATAGTGTGGTATATGTAGATTTATTTTAGATATTAATATGACCATTCAGAAGGTTTAAACTGTATATTCCCATATCCAAAGATAGTAGTACATTTAAATTAATCTGTTTGACATTTCCAAATGTTAGGCAGTGTGCATTATTGTCTACTGTAATGAATTAACTTACCAAGGCATATGAGTAAATTCCTATGGCTATGGCCAGTATTGAAGATCTAAGAAAAAGCAAGTGGTTGCATTAAAGGTAAAGTATACAAAACAAGTGAATATATGAAGATTTTTTTTCCTTCCAATGCAGTATGCAATTTTCTGTGATCTAAGTAGTAAATTTTGCAGTGTAATTCCAGTTGCCTTTTGGAATTCCTCAAAGTTTTGGGAAGTTTGTAGTACATTTCTGAATGATGAGTCACATCATAGGCTAGGATCTACCTTTTTCTCTGGTGTAACGCTCACCCTTCCACTACCTGTGTGTTTCCAAAGTGAAAGGTCTCCAGTCGTCTTTGAGAAGTGTCCACCTGGGCTTATTCCAAGTGGGAGCATCCAGATGCTTCAGCAGGGGCTGTTTGATACTGCTTTTGAGGAGATTCTTCTTCACTCAAGGTCTGATCAGGGTCATTTTCATAAGTTTTGTTACATTGGCTGCTTACTTCCTCATTCCATTCATTGGAGAGTTGTTCTTTGTTTAAAAACAGTTTTATCCTACTCCCATGGCTGTATTCCTGTAGTGTTCAGTAACTGACCATTGATGATCTGTGTTTAAAGCCCTAGAGTCATCTGGTACCTGTACTTTTTGGGGCCCTTGTTATGATTCCCTCTTCTCTTTCCAGCTGTTGTCTTCTGACGACCTTAATAACTATATTATCCCAACATAGTCCCCATCCCCTCAATCTGTGTTCATTAATAGATTACTCTACAAAAATAATGATCCATTAGAAGACATACATCAATAGAGACTCATATAAACACAACTGTCTGGTAGCTAACTGGAACAAGCATCTTCTAGTTAGAGCAAAATCACAGTATGTTCTCAAAATTCATAAACTTCACACAAGTGCATGAGGATTTTTTCTTTTAAAGACATTAAGATGCAGGTGCCACATAAAGCACCTGCGAGGTGAGCTCGCCTGAAGGAGGATGTTGTCAACTATTATTTCAAGCATTCAAGTATTAAAGTACTATTAAGAGAAAAGAATATAAAAGTACTACTAGTGAAGTTTTCAATAAATATGGCTTTTTGTTTGTTTATTTTGGGAAACATCTCAAATCAAAAGACAGGAGTTTTGTAATAGCATCATGAGTTATGAGTGACAGTTGTTCACATTTGAAAAAAATGCTAGAGTGTTCGAGGTAGAACTTGCAGGATCACTAAGATATACTAGGGTCCAAGTAAGTGTTTGCATTTCACATATCTGATGTGATTAATATTCCTTCCCTAGGGAAGAATGTAATTTTTAAATAATTATAACCCATTAATAGAATCACATTGCACAAATTAGTTTTTAAATAGGACATTACTTCTATTCAAGTAGATTTTGGAAGAGATAATACAGGAATTTTTGGTTGAATAACTATGTCAACATTCATACTGTAATTTGTAAACAAAACCTTAAAAATATTCAGACTTACTTACATTCTGCTACATGTTCTCGTCTTGGTAAAATGGAAGAAAAATTGCATGAATAATTTCTTTTACAAGCAAAAATGTAATCATTGCCACATTTTTTTTTATTTTATAAAATACATGTACCTATTTCCATTACAACTGAACAGCAGAATGCACTGAATTCACCTTTTTCTTCTTTTTTTTTTTTCTCTTCAGTTCCTCATATGGAAAAACTTACAGCTTTATTTATCTTTGAATGTTGGTTGGAAATAAGAGTTGGGTGAGTGTCAGAAATTGCCTGTGTCTATTTTGTATTTCTGAAGTAATTTTTTTCTTCAGTTCTGAAGTACCCCTTGTCTGGCTTCCCCATTCAGCCTCAGTAGGTGGGTCTGATTGCTTCCATTTTCTTATGATGATGAATTGTGCAGCTAAATCAAGGTAGAACTCGCTGCCTGGCAAGACTCAAACAACCTGAGTCTGGGATTTAACCCCAGTGTTGTTGCTAGTGCCCCCTGTTTATATTCTACACAGAATATTATTTATGACTTTTCTTGTGCTGATCCCTAAATCTTACTATGGAGCATAAATCATACTTTAATATTCTTCTTTTTCCACATTGTGGAACCAGCTTTATGCATTATTCTTCTTAGACTAATTTCAATATGTGCCCTCTTCCACTTCACCATCCCTCTTATTTCTTCCTGTTCTATAAATATTTTTTTGGCTGCATTTTGTAACATGTTGGCATTTAGGTCTTCTGATAAATAAATTGCTTCTGAATTCTGTATCTACTGAGTCTCTGTTATGCCTCTGTTTCCTTCGCTCTTTCCTCAGGATTCTTTTTTTCATAAATAGTTCATGGTTCTTGTTTCCTGGTTCTGTTCTTTTCAGTGTCTGTCAATCTTTTCCTGTGTTTTGCTTTTTTTTTGCCCATTTTACTGTGCTCCATTTCCATCCTCCCTCGCTATTGCCTGCTTTTTGGTTTTCCTTTGGTTTTAGATCATCTTAAATTTTCATGTGTCAAATAGTTTAATTCTTCCTGTGTCCCCTCTCTTTTTTGAAGAGAATCAGAATCACAGAATGGTTGAGGTTGGAAGGGACTTCTAGTGATCATCTAGTCCAACTCTCCTGCTCAAGAGATCTGTTTCCTGACTTCTATTCTTTTTTTCCTCACACTTGACTTTGTGGCATATGCAATCTAGTTAAATTCAGCAAATTCATTATCAGGTTGATGTGAGTCTGGCTCACCAGGTCTGTGTGAGTAGGAGCGACAGAAGGTTTTAAGGCGTTGTCCCACAGGCAGTTCCCCTGGAAGGAATATAGCTACTGTTTTTTACAATTCTGCCTTTAAAAATGGTTTATTTTAGTGGGAACATGATAACTTATTGAGAGAATTCACACTTTCTGCTGGTTTTCAGATAGGTTACTTAAGTAAGTGACTTGTTTCTGGATTTTTCATCCAAATAGAATTCTTAAGAAGTATTTCAAAGATAGGATATTGTTGTATGTTTATGCTTACTTTTTTTCCCCCCAAATTTTGGTAGGGCTTACATCAAACTGATCTTTGGAAACTTTCTGAAACACGAACAGTAGTCAGTCATCAGTTTCTCTTCTGAGGGGTCTGAACCTATTCTACCAGAGCTGACATTTTGTGCAACTGCAGCTCCTATTACACTTTAAGTGCAAAGATTGATAATCTTCAGTGTGGTGTACAACAGTGTACTTGTCCCTAGCATTAAAATCAGGCAAGATTGATTTTATTTATTCATTTGTTTAGTATATTCTCCTGGTCAGTGAAGACAATAAATTACCTTCCATCTCTTAACATTTCCACATCTCATATTTTGTTCTTGAGTGTCAAGCTAAATTAAATTTGCTATGATAAATGTTTTATCTTCTTTCTCCATAAGTCAGTCCCAAATCTCTGACCAGTTTTCTTATTGAGCCCTGGAGACTTACAACAATTATTGCTATAATATTTTTTTTCTGTCAGTTTGATATATCCTCCTCGTTTGAGCAGAGTCTGCCTTTCTGGTCATTTTGCACAACAGAAATATGTGAATCTAGGAGGTACATTAGATATTATTTCTTCTTGTCAATTGTTATTTCCATCTGAACTGTGCATCAGGCTAAACGATATCTTTTACAAACAACTTGCTGCTGAGAGCAGCTCATTTTGGAGAGGCGCTGTGCTGCTTGGAGCTGGCACACAGACTAACTGCTGTAATATACTCGGCGCATAAGGACACTTTCACTGAATCAGACCAGAAAATCCCTTTCCCTGGGATTTTCTCCCTGCCAGTGGCCAACCCACCTGCTCCCTGTTGCTCTAAGCATAGGGAATGGCAGAACAAGGAGCTTCTGCTTTCTTCCTAGAAGATCACGGTCACGGTGCCAACTTGGCACTGGCTTTGCGAGGCTTCAGGACTGAGGCTTGTCAGGCTTGCTTTATCTGAACCTGGCCTACCTGGAGCTTTTGGGTTTTAGCTTCTTTAGCTGTAACAGCAGTTTTTCTAGTGTCGGGTGGCTATGCCTAGTTTGTTCTACTTCTGCTTAGCTTTGCATGTTACAACCATAATTTTTATATAGATTGTTGTAAGAAGTCATTGTTCTGTGTAAAAATGAAATATTTATAACATAGCTATGTAGAGGAAATAGAAACTATGATAGTAGAAAACTTAAATTATACAGGTAATCAGATAGAATATTATAAGAAGAGGAGCACATGCTGACACTGGGGACCCCAAGGTATAAAAAACTCAGCAAAAATTAGTTAAAAAATGCAGACCTTAGATCTTTGCAATACCAGTTCTATAGCAACAAAGAGCAAGTGGTAAATGTATATAACAGATTGATCTGTAGTATATTTCATTGTAAGATGGGCATGCAGGTAGTGAAGAGAATGAGAGACATGCACACAGTGAAGAGAATAAAGTGTAGAGCATTTAGCAGAGATATAAAAATGTCTCCAAGCAAATCCTAGACTGAGTTAAACACTAGTGTCCCAGCAAAGGCCTCGAGGTGGTGGTGGTTGGGTTTTCCTCAACCCCTGGACCAGACTTAAGATATTAAGTCCAAGAGGGAGAGTAGAAGTGTGAGACTAACACCAGAAAAGGGATGTGAACCATTTCAACTCTATTATGATTAATACTTTTTCTGTAATCCTATTCTTTTACTATCTTTTTTTGTATCTGAAATAAAAATAGTTCAGGATCAGACTGTTAGTTCCGTTAGTTATGGCAGTAAATTCTAGATATTACATCAGAAATATGTTTCCATTTTGCTCTTCGCAGGATTTGGGGAATAACTCTCATCAGTAAATATTTTCCAGTTATTAAAGAACTATTTAAGATTTGAGAAACCTGGATTTACGTATTCCAAAACTGAGTTTCAGGATGGTGATTCTGCTGGGGATAATCCCCCTTTTCCAGAAAACAGACTAGCTTCCCTTTTTCAGTCTGAAGCTTATTTCTGTGTGCGTACTAGCTTTTCATACTACAGCTGGCTTGGATTCACAATCCTGGCCTTTGGTCTATATGACTCTGAATATATTTAATGAGTAAGTGTTTACTGAGATTCCTAGTTCCAGTGCTAGCGTATTCGAACCTCCACCCTGTTCCTTCAGACCTTGTTTGGCAGGGCACAGTTGTGTGTGGCTTTGTCTCAATTTTATTATGAAGACTGTTGCTAAGGCATGTGGAGGTATGTGATTTAAAGGCATATAAGAGTATAAAAGAAAAAACACAGGAGTAAAATCGTTGATAGGGTGACTGCTCAAAGATTAAAAACAAAGTATAAAGCACTAAGAAAAAAAAATGAAAAAAAAACTTAAGGAATTCGGCAAGAACAAAGATCAGCCCATTCTAAGAGGCAGTGGAAAATGGCCTTTCCTTAGCTGTCTGAGACTTCCTGCACACCAGAAACACTGGTTACCTGGTGAGTGAGGTTATGATTTCTAAGTGTCATGAAGTTACATCCTTATCCTGACAACTGGCATGTATTTCTTCTTCTAAAACAGTGAATCTCATGAGGGAAAACATAGGAATCCTGAAATCTTTGAGCTTCTGGTGAATGATCAGAAATCTCATGTAGCCTGTTGAGCATCTGTAACTCTTAGGAGCATTACTGCACCTACAGCAGCTCAGGAATGGAGCAGGCTTGTCTTGTCTGCGTACCCCTCCAAGCACACACCGACAGAGAGTCCCCTTGGTCTACATGGTAGCATGTAGTTTTGTGTTCCACTGGCACAGAAGATGACCAGTAAAACTTGACTGTAGTTTAAAGAGCAAGTATTTACTCAGTGCACTTGTAATTTGATGCATAAATCCATCTGTGGAAGAAAAGAACTGAGCGATACATGGAAATTGTGTAATTTCATTGAATATCTTCCAACTACGAGGTGTTTGGGTTTTTTGTTTGCTTTTGTTTTTTTAACTAACTCATCTATTTTGTGAAGGGAGCTAAGTCAAAAGAATGTACAGACCAAGATCTCTGTACTGTGAGCACTTGTTGATTGCATGTTAGTGTTCAGGGACTCAGACCTATCAGGTATGCATTTCTTCCAGGCATTTTAAGTTCAAGTACTGCTTTGTCCATACTAGTAAGTTAGATGATCCCTAATTTTGCAACAAAACAGTTACTCTAGAATTGTGATATGGACCATATATCATCTGTGCTTTACATCTCAAGGACATTTAGCAATGTAGCAAATATCCTAAGCTATTCAAACTTCTCAGAATGATTGTGATACAGAGCTAAATATCCAGGCACTGATAACTTGAGATTAGTAAGAAACACTTTTTCATAGCAAAAGGAGTTTATCAGGTTGGCCTAATAAAGAAAATAAATGACATTTGTAACTTTTTTTATTATGCATGTGTGTGTCACTTATGTTTCTCAGAATCAAGTTCTTTCACTCTTCTCCAAGTAAAGAAATCTGGCCTTTTCATT
>JAWLRI010000335.1:193782-224343 GCA_034781795.1 Crypturellus tataupa | reverse complement strand
GTAAGAAACACTTTTTCATAGCAAAAGGAGTTTATCAGGTTGGCCTAATAAAGAAAATAAATGACATTTGTAACTTTCATGTGTGTGTCACTTATGTTTCTCAGAATCAAGTTCTTTCACTCTTCTCCAAGTAAAGAAATCTGGCCTTTTCATTGGTTCAGTTAGCAGTTTACAACTCAGGTCTTTCCAATGCAGGGTTGCAGAACATTGTTTTGTCCTGCCGTACTTTCCTCTGAATAGAATATTTATACAAGGTACTGTCTGCAAGATTCATACTTACAAAGGCTAACTTCAAAGTGTTTTGCCTGATGAGCTGGTAGGATCACCTGCCACTCACCCATCATTTTCTGACATGTTTTGTGACTTCTATTAGACCAAGGTATTGACTTGGTTTCTTTTTCATCTTGAATCTCACCCTGCTTCATCCCTTCATATATCAGGTGTTAGCTGTTAATTTTATTATGATATGCTGCATTCAAAAGTAATTCGTAGAATAGAGATTACAGTTTAATTCAATTTATTTTATATTTCAAAGCTTTTCAAGAAAATGAGTGAACAGAAAACATGAACATTTTAATTAGAACATGAAGCCTCTTGAACTTTTTAGTAAACTATTTAATCCTTGTGATTGGAAATTCATGGCAATGGCTTGCAATTTTTTTAAAAGCTATATACTTAACAAAATGTTAACATGTTTTGAGATATTTGGTTGTTTGTTATCCATTAGCATAAATCCTGTTAGAAAAGTTAAATGAATGTCATCGAAATTATTCTCGGTGTCATACCCTACAGGAGTCAAATATTGAACCTCTTTCATTTCATTGCTAGTGTCTTTGTGTATTTAGGCATTTTAAGTCCTTAGTGGATAAGAGTCCCATCAAATGTTATGTTTTAATTTAATAGAGAAAAGTTGACACTTGTCATCCCAGTTTTACAGTCTTTATGTTTGAAATATTTTCTACTGTTTCCTGATTCATTTATTGATTTATTTATGTAATGCAGTGCTGAACTGCATTTCCCTAGCTGCAGTGCTAGGGAAAACTTGATTCAAAAAGAAGATTTTTAGTTATAGAAATATAAATACAGGTGAGATAGATAGATAGATAGATATACCTTTTTCATTAATAGGATGAAAGAAATGTCAGGTAGGAAAAACAATTTTAAAATGTATCCTGATAGCAGTGTGGGTGCATTGTTAGCTTCAAATATTTTATGTTAGTAAAATTCATTAATCTTAATAGAGTGTTACAAAAAGCACAGTTTCCCCAGTATGTAGGCTTTAATACATATTATCAGTACAGAGGAGGGTATGTGTCGTGTGTCGTCCTATTTACTATCCACATTCCTTTCTTTGCTTTGAAGTATCCACTTCAAGAAGACTTTCTGTTCCCGTAGCAGCTCCAAGGTTGCCTTTGTGCATCCTCGCTGGCAGCTCTGCCCTGGTCTGACTTCACCATCGGTATCACAGGTGGGTGGTGGTAACGCGCACATCTCCGGGGAGCCACCAAATTCGGCACAGACAGGAAAAAGGCAACTTGCTCAGAGAGTGTGAGAACACCTCCTGGGGCAGCCTCACGTTTTTCCTGGCAGTGCTTTCTGGAGCCCAGAGGGAACTAAAGGAGTTGCCTATTCCTCTTGGGGCTGGGACCACCATGCCTTGTGGTGTTGGGGTTACGATATGACCAGGACCGAGCGGTGGCTACAGTGTGGGGCGCTGGGGCCATGGGGCGCTGGGCTGGTGCTTCCACCCAGGCACTGCCAGTCCTCAGAGCTGCGTCCTGCGTCTTCCCAAGCAGGTGCCATTAGCAGTGTGATATTTAATGCATAGTCTGAAATCATTCAGGACTGCAGTGCTCTGCATGTTTGACATAGGTATATATAATTACTCTTACTGCACAGTGTAATTAGCTGGGAATTTTCAACAACTTCTGGGCACCAGCTTAATCTCAGTCTTTAGAAGATTGTTTCATGAAGTACTAAAAGCACAGGGTTTGTAATTCAGTGGGAAATGAAGATGTTTAAGACAGGTAGTGTTCTGAACAGACTGCATCCCGAGTCCTGTGCAGGACAGCGAGGATCTCCAGGGCCTGGGAGAGTGTGTTTCCCCAGGACTGACTGCCCTAGCTGCTTTGCATGCTGAATTCCCACCATGAGCTCCGTGAGGGAAGGCCCTGCCGAAGCAGGAGCACGGAGGAGCTGTGAGGCAGCCAAGCACTGCTCAGGGCACTCGTAAGAGATGTTCTGGCCTTGGCATCGGCCGCCTCATGTAGCCACTGAGGGCACAGCTGCTCATTCTGTTTCTCCAGACATTCTGTTTCTCTCTGTTCAGGTGGTGAGGGAGCGCTTAGCTAAGGAGGGTTTAGCTTGTTTGGCAACACTGAGTGCTATTTTTGTATTTCTCAAAACAGTCCTTTCTGACATAGTTTCAAATCTTACTGTTGGTCTCTCTCCCTTCTCTCTTCTCCCCCAAATTTATTTTATTAAAACAGACTGTTGCTAACTCTGCATGACTATATTCCTGCCTGTGAAGGCTTCGTTCCACTTAAAGTCCTGGGACTTTATCAGCAGAAGAGGCAGCAAGCCTCGTCCTGAGGTTGAGAAGTGAGATGATGGAGACACAACAGCACAGTGTGTTATTGTGCTCTGGCATAGCTTTTTATGAGACCTTGGGCAAGTATCTACTCATTTCTCAGTACTGAAACTGGTAATTGCCTCTATGGCACTAAAGCTGTCTCTGACTTAGTAGCAGTGAGCAAAAGTATATTTTAAGTTAGAAGGCCTTACTCAGGAGCACAGCTATGAACAAATGCATAGAAGATGAGCTGCTGAATAAGTGGACTTACTGCCTTAATCCCTGAAGCCTAAAATGAGTGAGATTAATCTAGAGTTCCACAAAGTTTGCTGAAGCAAATTAATTTGAGCGTTAGAAAGCATTTCAGAAAAATAGGAAGATTGCCATTTTTTTAATCAAAGTTATTCTAGAGGAAACTTCATCACAAATCAAAATATCTGTTAGATTTCTCCTTTATTCCAGTAACTCTTAGTAATATAAATGACATTATGTTTGATGAAAAATATATTAGCTTGTGCCGTATGGTGTTGGAAAATTCCATTTCTTGTGCCATCTAATCAACAAAACCAAGTTGCATTCAAAGCATGAGCAGAATGTGATTCCCAACCATGGAATTTGGTCCAAGGTAGCTCAGAGTGCTGATAACAGTGCAGCAGACCCAAGAATAATTAATGGTAGGAGCTAAGGTAGGTCTTTAGGATATGTTTTTACTTAGCATACTTCTGGGAACAATTTTAGCAAGCTCATATGTAGCTGGATATTGATAAATCACTACATATTCCCAGCAAGGGGACCAGCGGTGATAGCCATCCAATTCAGGATAGAGAATATGTGGTTTGAACACTTAATAAAAGCTCAATTTTTCCTCATTTCATTTTGGGGAGAGAGAATATTTCTTTTTCTGTTCCTGGCCAATTTATTATCATTTTTAATTCTATCATATCTGATGTCCTTAAGTAATCACCTTTTAATCTAATCTTAATCTCTTTACCTTTTCTTTTTCACAAAAGTAATATAGGAAGCAGTTTGCCTAAAGGTTTGGGAGATACCAAGTTCTGATTGTAACACTCTTGTGAATACTTCTTTCCTACCATATCAAACATGATAAATCATCTCTGTTCTACTGTAGTAGTTTAATGTAAAAATCACCAGTGTTGCTGACCTACCTGCTTTACTGCAGCGTGAATGTACATGGGGAGCTCCTGCTATGACTCTGTACTGCAACCTGCTTAATAGTGCCCCAAACCACTCAGGTTTTATTATTAATGCAGGAAACTAAAAATAGGTGGTGTTATCTTTTGCATTTGTTTTCTTTACAAACACTAAAATATACAAAATTATTTCCTTATTAGTCTTGAAGGTTGTTTTAGCTTAAGACACTTATTGAAAGCCTTGGGGGATACATGATTGTAAATGTTTTAATCAGAAAAGTAGATAGATTAACTGTTAAGTTCAATTTTATTTTAAAATGTAGGGAGGTAGTAAAAGCAATGGACAACAGCAAAGTGACTTGTAAGTGCAGTCATGTACTTGATGGCTAACACATTGTGCAAGGATATTTTGAATACGTAAGGTAAACATGGCCTGTATTTTGGAAGGTTTCAGTAAAATATACTATTGTGTTGTACCTTGCAGTCTCCTTGAAGGTCTAAATAGTCATTCTTTTCCTTATGTTCAAATGTGACTGTACCTGGTAGAAATTTACTGAAATGACTAGAAGATAGACTGTTCTGAGATGCGGTCAGAAAATTAGACTCTCCGTTCTTTGTAGAGAAAGAACTTGCCCTTATTTAGCCCAGTGCTGTTGACGACCCTGGGAGTCCTGTCATACTGGAAGGTTGTCATAATTACGGTTAGGGTTTATTGATGTAATTACTGGCGACAAGATGATTATCTCAGGAGATCTGATGACATTCTTATCTTAAGCAAGTATAATCAAACCAAACCAGATGAGGAATATGGATTGTAGTAATAAACATACAGCAGTGTGACTGAGCTGTGTAGGGCTAGTATAAAATCTTATATACTAACCATTTTCAGAGACCCTTTAAAAATTATTTTCTTGAAATTTTATCTCAGCTTTAAAGAAGGATACAAATTATAGTTGTCTTCAAGGAAGCAACAGGCTGAGGGCAGGCTTGAATGAGAAACTGGAAACGTTGATAGCATCAGGAAAGAAATCTATAGGCCTAGGAAAGTACAGGCCTTTTCTTTCATGAAAGTATGAAAGAAAAAGATGTAAGAAAAGCAAGTGTAGGAATACTTGTATAAATTGCCAAATAAGTTCCTTTATTATGCATCCTGTGTCCTCCTTTGGGGCATTTATAAAGAGAAAAGGTCTCCCAGGCTTAATTAATTACACTGAAGTGTGTTTTATTTTGGTCTTATTCTCTGGAGGTGCCCAGCACCTTCCAAAATGAGTAACTATAGTCACTATATAAAATTTTAAGGACAACAAAGTAGGTGTCCTTTTTATTATAGGCTACACAGTAAAGAGTAGAAAAGGATTATGCAGAAGTTAGGTGGCAAGGGATCCCAGGACATTTTTGGTGCAGTCTGCTGCTCAAAGCAGGACCAGCTGCGGGGTCAGTCCACGCTGCTGACGGCTTCATCCAGCTTGCTTGTAAAAGCTTCTAAGGAAGAAGACTGCACAGTCTATCTGGGCAACCTCCTTCTCTGTGAGACTGTCCTCAGGGCGACAAAAGTCTTTCCTTACCTCCAGACTGAATCATCTCTATTTTAGTTTGTCTCTGGTCTCTCATCTTCTCCATGTGCATCTCTGTAACGAGCCTGTCTCTGCCTTCTTGCTGAATACCTTGCAGGTACAGACCAGCTGCTGTTAGCCAAAACTGTCTCTTCTCTAAGCCCTTCAAAACTTAATTCTCAGAGCAAGTACTCCAGCCTGCAAACACCTTGACAGTCCTTTACTGAGCCCAGTTTATCACCATCCTTCCTGTATTGCACTGCCCCAAACTGGACTCAGTATTTGTGCTGGACTCAGCACAAACTCCTGGGGTGCTTGGCATTTCACAAGCCTCTAGCTAGAGTATGTGTTAATAGTGACCCTCTGAGCCCGGTCATTCACACAGTTCTTCACCCATACAGTTGTCCACCCATCCCAGCCATGATATTGTGGGAGCAGTTTTTAAAGTCTTGCTAAAATCAACATATTTGATATCTACTGCTTTCCCTTCATCTACAACTCAGTTGTTTTATCCCAGGAGCAAAATTTGGGCCTTTCGGTTGACAGTTGAAGACCAAGACGTCTATAGTAGCATCGTCTTAAATTTTCATAATACACCACATTGGTTTGAAGACTGTCTGAAAAGAACAGTTTTAGTGGCTGGCTGCCAACGGGCTGTAAACAGGAAGTCATGTTTATCAGCAACTGTGAATGTTTCTGAAATAAAATCCATATAGAAGAGGTGGACTTAATTTGAATGAAAAAAAAAATCAGCTTTTCAATTTGCAAACTTGCTCACAAACATATATTTAAACTGAAGAGTGTGGGAAAGTCAACAACTGTGAAAGAGAGTATGATTCAGGATGAAGCATCTACTGCTGATGGAATCACAGAAATTCTGTAGCCTTGGGCAAAGATACAACAGGTTTGAAATCTTCGGTTGTGGAGCCCCTCAGTAACAATAACCATGATGAGTTTATGTGTACTGTCCCTGCAGATTCATTCAGAAGAATCACATATCTCTTTTCAATCTCAAGAAGGGAAACTGTATGAAAACAAGGAGATGAGCAAAAGAATTCCTACAATGAGAGCAAATAGCTCTTCCAGCTTACGATGGCGTTCCCAAGCACAAATAGAGTGACTCACTATGTCACTAGTCACCTAATGTGTGATTTATTATCAACAGCTACAGAATATGTTAACTATGTTGAAATATGTTTACTGCTACAAGTAAAGTTGCGAGTAGGTGAGATTTGATCCAGTCTTAGCCCTTGTAGAGGGCTGAAATTTTCCTAAATTCCGCATGTCCTTCCTGGAAGTAAATAGGGCAGGAGTTTCTTTTATTCTTCTGTCTGCTTTGCTTCTCGGTCAAACGTTTTTATCAGCTGCTGGGTGCTGTATAAACTACATGTGACTGGCTGCCTGGGATGTTTTGGGTCCTACAAGGCTGTTTGAATAACTGCAGCTCATAGATGAGTAAAGCGGATTGCAACTTGTGAGCTTAGGCAAAAGACTTTTCAGAATGACTGTAATGAAACCATGAAGTTACTCGTGATTGCAAGACAAGGGCCAATTGCAAAGAATTGTAGAAAAATTCGACTCAGCAATAATAAAATGAAAAATGAAGTTCAAAATGGGTAAATGTAAAATGATGCAGATGGTGAGGGGAGAGGACAAACCTAAGTTGCCATTTAAAATACAAATTTTGAACCATTGCAATCAGAAGCTAGATTTTAGAGCTAGGAAGAAGCAAGCCCTAAAAACATAACCCTACTGACAGTCAAAAAAAAAAAAAAAAAAAGGCGTTTTTAGGATTTATTAGGGAGGAAGTAGATATCAGAGTTGAAAAAATCCTTAACCTACAGTATAACTCCATATTTTTTCCACAGAATGCATCCTGTGTACAATTCTCCCTTCCTGTAGCAAAAAGAAAGTTGATACAGAGTTAGAAGAGCTTAGGTAAGCAGAGTAGATCTGCGTTATCACTTGGTGCTGTCTCTATCACATTCTGCCTTTGAGTGTGGCCTCTAGTTTTCTTTGCAATTAAGTAAGACTATATTGGGATGATAAGCCATAAATATTATGAAAACCTAAGAAAGAGGTACAGGGGGTTCACCAGTATTTTCTGCCTGCTTATATCCTTACCTGTGTTTAGATTCTTTAGTCTGCATTTGGTCTGACTTAATTTTACACATTCTGTTCAGCTAAGTCTGCTTCTGTGCTGTGGAGATGGGTATGTTTTACTGATTTGCTGGATTTGTTCTTTCCGAGTTTTATGTTGATGTTCCGGGTGCCAGTTTGGCCTGCTGAGCATTCAGGGTGTCACCACTGAGTCTGCTAGACAGGAGTCCAAGCTGCTGCCTTGCTGCTCCTGGGGAATAATATTGTGTGTGTGCATATACATGAGTGGTTTGTGCTGCCATTTGAATTTAGTTCTTGGTTTGGTTGTGCTTTGAAGTGGAAAGCATGGTTGTTGCCTGGTTGAAGTGATTTGTGAAGTTGAATATTTCTTTCTCTCGGTTGCTCAGTTCTGGGAGTTGCTGTTTTCCTCATCTCTACCAGTTGTTGCTGGAGTTCTTGGGCACATGAGGCATTCTTACTGGAATCACAAATTTAGGATCTCTCAGGGGGTTTTGTGCCAGGTTCAGAGCAACCTATTGTTATTACGGAATCTTAGTGTTCACTCTCAGCACATGCTTATTCATGTTTAATCAGGTAGGTTTAATTTGGTAGGTATTTGGGGAAAAGCAGTTAGGGGTGTAAGTGGGGGGAAGGAGAATCAATGAGGGCACTGTTCTCTTGTGTGTTGCATGAGTTCTGTCTTCTAACTAAATGAATGGAAAGCTGGACTGCTTGCAATGAGGATATGCTGTTATTGCACATTCTGATGAACCAATTACCTGAAAGAAACTTCAGCACTTTTGCTGAAGCTCTGTGACAACGAATCGGGGGCAATGCCCGGTGTGCCCAAGTCCCAGGCGCACAGCTTTAAAAACAATAGAAAAAGAGCACAGAGCACTGGTGTTTTTTTTTTCTCATTCATCAATTTTGTGAAGTTAAATTGGCTTTCTGGAATCCCCAGAGCAATTTGTAAATGATGTATGAAATAAAGTATTCCTACCTGCATAATGCACAGGGGAAAAAATAGCTTTCCTATCACTACTCTGACATGCTGTTTCAGTGATACTTCATATACAGTCAGACAGTGCCAGAAATAAGATACTAGTTGCAGACTTTGAGAAAAATATCATTTACAAAAATCTTCTGCAAATTTTTCTTCTTCAGTTTTCCTGTTTGTTCTCTCGGCATTGTTGATTTTGATAGTTTTCGCTTTTAGAATATACATTCGCTTATGAGAGTCCCTTGTTAGAAATACACTGAGTGACTTCGTTTTTACTTTTCCAACCAGTCTTGGCCTGGGGAAGAGTACAGATTCAATGACCTCCCCAGACCTGTTGCATTCTCCTGTGATTTGTTACAATTACACATGCAAATCTTTCACTGGCTATTTTTCTGCTACAAGATTTAAATATCTAGGTATTTGCCAGCTCTACTGTAGGCAAAATAAACAGCTTTTTCAGTGTTAATACTCCTTGTTTTATATTGTTTTTTTGTAAGCATGTTACTCCCTAATCCTCAGTTTTTCTTGCACTTGTTTCCAAAGCGGGCTGCTTGCTGTTGGAAGGAGATTCCAGACCAGGGAATTATTGAATATTAATGAATAAGGCACTTTGGCCAATCTGCCATGCCATGTCACTGGGTATCCTCATTGCCACAGTGTGCTGCCATTGCAGTTCTGTTGGGAGCATGTTGTGAATCAGGTCAAAGAACCTCAGCAATGTAACAATAACCTGTTTTTCCTGAGTAGGGCATTTCTGGAGAAGGGAAGGAGGTGGAAAGTGATTTTCTGGTTGGGAAAGACTGTCTAGTGGTTAGTGGGGTCAATGAACTTCTTAAGCTAATATTGAATTAATCAAATTCAACTACAGCCACCAAATATATGTCTGTTTCACTAGGAAGTATGTTGAATTATTCTGTGCAGATCATAGCCATAATATGGCTATATCATTTTTGATACCTCGGGTTTTCCACTTCACTCAGATAATTGTTCTTGGCAGCACTGAGTACAGTGTAGAGGGAAAAGGGGGTTATAATGATTTTCTTCTTGGTAAATCCCTGTTGACTATAGAATCTTTATCTCTCTCACTTTTGTCTTCAGCGCTGAAGGAGATGAACCAACTCCAGGAAAAAAGAGATTTTATTGTTTATCCTTCTTTTTCCTCAGGATTAAAGACATTTACCCACACACCCTACGATTTAGGTGATACAACTGTTCATTACCTGGGCTTTATGTCTTTATAACAAGAGCTTTCTTTTTAGAGACAGCTATAACAAGAACAGTACTGACTCTAAGTAGCAATTTTATGAGTAGTGGAGCTTACTAAGTCCTCTGTTATATATATATATATATATATATATATATATATAATTCTCATGACTGAGTTTGATAAGGTATTGTATATAAACTTATTTTTGGAGGCATTATACTTTTGGAAAATAGTGTAAGCTTTCCATGGGAAAACAAGCTAAAAATTTTATTGAAGGTCAAGCTTTGGTTATAAGCCATCTAAAATATCTCTTCACAAATATTTATGTCCCATTTCCCCAAACCACATTCTTTTTCTTGTTGATACTGTCATTATCCGTACACATCCCTAAATAGGTATCCCTAAATGGATCTTCAATTTGAACTCAGTCAGCTGTGGGCAGTACAATTTAGTTTACCTTCTTGGTAGTCAGCTTGCCCTTCCACTGTGTCATATGCCTGGATAATGAACTGCAAGGTCTAACATGAGGTTTTAGGTACTTGACAGATAATAACTCACATCAAATCAGCCAAATACCTAGAAAACTGATTTCCAAAGGCTAGAGCATTAACTGCTTTCATTGCTAAAGTCATAGAGATCTCTTGAAACCCTATGTACAATATATCTCATCTGTAGCTCTTTTTTGTCCTGTTTAGGGGAGAGGTACATAAGTAGCAACCTGCTGAGAATTAATCCGTTATAATTTAACTATTGATGTCATATATATATCCCACATAGTCAAAATCTGAAGGATCATTTTTCCTATCTTTAATATAGATCAAACAGTTTCAGGAAACATACTATAAAGAAATTTATTTGCCTCAGATATTGAAATGAATTCCTGCTGTGTTCTCCATGAAAGGAGTAACCTTAAGGGATTATATATAGATTCATTTTATATAAAATCCCCAAAATGTGAGACCTGGAATCAGATTAAACTAGCAGTGCTGGTTTACAGCTAAAAGAACATCAAGGAGCTCTTGGGGAGAAGGGAAGATCCTTTCTTGGGAGAAGGAATTATACAAGACTACCCTTCATGCTACATTGGCTTGAATTACCTCCCTTCTAGTAGCAGTTTCTTCTTGCTACATCTCCTTTTTCCAAAACTAAGCAAAGCCCTTGTGAAAGGATCAACAGTAGAGAGCAGTTGTGGATACTGCTACTGTTTGGCTAAGAGTTGCATATACAGCTAGATTCATCTTGGGTTTGTTGTCTACTTTTAATACAGAAAGTTGTTTTGTTATTCATCTGCTTTCTATCTCTGTGTAGATATAATTTTGTTCTCTGCACATGCCAAAATGTTGCTTATCTGCTTTAAGTTTTAAACTCTGTGAGCTAAGAAGTTCTCCCTCAGTGTATATATGAACTAGGCATATATACATTATACTATTCCACTAGGACACATGCGATAGGATGTGTGTCTTTGCACAACAAAAGGTAGAAAAGGTTTGTTTAAAAAAAAGACACCGAGGCAATCCTGTGCTGATTAAAAAGGGTGTCCAACAGTAAAACAGTAATGTCCACTGACAACAGTATGTAGGGATTTTATTTTGTTGTTCCATTGGAGAAATGATAACAGAGGAAACTTCCACATAGCAGATGCAGTGTGAACTTTGGACGGAGTCAAAGTTGATTTTGCTGAACTAAGATTTAAGAGCAGAAAGGTGATGAGTTAGCTGGCATTCTGAAAAGGGCATTAACATACAATAAAAAGGCAGTAGTGCGTCAGAGCAAAGGCCCATCTAGTCCACTATCTTGTGTTTATCAGTGCTTATAAAGTGTATGTTTAATAATAACCACGGGGCATATAATGTTTTCCCTTGAATTATTCTCAATTTTGAGAATTTTTGCATGGCTCAACAGTCACACTGTTGAGTGGGAAAAAAAATGTCTTCTTTGCTGTGAATGTGGCCTTTACTGGGTCCATATTATGCCCCCAGTTCTCAGACTGGAAGGGAAGGTGTGCACATTCCCCTTGCTCACTCTGCTTGGGCCAGCCTGGATGCTGAGCCCTCTCCTACACCTCGCTCCCTTCAAGAGATGAGAGTCCCTCAAAGACTCCAAGCCTGGATGTTGTTTCTCCTACAGAAGGACCTGAGCAGTGTTACCAGGATAGTATGTACCTTTTCCAATTTTATTATATATTACTTGAGAGAACTTGTACAGGAACATAATGATATTTTCTTGTTTTGCTCCCTGTGTTTTTCCTAGTAACTCCTAATGTTTGATTTTCTTTTTTTGGCAGCTAGTGAGCATTGAGCTGATGTTTTTAGAGCTGTCTATCATAATCACACAATCTCACACCTAATCAGCACACAGCCCATCATTTTATCTGGAAATCACTTATATATGTACATTACATATATATGCACATACATCACATATATATATATGCATTACTTTACATTTACTTCTGTGTAAATGTGTACTTCTGCTGCTGCTCTCTCTGCTCCAAATCAATAAGAACTGTTTACTTGAGATGGTTAGAGCAGAAAAATCAGGAACCTGGAGGGTTTGCTCATTTTTTTCCCTCCTGATAGGCAGCTGTCTTTCCTGGAAGTTGGAAATGGTGATTTGCCTGCTAAGAAACTGGTGCGGGGAGACTACAAACACAGAATATATGGAATATGCTAAAGATTTCTCAGTTCCCCAAAAAAGCAAGCGGTGGGTGACCACTTGAGCTCAAGTTTTTTCTAGTCAATCTCCTTTTGTCCTTGGCAAATCCACAGGGCAATAGCATATACTATATAAAGCTATTATGTGGCTCTGGATATATGCTCCAGATATAACAAGTAGTAGGCCCTTGGCTCACTGCTGTACCTGATAGTTTTTTAATTATGCTTTTCTTTCCTCTTTACAGTAGTGTTTATGTTAATATATAGTATTAGAATTTTTCTATAAGATTTAATAAATCCCTTTTGTGATACCTTATTTTCCCCCAAATATTTTTTTCTCTATTCTTCATTTGCCCTTTTTTTTTTTTTTGTCCTTTTGCAATAGTTCACCACTAATATTGCCTAAAGAATTCTGGCCGGCTTCCCTGAGAGTTTTATCACCGTCACTGTAGCAAAATTTTTTACAAATTGGTCTTTAGAGAAGAAATTATTTAGACTTCCCTAATAGTTCACACTGGTGGTGCCTTTGATATTTACAGAATTCCATGAAGGTATGAAAGGGTCTCGAAGGCGTTTATACCATATTGTTAAATTTCTCAGTGGCCACAGTAGTGTGCGTCTTGTGCACTGTCTTCAGGGAGGAGAAGAAATGATTTATCAAGGTCAGTTCTTACAATCATTGCTTGGTCTCTAGTTTGGGTATGCTAAAGGTTGCCATCTGTCTGAGCAAGTAGCTGCATAGGTGCCTCTGATTCAAAAACAGATTTATTACAGCAATAGGGCGCTTCTCATATAAAGTGTTCACAAGCTATTTATTATAAAAACATTGAATTTTAAAAAATGTTTACTGCACCTCTGAATATTTTGTACAGTTATTCATGTTTCCTCCCATTGCTCTTAAGGACTAACAGCACTTAAGAAATTACTTTGAAGAATTACTTTAAATAATATTTCCTTAGATCTCTGACTCTATAGAATTCATTTCCTTGCCCAGCTGAGCATTGGGAAAATGATGAGAAGCCCTTTCATCTCATCCTGCACACCCTAGTTCTGTTCAGCTAACGAGAATGATTTTATTCGCATGATATTCCTTCTGTTACAGTATAAATGTTTTGAAGAACATCTTCCTCATGCTTACTTCTTGTTGGTGTCCTCGTACAAATTTATGGAATTAGAGAATAATTCAGGTTGGAAGGGGCTTGAGGAGCTCTCTAGTCTTCTAGCCAAACAAGACAGATCCCAGGACAATCTACTCCTTTATTTGTTACCCGTCTCCTGGTGGAGTGCAAGACGTTGAGCCTGATCATTTTTGCCATTTTTTACTTTACTTTTTTACTGCCCACCCACCCAGAATGTAACATGCCCTCTTGGATGCAAGAATATTACTGCACACTTCAAAAACACCTTCATCGTTAGGTTTATTAGTTGGCATTTGTATAATCTGAGCATCAGTCCTTAAAAGCTGAATATCTATGTTAGTAGTCCTTAAATTTTGTGAACGCATTGCGATATATCTTCTAGTAATCCTGAAGTTGTCAATAGTGGGCTCATATGTGCTTGCTAAGTAAGGCTATAATGCCCATTCATTTCATACTGTTAAGTTCACACAGGTGCATTAGTTAATAAAGCTGAAACTGTGCTTGATTTGTTTTTTAGGCAACTTAGGAAGTCCATGTTTAAGCATCTGACTAAGATTAAATACTGATGTAAGTACTTCGTTCAGTGGAGGCATTCCTTCTTTATGGTGTAGTCTAGCAGCTCTGCTTTGCATTCATCTGCCACAGTTAAACTCTTACAAATTCACAGAAGGAGGCACAGAGCAGCATATGAAATGATTATGCAGTCAGTAAGAGGATACTCTGCATGTCCTTCTCCCTAATAGGAAACCAAAGAACTGGGGATTTTGGTAGAACTGAGCTTATTCTAAAATGCTGCTGGTAGCTGGGTCTTGTTGTGGAAGTCTGAAATTGTTTGGTAGCAACAACGCATAAAGTCAGAGTGCTATTTTTCTTGTTGTTTCTTACGCTTTATATAAGATACTGCTCACTGCAGTTCTCATTGTCAAATCATCTAATTCTCACAACACAGCACTTAGTTAATTCTTATTAATTCTGTTTGAACCTGTATGCAATTGCAGCTCAAGAAATCAGTTGCTATTTATATTCCATACTTTACTTCATCTTTTATTATCAGTCATTCCAAAATTCAGAAGATCACTTATTTAGAGAGTGCATTTTCACATGACACCTCTTTCTATTCTTCCAAACATGCTAATGTTAGAAGTAAGAGTAAGTGGTGGTCTTACTTTATAAAATAGAAAAATGGTAATTTATTTACAGTTCTTGGATTTGTTTATAGCAGTAAATTAGCATTTTGTTCCATGCAGTGCGATTTAAACCACTTTTCTGTAATTCTCATTTTTTATCGTTGCAAATAATTGCTATGCAAAAAATGTTACACTTAGAAGAAAATTGTTAAATGAGTAATCTCATTTTAAACACATTTATTCAATTAGCTGCCATTTATTTTAGAGGACTTCACTGTGTTACCGTATATACCCTGGGGTGCTAGAAATCCATTGCCACAGTTTCTTCACAATCCATTTATTTAGTTCCTCTGTGAATTTTAGGAGGTCCTGATGTTTTGGAAATAACTTGACTGCACAGTTGTCTTGTGATTTAGTCATTCCTGAGCCCAGGAGCTGAGGGATGTTAACCTCTTCCTTCAAACCACTGAAATGAGAAGCTCCAGGAGCAGTGGTACGTGCGCCCAGGCCACTTACTACAGACAGTTTCCTTATATAAAGAGATACCACAGGTATCTCTCTATCAACATTTTTATCAGCTTTATCAGCATCTCTATTTAGGTGCCTACAGACAGCATGATCTTGGTGTATATATGTACATCAAGGGGATTAAAAGGGATTAAATATATGGTTAGATTTAAATTAGGAAAAGGAGCATTCTTCTCTAAAGAATACCTGATGTGCTGAAGCATCACAGTGGTCATTACAGGCAGTGTAGCTTGCCGGGACACACCACCCCAGAAATATTAGCAGATTAAATCCAGTGCTGTGCAAAGTGCTGTAGGGTATCTGGAAGAGCTGCTGCAAGAGGAGGTAATGCATTTTTAGACAAAGACTGGTAGCCAAAGTTGTCATGTTCCATTTTGATTTACAGGCATTTATTAAGGGGTCCTACCACAGTGATGTTGTGGTTTAGTATCTCTCTGAAGCTTGTGATTCTGCCTCTGCTGGGTTTTTTGCTGTTTCTTGTAAGTTTTGTGCTTTTGTTAGGAAGAAAAAAAAGTATCCTTTTAATGAGCTTGCAAGGTCACACTATTACAAAGATTTAGGTTTTTATTTTTAACTTCAGAAAAACTTCTTATTTAAAGACCAATTTTTGTATATGTATTTAGAGTTTTCTTTAGAGTCCAGCCATGGCTTCATATAAAGCCATGGCTGCTCTACATATTAGCCTACATATTAGCCTTAATAAAATGATCATGTAGTTAAAGCTAGAAATTTAAACAAGTATACACAAGTATGAGTAATAAGCAGAACAAAATTATTCCAATTTCTTCCTTATTCACTGGTAAGCTTTCTGTTAGCTTTACCAATGAAATACCTGGACTTTAAGAATTCTCTTTTCCTAAGTAAATTTTTAAATACTTAGGAATTAGAAAAATACAGGATGTGACTCTCATCTTCAATTTTCAAAAAAAATCAAAACTTGGATTTATTTTTTACTATAAAGGTATAATCTCTTTGGGCAGCAACTATTTCTCAGTTTTGTGATATTCTGCTATCATAGGTTGTACTGAGTGAAGATGCTTAATTAAAATTGACCCATCTTTTTGGGGGACACTTAAGCCATAATAGAACCTGAAGAGCTGACCAGGCCTCCTCACCCTTCTCTTTCCCCTCACCCTTTGCACTTGTGTTTCCACTCATTCTCACAGTTCCAGCCACGTGATGGAGGGGATGAATCTCACCCATAGGCTTCCAGCAGGTGATTGAGGTTTTCGCCTCCCTCTTCTCTTACTGTCTCTATAGAAAGAACCATGGAGAGGGGCTTAAGTGCTCTGCGTTCATTTCCAGAATATGCTACCTTTATAACAGAAGGCTGTCAGGGAAAGAAACTTCCTAGAGTGATAATCAGTTGTGAAGCTCTAAATTTGGGAGAGATAAGTACATTGGAGCCTAGAAAAAAAAGGTGATTTTGGTTACATTTAGGAAGGATTTCCTGAGTTTTGTGTGGGTTTTTTTTTTTTTGGCTGTTGTTGTTTTTTGCTTGTTTATTTCCTTCTTTTTAGCATGAGGAGGAAGAGAGTGGAGGATGCATTTGCCTTTTCAGAGATTGAGAGTTCTGTGTTTGGAAATGGGACCCAGGTAGGTGGTTCTCTCTCAGCAACTTGCCCTATTTCCTATTTGAGGAATAGGAATAGTTGAGGAGCATCTTCATGCAGTAAATGAGGCTACTACTTCTATCTGTGCTCATTTTTTGGTTGTGGGCTCCACACACAATTGTAAGGAAAGGTGAGATTCAGGCTGCCCTCTCCTGAATCATCTCTGTTCTGGCTCCATTTAGTGGTTGGGAAGATGGTCCTCATGTTCCAGAAATGCTCCCATTCTCTTACATTTGGACCCTGGTTAGAAACGGCAGTTTGAGTAGAGGTGAGCTGCTGTGCCCCGAATGGCTTTTGCAGCTTGTCTAGGTGCATTTCAGGTAAGGTTGGGTAAGCACAAGGTGACACACACCTCCCTCATGGAAACCTGTGGGTGAGTGAGCTGTGAGCCCCCCAGGTCAGCGGGCAGAGCCCAACTATCCCATTCGTTTAAGGCCTCCCTTAACTGTAGGCACAAAGTAAACTGTAAATGGGTAGTAAGGTTCAGGTATTTCATCTTGCTTATTTGGGTGTATGAAAAATAACTGCCAAAGCAAACTTAGGGAGAATTTTCTTGTTTGCTTGTAGTCAATTTGCCTTAATAAATCACACACACATTTACTGTTTGGTGTATCACTGTGTGTTTATTGCTTGTCCAGGATTTAGCACTTTGTGTATTGTATGAAGGCTTAAGGTTTTCTTTTGTGAAAGTAGAAATGTAGAAGGGCAGATTAGAAAGTCTGTGTTCAGCCATTTCACTAAGTAATGCTTGAATCCTCTCTCGATGCCTTCAGAAATTTGACTTTAGTGTTTTTGCCGAATGCTGCAAACCATTAACTAAGGAGCCGTGTGAATATTTTTGTTGTGTGAATGTGAGTCATAAGGAGCATAGGTCCCGTGAGGCCTCTGGAAGAAATTCAGTAGCCTAGATAATGTTCAAACATGAGGTTAAATTATTTGCTAAGTTATTGTATATGCCTAAGAACTGCATAGTAAACATACAAAATAACATGGAAGGTCTCGATAATTTACCCTAGTCAATAATCTATTCCTTTATGCTGATATGTCACTTAGCTTTACTAAGTTGCTGAGTTTGCTCACTTGTTGCTGCTAATGTAGGTCTTTCCGGATTTTGGAGATTGTTACAGGAATCCTCATTTCCTTCTCTGAATTCATAGGGGTTTCAGATAATATTTTATTTCTGATAATTAACGTAAGTGTTAAGAGTCAGAAGTCTGATGTCTGAAAAAAAAAAGAAAAAAATTAAAGTGAGAAAAACTTAATTTTCTCTTCAGCTCCTTTTTGTTGTCCCCCAATTACACAATTTGGTGAAAATAAGCAGTTAGATGTTTTGTTGCCAAATGTAAAATGTCTAGTGGAGTCATCAAACTTGAATCTAACGATTTTTCTTACCTAGTTTTCATTGCTAATCATCTGACATATAGGTGAATCACACTGTCTTAAAATAGAATTAATGAGCATTTCCATTGAGGGTGCAATCTACTAGATTATTAAATAGCATCTGTGTTCTTTCAATTATGGTAATTTTACTGTTTTAAATAGTGTTTTACATTTCCTGATGGGAATGTAACTATACTCAGCATATGCTTATTAAACCACTTAGCAAACACAGTTTTGTTAATAAAAATCCAAGGTGTGTCACTTTATTCCATAATCTCTTACTAAAAGCTGCAAAACATAAGCTCTAAATATAGGAGCTGAATCACAGATAAAACTCAGCCTGCCCATGAGAGGCCATGCCTAAGCAGTGGGAAGTTGAGGTTGGTAATTTTGGAGCTGTGCTTTCCTGTGTAATTCCAGGGATTCACAAAAGATACCCAGGTAAGATTACTAGAGAGGATATTTAAATTTGCTGCTGCATGTGGAATTTCCAGAGGGATGTCTATTTTCATTTGAAAAATGGTACAAACCTACATGCCTTTTTGGCTGCCGTTGTACATATTAGATGTGAAGAATAGTAATATTAGTATTTCAGTGGGCAAAATGCAGCAAACCACCTTGGGTCTTGAGAAGAACTTGGCAAGATGCTTAACACCTTGAATGCCAGAAGTACTCAAGAAGGAAGTTGACAGGTTATGACATCTGTCCCAGGAGGTCTGGCTCTATAAATATCTCTATATTATACTTATGCCCCTGGGATTTACAGGCCTGAAGCACACACACCTGTCCATTGTAAATGCCAGCTGGAACTCAGTCATGTTGGAGAATACAAAGGAGTTTATAGCCTCTGGAGTAATGGGAAAATAATTTAGCTTTTATGGCGCTGAAGGAGAGGGCATGTGGAAGGACTTGTTAGTGAGAAAAATGGAGACATGGAGACATGTCTTCAGGTCTCCTTGAGGCAGAGGCTGGCAAAAGACTCATAATGAAGGGAATGCTCTTTGGGAATCCTAGCCTGTAGCAGAGAGGTGTATCGTTTCGGTGATGCCTCTAAAATTTCCTTTTCAGCTGGTAACTTGTAATCTAAGAAATAAAGATCATCAATATAGTGGGCTGATGAGCTAATCCAAGAGTGTACGGAAGACTACTGTATTCAAGATTAAGGCCTTTTCCAATAATAATAATATCTTTATCTGCAATAAAATGCTTGTTAATATGGTAAATATCATTGTTGACAAGCATGTGTAACCCAGAGGAATCCAACCACAGCGGAGTGGAGGCTCTGCCTAGCCCAGCGGGGAGCCCTGCGCCCTGCAGATCAGTGGATGCAGAAAAAGTGTGGTTTAAAAATATACATATATATGGAGTCCTTGATCTTTAGAAATGCTTCAAAAGACTCTCCAGATCTGGCTCATCTTCAGTTTTATCTTAACAGTCATTTTGCTACTGCCGGATGTCAGGTAACCAACTTCTTCCATTTTATTATGGAACTGAATTTATGTTACTGGTGTCTGGGAGTAAGACCCGAGCCATTATGCTCCAACAAAGTAAGTTTGTTGTTGTTGCTTTTCTGTGCTTGAATGGTGTGAATTTCCTTTCAAGTAATTTTTAGTAATGTTTATTAAAGAGAATTTCTGTAAGATTTTGTAATGCACAGCGGGGGCGGAAATTGAAGACACTGATATTTGAAAATCCAGGACTTAACCTTTTGAAAGAACATTACTTTGAAGATGGACATCTGCAAAATATTTGGTTTTTCAATTTTAATGAATGCTGAATGTAGTTTTAAATTTTGCTTGCCAAATAATGTCGTTTTAAATTTTGCTTACCAAATAATGTAGAAGATAAGGAATTTAAATTGCCTTAGCCTTTTTGCATAGTTTGCCCATCCTAATCTTGCCTGAAGGTACAGTGCTTATTTTTCGACAATTAGTGCTACTGATAAGAATTCAGCTTCTAATGACACAGTTTGTCATTCCAAGGACACTCAAAAATGTTTTCATTTCTCTTGTTTTGTCTACAGAGATATGACCTGTGCTAGTGTTTGATGTGCATGGTTTTGTGTTACAGATTTCATAGTTATGTGATTAATTTATTCAGATAATTGCTTCTGTTCAGGCTGATGGATTGGTAAAGCCATGTTGCCCATTCTGGCCCATTAAAAATGAAGTTATTGCAGATGTCAACTTTACATGAAACAATTGGTATTCCCTTTATGGAAGGATGAAAGATAACTGTATTTAGATGTATTAGAGGAAGTTGGTGTGGGTACTGTCTTCTTTCATGAACTTTAAAAATCAGAACTTCATTTTCAACAATATCTTCACGATTTTCCTGTGTGTGTGTGTGGTTTTTTTTTTTTTTTTAACTTTATAATGCTAAACATAATTTCATGGTAGCAGTGGTAATGCTCTGAATTACTAAGTAATTTATTCAAACTCTAAGCATATTTCAAATCCTACTGATGTACTAAGGTTTAAAAAGAAAATTTTGAATAGTGGGTGTGTAATATGGGAGCTATTATTTTAATGTAAAAAGATGTGATGATACCAAATTACAGAAGTGTAACATATATAAATCTGACCCGAAATCTTCTCTTCCCCTCTCCCCTCCCCCCCCCCCAAAAAAGGTAATTTGGTGGTTAATGGCCAAAGTAAGGTTTTGGAAATTCTAAGAAATAATGTGGACAGCTCATGTGTAGTACAAAATATAGGCTACTTGGTTTGTCCTTCATTATGGCCTCTTTTGACAATGATTTCCACTCCTCTGTAATGAAATACAGTTATTTCTCTGTTAATGCCAGTAATGGTGGGCTAAAATGATAATTTAACATGAAAAGTGTGCTTGGTTGAATAAACAGCACATGGAAATAGCACTGAAGAAGGGAATGATGAAGTTAATGTAGTGAAGATGACACTAAAAGTGTGTCTTGGCTTATGTTTTTTTGAATATAATCTGCTTATCTATTTATTTATTTATTTTCCAACCTCTCTCCCCTCTGCTTAGGCTATTGGCCTCTACTGAGGAAAGCAGATATTTTTATTTGCACTCTGTGTGCTGCACCCACTGCCCCTCCAGCTTGGGGAGTTATCGCACCTCCTGCTTTCCTCTCTCGTCAGACCCAGGCGAGATGCACTCCATGGTTCCTCATTTGTTCTTGTGCCACACAGACTGTCAGGAGGTTTTTCTTGTTTGCTGTATGTTCTGTGCTTCCCTCTGCAGCAGTCCTTGCATCTTGCTGTGGGATTCCAAGCCGAGGAATGAAGGAAAAAACCTTCCAGTAAGCAGTTTATAGCTCTTGTTACAAAGGCATTAGGCTAACCATCACACCAGATGATTGAAATATTTGCTTAAAGAAACTTTATTGTGGTGTTGAGCAAATATGAATTGAACACTTTATGTTTTTGCTTGAGGCCTACGTTTTGCAGACAAGATTGTCACTCTTAGGTCACTTGCAGAGAAATTTAAGGCTAAGGTTAGATGATTGATTAGGAGATAATTTGTTTGTGGTCTCTGCAGCAAATTATCATGAGGGATGGTATAATTCTAATCAAACATTAATTTTAATAATGAACTGAGAATATCGGTTAATGGCAGTCTTGGAGTTAATCAAGCATTTCAGCAGTCATTAAGAACAAATTGATTATTCAAGTTTAAATAGTGCCTACATGATTCCTTTAAAAAATGTTTTGGAGCTTTATATATTTACATCGTGTAACTAAGAGGTTCCACGGGGAAAAAAAAAAGCCTTTTATTTTCATTGAATAAGAAGATGTGCATGCTTTATATATAATATTTTCTGTACGGTAATTCTGTCAAAATCAACTTGATGCCTCTTGGTCCCTTCAAAATAAAAGTAATCTGAAACTCCATGGCATATTATGCTCTTCAAATTCCCTTTAAATTTAGGGAATATTATTTTAACTGTTCACTGTGAAGTAGATTATGAAGTGATTTACAGCATATGCTGGACAATATGCAAGTTTGTAAGGTAAGTTTTGGAGATAACTTTTAAACTTGTATCTCAAGGGCAATTTTTTTTTTAACTAAAAGAATAGAAGAAAACTGCTGATTCCATTTGTTTTGAAAGTATTTATCACACTTACATAAAATAATTATTTAAATAATGCCACATCTCAACCTGCTGAAGTAGTAGTTTGTGGTAGCAGTTCGATTACCTCATTGAAGGGAATGTCAGGAAGGAAGAAGTTACATTGTTGCTTTAGAGATTTCACCATGATCTATAGAATAATGGAAAATGTATATATCCATCCTGTTTATTTTAGCTTTGTGGCACTGCTATTAGAAAGCACTTCAGTATGTAATAAATCGAGTGCAAAAATTTTGAATTGGAATATGAAGTTAGATGAAAATTTTCAAGTACCTCCAAGAGCCCTCTTCTCTTCCTGATCTCCCCCCTTTCTTCACCCCCTCACCTTCATTTTTTCAGTGCCAAGTAGCCCAGGGATTGTCTGGTACTTAAAAGTTCTCTGGAATTCATTAAATGCATCTTTTTTTCTGCTGTAATGCTATGGGGCTTGCTGTGATTTTTGCCTAATGTATCCTCACAGAAGGATATATTACCAGACTGATGCCATTTTTCCACAATGTCTGCACTTATCTTATTTCTCCTTCTTTCTCATTACACAGTTCTATAAAGGACTAGGGAGCTTGGAGGGTGAAAAATGTATCCTTTCTAAAATCAAATCCTAATCTCCATGTCCCAAGAATATGTCCTTACCCACCTATTCTACTGTGCAAAAGGAATTCAATATTAATTGAGCCGGAAATGGCAGGAGAGAGGGAGCAGAGCTGCAGAGTCTGCTTACAACTTTCACATATGAGGAGGAGATTTGTGTTCTCCTAAGCGTTTTTTCTTTTTATTTAATGATTCTTTAGTGACAGTGTTACAGAAGCATAGTCATTTTGCTTCTGTGCAGAGTGTTGTCCTGTGTAGACAGAGTGGGAGGGATAAGAGTTCTTGAACCAGCAGGTCTAATTAGTAGGTTTTCTGTAACCTATTGGTTAGGAAATATTGGAAAGTCTTGCAAGTAAAAGCTGGCAAGGTGAAAAAACAGATAAGTAAAACATGGATAAGAGTTCAAACACTAGATGAAGTGCTATAACTGAACTTGTAGTGGAAATAATAGGAATTAGTGAAAGCGAAAGGGCTATCCCAAGTGTGTGATGCTGTTGCAATATGGCTGGTATACTGCTGAACATCTACCAATTGAAATAATCTGGAACTTTACATAGCTTTCCTATGAAAGGAGTGGGAAGTTCACCCCTTTTTCATTTATCTCATAAAAATGTTCTAGTGTTCTGATCTGCTTTACTTTTTTCTCATGGAATGCTATACATGATGGCTAATTTAGTAAGTCCATGCTAGTGGCTACTGTGGGGCTGATGCTCAAGCAGTTATAAAGAAAAATGTCTGTTAATATTCATCAGTGGGTGTGCTCTGAATCCCAGGATCCAGAAAACATTCTCCTATTTCTAATTTTTCTGTCAAGTAATCTTTCATAGAATGCTGTAAAAAACAGTATGAAACAGAGCAAATCAGCATGCTGCCTCTCCTTAGCAAAATAGGAGTTGTGATGAAATTTAGGAGAAAAATATGTTGATCTTAATGTAAAGGGAAAAAATGCTTGAAATTCCAGATATATTTGCATTAATTGTAGCTGTTTATTTTTTTTTTTTCCTATGGTTACAGTTGGAGTTTGCACAGTAAAACAAAATTTCATTCTCCTGTGGTAATATTTAGCAATGGGAGATAGTTAATAAAAGACCAAATAATAGCAAACATGTTATTTAGATTTTTTATGGTCGACTGGACATACATAATCTTCCAACCTGTAAAATGGCATAATTTAGTAATCCCATTTTACAGTTAGTCAAATTAAAACTTTAGGAGGGGACATTAGGGATTCTTTCACAATTTGCTTTACCAGCCAAACATTTGAAGCAATAAATGACTTTTATAAGCAATTAAATGCTAAAGTTTATAATAATCCTGAAAGCCCTTTTTTGTAAGGACTGTTTATCACTACACATTTTATCTTTTTATATAGCAACATAAATAAGTTACAGAAATCAGAAAGTATTGTTGAGAGTGATGAAAAATTAAGAAATGTTTGTTTTGTTGATCTTCCCTTTAATTTGACATGGGAATTATGAAATGAAAACTAGTCAAGATGGAAAAGGAAACCCTACGTTGTGCAGTTGAAAAGGGGAAACAAACTTCTTCATAGTACGCTTTCCTTTAGAAACTCAAATGCCAAACCTGAAACCAGTTCTCTGAAAGGGAAATATAGTAGAACTATGATATTTAGAGAAATTGCAGTCTTTGTATCTTTGCTTATCATAAAAGTCAATGGCATTATTCTTTTTTTTTCTTTTTTTTTAATCTTTCGCAAGATTTGTTTATTCATGTATGCTTTATTTTTCTGTAAATACATTTATATATATTTGCTACTTTCTTGCAGAATCTCTGCAATACTGTCTAGGATAACATTTGTGCCCTCTGATGTGTAGTCCATACTGAAAACTGTTCTTAATGGCTTTGGAGAAAAGTAGTGCTAGAACAAGAGTATTTTAACGTGATAGTAATCATATTAGGGAGGGAAATAAATTTATTAGGTAGTAGTTAGCATGGGAAACAGATAGGACAAGAGATTTTCATGGCTAAGAAAGGAATTAACAAGCAAAGAATGTGAACATCATGGTTGTATGATTGTTGCATCCTAGAGGATTAATAAATATAGGCAATGTTGTTCATCTAGCCACTTTTTATATGTAAAATGACTAATGCTTGTAACCATGCCAAAAATCTTAATGATATTGAAGATTTGTTTACTTTAAATCTAAATACAGCCAATGCATCATACTAGATCTCTAGAGTGAAGTAATTATTTTCTCACACTGAGACTTATTGTTTTGTATCACAAATCCAATACTGCTTTTTCTTATTTGTGTTGGATAAAGAATGTTGAATGTTGGCAGGACTTTTTGAATATGTATCAAGGCGTTTGAAGTCTATGAGGTAAAGTAAGTGACTGTAGTATTTCATCACTTCCAGTCACCTTTCTAAGGGATGGATTCTGCAAAGTGTTTTGATGTTGTTTAAGCTTGTGCATGGTGGGTTTTTTTTTGCCTTCTCATGAAGGAAGATAGCTTAGAATAATGTCATATACAGAAGTTGGTTCTTTCAGTAAATTTTTATGTTTGTTCTTCTGTTCTCCTTACTATGGCTTGATTTTCTGTGATTCAGTGCATAGTAACAACACTGAGTAATTAGTACTCTGAACTTTGGCTGCGGTTGGCTTGTTGTTTGCCCTATTTCCTTTTGACAGGAAACTAATACTATTTTTTCTCCATTAAGGCGTAACAGATCTATTTCTCTATTTAAGTTTAAACATGTGTGGAGAAGCAGTAAAATAACTTTATCCACTAATGGAGCTCTAGGGCCTCTGTGCCTGAAGTCCTGCTGCTCGTAATAAATCTTGAGCATTGCAAAGGACAGTGAACCATTCTGCGGGTGCTGTGTTCTACTTTTGCTTCTTCTGTGATTGCATCCACTCTAGCAACAGAACTCTGGAGCACAAGCAGTATTATCTGAGGTGGTTTTACTTCTATGTAGAAAGAGTCTTCGCACTAACCTACCTGGAACTGGCCTTTTACAGATAAGGTATATTCAAAAGACTAAAGATGCTTGATGTTATGATGACTGAGCATAGTTTCATTTCTGGAAGTAAAGAATGTTGGATTCGGTGCAGAAATATGTAATGCAGTGTTTCACTTTTGCTATGCATGGCTCAGGCTTAAAATTAAAGCCTTAGAAGTGGGGAAATAAAAAGTGAACTCGTATGAAGCATATGTTATCTATTAATCTAAATAGGTTGATTTCCATAAAGTGACTTACAAGCAGCATGGATTCTAAATAACTGAGGACTTGAGTTTCAGAATCTCCATCTTCCATTTTCCTGTTTCCGCCAGAGGCTAAGCAGTGGAAGGAAGAGTGGGCTGTATTTCAAATCAGGTTTCGAAGAAAGGAATGTAGTGGAAACTTGCTTATTAATAACTTTAAATTGTCACAGCAGTTTATGTGACTGAGCTGTAGCTCCTGTCAGGGAAAGCCAATCAGCCTGGAGGCCTAGTTTAGGTGCGATGAATTATTGCTCAAACTAGATTATCATCTCTTGAATTGGAACCATCATACCATTATTTTTGGCTCACCAGGGGACTTGGTAGCCTATAATCCAGTGCCATGAGCTAGAACATCTATTACCTATATTTTATATTCATTGTAAAACAGTAGTTTGTTGGAAGAGCAAGGTTTGATTTAAGGCAACAGATTGGCAGAGGCGTATAACGATTAGTAGACGTTTCATGCTGCACTCATTTTCCTCTCACTTGTAGAGGCATTCATTACACTGCTGGCTTCTTCAAAAGAACAAATCAGTGCTTTATCCCTTGCTCCTGGGGAGAGAAGTTGTTTTTTTTAAGTTGCTTCCAAATATAGAAATACTTCTGTTTTAAAATGCAAATGATTCTCCCTTCCATCTCTATATTTTTACAGACTTTGCCTGTCGTAAATGAAATTTGAATGTGACTCACTAAGTTCAAAACTAGGGGAAAATGAAATGATGGGAGAAGAAAGTCTCCTAGAGATTTTTTTTTCTCTTGAGTCAAACATTGTTTTATTTAGTCTAAAATGAAATTAAATCATGTAAGATCCAGATTCTTTTTGTCAGTCTCATATAATGTCTGACAGAGAATCCTGTTATTGGGTGTAGTTTTTTAGCTGTTATTTGTTACTATGAATTATCCGCAAATGCATCTAAAAACCGTCATGCATAATGCTTATAGAAGCCTCTGGGTGTTCCTTCATTTTACCACAGAAATCTATTGCTCCTCCCTGAAACAAACCAACTCATTCATTGTCTCTTAGGCAGACTTCTATAAGCTCTAGTGAAGCAGCTTATATTACTTCTTAATATATTCATTTTTCCCAAAATATAAAAGAAAAAAATTTAGATTTGAGTTCAAAATCAAGAGACAAATAGGTTACCAAAAAGGATGGTGGCTTTCCTTTTTTTAATTGACTTGGAAGGACACTGTGAACGTTGGCATGCTCAGATGTTGTGGTTTCTGAAAACAAGCCACATGCTAGCACGTTAGAGACAAAGAGCAGATGTGGGTTTCAGTTTTCGGTGGTATCTCTGGACACTTAATCGCCCCAGGTGCAGAGAGGTAAATCTGAGAGAGGTGCAGAGAGGTGAAGCCAATCTTAACCTGATCGGTGCCAAAAGTTAGCGCTCTCTCTGCTTTGGCCATGTTCCTCTTTAAAACCTGAATACCTCCACCAAGGGCATTGTCAGCACTCCAGAAAATCTTTATTTTTTTGTCTGCTGATATGGGGGAAGCCGTGAGGTGTAGCCTGTGAATGGTTTTGTCTTACTGCAATAAAAAAGAAATCTGTGGCTTTTAAACCATTTTGCCCTTCCTGTGCTGAGCTCAGTGCATGAAAACACAAAGAGCTGTCAAAGAGAAATCTGCTGTAGCTCTAATGAGTTTGTGTGTGCTGACTTTGAGATCTGTGTGGGCTACCGTTTCATGCTAAACACAGTAAAATAAGACGGGAAGTTTGGGCTTTATAAATGCTGTCAAGCCTCAGGAAGTGTCCCTTTTAAATAGGATCCAGGAGTGGGAATAATTGGTTATACAATAACATAGTCTGAGTACATCAGTGTAAGTGGCAGTCTTTAGGTTAGAAACAGTGGAAATAAGAAAACATGCATCAAGCTCAGAGGTAAAGCCGTGAGAAGGGAAGTGAGGGGTCAGTCTAGATGAGCCAAGCTCCGGAGCTGTACTGGAAAGATGAGAGCAAGGTGTGTAATGCTGTACAGTTTTACTATATATTAAATGCATACATCAGCCATATCACACTTCTGGAATACTGAAACTGTTGGTCTCTCATATGGTAAATCCATATGTTAACACTGTGATCTAGGAAGGTAAATGGAAATTTTTTTTTTTTTTGATCATATAGCTGATTCTCCAAGTAATACCGAAATTAACCTCTAATTTCTGTTGTCTCCTCAGATCTTAACAGATGCAAGGCATGTAGGGCTAATGGATTTTGTTATTTGCATATTTATGACAGAAAGCTGTTCTTGTTTGTCTTTCTGCTTTGGACTGCAGCAAGTAGTCTAGTGATAATTACCTATTTTCTACATGTGCTAGATGTGAAGTAAGGATATATGTGCTAAGCAGGCCGTAAAATTTAATATTTATAAGATATCTTTGTCTATAAATATAGAAAAGGAGTCATTATCACTGAAGATGTTTGTTAAAATTTTGAGTTGGAGAAATGAAGAGTTGTAGCTTAGAGATGATGTTTTATAGTAAAACATTTATATTTATCTTTTTTGATGAATTTGTTTAAGGACCTGACAATGTTCTGTCTCAGTCACGTACATGATGTACATCCTGCTGCGATCTGTCTCTTTTTTCTTCTCTTCCATTTTTAAAATTATGTACTTGTAAAGTTATGGACTAGAAATCTCCATAAAACTTTTGACTTTTTTCACTACAAAAAAGGCGGGGGGCGGGTAAAACTTGAGGGGACTGGTTTGTAGTCAAATCTTGCGCTGCTCAGTCTGTCTGATGTTGTTCATGCAAAAAGTGCTACAGAACTGGTAGATGGGAAGATGGATGGTTGTACTGGACTGAGCACAGGGTGCTGGGACTATCCATGTGCTGGATAAATATCCATAGGAATTGTTCTGATGTCTGTGTTCCATGAAACCATGTCAGATTGTCAGTAGGGAACTAATTTGAAGGGATGATAAATTTGGTCTCCAGCCTGGACCTGAGGCAGTTCCTTTATAGCAGTACAAGCAAATGCAAGTAGCCAAGTGATACTTACTTTTACTTACGGGGAAGATTCTGTGCTTACTCATCAGTTTTAATTAATCCTGAAGCTTCTGCATAGCATGTAGCTTACAGAAAAATCTGAATTTCAAAGATGGGCTGCTTTTTATGTATAAAGCAAGAAACTTCCAACTAACTTTCTTTGTGCTTAGGACTCTCATATATAGTATTGATGAACAAAATGAGTCTTGGGTTGTAAATCCAGGAAAAGTCCAGCCATGAGGTTTGTTTATTATGGGCTTCAAGACCAATTATATTAATCTCTACTACTTGTAAAAATATTTACTAGCCTTTAGCTTAGAGTGATGTTTGAAATAAAGGCAATATTATCAGTTCATAATGCCTCTGTTACCCTGTCAAGGCTATTGTTTAACTTAAATAGTTCACATGATCTTAATCTAGCTGTTCATGGTGCTTTGCAGTATGGCCATATAACTTTTTCATTTGAAAATTCTTTTTATTTGTACTAAAACTTTGCGTAATAAAAACTTGCAAAGTTTTGATGCTCATAATAATCCTTTATTGATTTATGCAGAGGCCTGAGAGATTAATGTTGACAGAGGTAAAATTGAAATCTGGATGAGTCATTTTTTGTACATGCCTTGGTCTCTGCAGTACTAGAAATATATCATATTTTTTGGCAGAAACTAGTAAAATTGGGAAAAACTGCATGTTGTTGTTTACCTCAAAAGAAGGCGTTGTCATCCGTTTTGGCAAAGGTGGTTAACAAGATTATGGAGGGTTGCTCTTTCCCCCCAAATTATCCTCTTCAGGAGGAAAAGGAATAATTGGTCTTTGTGCTTTCTATGGCTTGGGCATTATTTGTTCTGTGTTTGCATGTGTCTGAGCATGAACAGAGTTACAGCTCTAGTCTAGTGGGTGTTACCAATCCACCAGCAAAGCTTTTGCACTGCTTGGTTTAAACCTAATTATAGCCTACTGCACAAAATGGGTTGTTTTTTGTTTATTTTTTTTCATGGCTATATTTCTTATTAAATTTTCTATTGTTATTTTTAGGCAGCTTTCCAATTTGCTAGTTGGGCAAGATCGAAGATTTTTTATTACTATTTTTTTTTAGTCTCTTGTTTTTGTTAACTCTCCATACTACTCTGTTAAAAATTTATGGATCAAAAATAGTAGCAGGTATCAAGTCACTGCCTGAAATCATACAGTAGTGCATCCTTCCTCTCAGTCGCAGCTGGAGAAAACACCAAAATGACCAAGTGAATTGTCATTGACGTTGCCTGCAATTTGTGTGAAGTGTGATAAAACTGCTTGGTCTAGACAGATAAAATGCCATTGCTACCTGACTCTGTTACTTTGATTTGGACATGCCTTCCTTAAGATGAACTCATCAAGAGCAAGCTGATCCTGTAAGTGGCTGTATCTTTGACTCCTGATGAATTCAGCAGATCTTTTATCTCTCAGTATTAGGCACTCACTATCCTCTCTGAAAGTCCAGCAGCAAGAACTTCTTTTTGGCAGGACACTGTGGACATGCTGCAGGTATGGGATGGGCCATGCTGTCATATGAGCCCAGGTGTATTATCAGCTCAGAGAAGAATTTATTGAAAATTTAGCAGATTATTTTTCCTGCTGAGA
>JAWLRI010000335.1:111724-186168 GCA_034781795.1 Crypturellus tataupa | reverse complement strand
TCCTGTCGTCCACCATGACACCCAGGTCCTTCTCAGCAGAGCTGCTCTCCAGTAGATCGGTTCCCAGTCTGTACTGGTGTCTGAGGTTATTTCTCCCCAGGTGCAGGACCGTGCACTTGGCTTTCTTTCATATTTATCTGTAAATGAGCTATTGCACACCCACTCTTTGCTAAGCTGATCAGGAGAAGGTGTTTAAGCTTTTTTTCACGTGATAAACCCTGCTGTGCATCTTATCATCTTACTGGTTCATCCCAGTATGTTTTCTAGTCTGAATTCCTCGTCCTTGAGTAATGGATTACTAGAATTGAATGTGGTATTCAAGGGCCTTGTTCATTTCTTAAATCTGTGTTAATTTCCTGACCCAATACTTCCTTGTCTCTGCTCTAGATAGCATATCCACTGTATTTTAAGATTATATCATGAGAAATATTTTGGGGTAAACCTCTAAAAACATAATTTATAATATTACATTTATTCATTATTTGTATTAAACAATTCCTCCTTTTGTTTTTTTTTTTTTCTTTTTTTCAGGTCTTTTTGTGATAGCCTGATCTTGATACTGATGGCACCTATAACTTCCTTTGTATGTGTTTGCTCTTTTAAACTTCACAGTTGAAATCAAGGTCTCAAACTAGTGCCCGAGAAAATGTGTTAAGTCAATATTTCCCGTCCAATGTTTTTCTGTTGTTCACACTTCACTGTCATCTTTTTTGGCAAGTTCCTTGACAATTCATGTTTTTGATTTGTGGATTTCTTCTTCCCTCCCTCCTGCACTGTTACTGGAATGAAGCATTTCCGTAAGTGTCTCACTTTTATCTCAGTCAAATTAGCTGTGTTACTTCTATTGCTTTGGGAAATGAGGAAATGACTTCTAACATCCAAAAAGTAATATCAAGCAAAGGCCACACTCTTTAAGTGGTGCAGGTCTGTGGTTCCTCAATTACTAAGGTTTGTCTGCTGCCAAGGATAGTAGCTTGAGAGATCAGTAAGCTGCTCTTGGTAGCAGTTCACATATCACTAGTGGCTTGTCTGTCAGTACACCCATATGCTTTGCAGTCCTCATGTTTTATCATGTGGCTATAGGCTTAAATTAAAAGTTGGCCTTCTCCTGGCTGTTCATTTACTTTCTGAGGCTGGGAGATGAATGGTTTAGATTTGTTAATGGAGACTTTCAGGGAAGACTGTGTGAATTGGGCAGTGTTCCTACTGACTGAACCATGAATTAAAGGCTGATGAGATAGAGATGAGATATCTGGCCTCCTACTACCCCAACTCTATACAGTTTTCTATGGCAATATTGCTTTACTGCATTGTAAATGGGAATGGGAAAAACAAATTAAAGACCCCTAATAGAGAAACTTTTGGTAATAGTATGGGGTCAGAAATTAAATGAATAAATACCAAATATTTTTTCCAGCTGCAATTGGGAGTAATGACTCTTTGAGTGGAAACTTTCAGGGGAGTGAAGCCTGCTAGTAATGGTTGTAGACCTATAAAAGTCAACCACAAAAAAGGCCGTTGTAATATCTGATATTTTTACATGTTTATGTTAAGGACATATATGTATGCTGATATATGTAATGTAAATATAGGTTTATATTTTGATTTGTGATGCTTCTCTAAGAAATAATAGTTTATGCATGGTCAAAAGAATTGTGTCATAAAGAAGTTAATCATTGAGTATAAATGTCGAGTAACATATATCAACCTGCTACTGCTTGGTCTTTTCCTAAATCTCTGAGATACTTATTTGCTGTGAATACCTGGACTCCTGGTGTTTGGATCTGAAAATAATACAGATGTTGGTCGTTTGTGCTACACTGCTATTCTTTATTTCAGATAGTTAAGTTGATTTTTGGTTTATGTTTTGAACAACTTACTAATACAATCCTGTTTAGTACTGTGATTTGTTTGCTTGTATCTGCTTTCAGGTACTTCTTGAGAGCTCCTTCTAAAACTATGGTGTTACAGTGTGAAGATAAGTAGCCTATGACCAGGGAGGTAGGAATTATCTGTGATATAGAAGAACACCTTGGTTGATTATATGGGAACGCTATAGGGCAGCCAGCTTGATGAATTACTGTAATTTTGCCTCAGCTGTGTTTTGGATACAAAAGAATGTGAAAATGTCTTGTAAAGAAAACAGAAAAGTTCAAGTACTCCTCTTCAACTGCATGCTGAGGAAGGTCGAAACTCCTACATGAAAGGCAGTAAGAAGTGCCTTGGTGGCTCTCCTCCTTTTGAGGAAATCCCATGCACAAGATGATCCTTGAAGTTTCCACTGCAGCTTCTCCTCAGCTTGACTCATTCTCTTCAATAATCCAAATGACTGTGAAAGCTGAAGAGAGGTTGCTGCAGCTTCATACGTGAGTACATCTTGGGGTTGTTCTTGTGCTGCAGGAGCACTGCTGCCTCTTACCTATTGCCCAGGCTGAAAACTCTTGAATTGGCACAGATTTGCTCATATCTGAAGACTAGTTGTCATGGCAAGGTGGTTTCACAGATGAGACCTGCCAGCCTGGTGGGGTGGATGAGCATCCATTCACATCCAGAATAACCCCTTAAATGAGGGGAGAAAAAAATCAACCCTCAGTATTGTTTATAAATATATCTTGAATATTCCAGTTAATGTTTATTTAAACAAAATACTCTGATCCAGAGAAGATTCCTAATATGCCTAACAAGTCATTCCAGGTATTTACTACTTCTGGAGCAGGCTAACAAGGCAATTTGGTCAGTTGGTGATAAGGGGAGAGAGTATCAACCATAGTTTAATGCCAGCTAGTTATCACAAGTAACAATATTTTTTCACAAGAAAATATCTCCTTCTGTGGGTATGGACTTTGGGTGTCGGCCTACATCCCTAGTCTGAAAAGAGTTCATGTCTAAATGAAGTAGAGACTTTTGTCTTCCCTCTCATAACCAAACAACTGAGAAGAGTGTGATACTCATTTTAAAGAGATCCTGATTTCCTACAAGTAAGGGAAAGTAATTTATGAAATTACATCAATTGCATCAGAAATGCCTCACTTGAGTTATTGAGCTCTGCTATAAAAACTTGTGTTTAGTAAGGAACAGCATTTGCCACTTCAAACTAAGGGCAGACTTTTAAGCTTGTGTACCTTGTTATTAAACATTGAAAATTATATTTAAATCATTGAATAAATTAACTAATTCTTCATGAGATTTTCATCATGAGGCTTCTGTTCCTCCTGAATTATATTTTTATAGGTGACTCTCAAAACATCACATAATGATTTATAGATTGTTTAGCCAGAAAGCCAAGGCAAAATATCAACCCTATCCAGAAATTCGTGACTGGTAAGATACCATTTTATTCACCAAGGAGCTTGTGCTCTTTAAAACAGATAACAGCAACAGCGTAAGGGAATGGCCTCGCATCTCATAAAACAAAACTTCTTGCCTTGTTTGCCAGCCTGATTTGGGGTACAGTTGTATGACTGCAAGCCAACAAGATGCCATAGCTTCAGAAAGAACTAGGCAGTACTAATATAATAGCTAACCAAGTGATTGCTAGTACATGATTCAATGCAGGGCTGTAGTTCATATGTATAGTTAATAGGAATGTATAATTATAATTTACATGGAAATTAATGTTTTTGTATAACAAATAACTACTTTGTGGTAACTTGATCACTTGCAGTTGGGTTCTGGGGACTAGTATCAAATAAGTGTGAACAAAAAAATATTAACAATAAAAGAATGCTGCTTTTTTAATTCTGAGTCTGTTAAATAGAGAAGTTGGCAAAAATAATTCTAGGGATGGATATTTCTTGTTTTCTTGAGGGGATTTTGACTTGTTTATAAGATTGTATATTGCCTCTCTCTCTTCTTGCAACAACCAAAAGAAATGTAAGATTATTGACTTGACTGTACAGCAAATTGAAAACCAGTGGAAAAGGTATTCTATTTTAGTAGCAGTTCCTTCACTTGTGCCGGTTGTTTATATTGCTGCTGCCAAAATATGAAACTGTTAAGTTACAGCTGACTAGATAGTTTTGAAATGTCCCCTAGAACAAATGTGTTCCTGTAGAGGAACAAATTCAAAATATAGATTGGTGTACTTTAATGGAAAAATGGCAAAAGTCTACCCAGCATGGTTCTCAGAAATATCTGGAGCAAAATGAAGTTATTGATAGGGGTTACTTCAAGTAGGGAAATAAAAAGCAAAAGAGGAGCCCTTTTTTTTTTCCTGTAATTGATATTCACAGGAGGTATGTAGCTGTGGTAATTTACTCCTCAGTTCTTGCTTATGTCTTCAAGATGGATAGAGCCAGACAATAAAAATCTTAGAAGCTCAGTAGAGCCAATAGGATTTCACTTACCAACAACAAAAAATAATGAAATGCTCAGCATCAATTATTTATTTGGGAGCAAAAGTCAACTCTAGTAAGGCCCACAAATCTCAGAACACATTTGACTCTGTTAAACAGGCATACTTCATACCCATATTCATACTGCAGGTGCTTAAATAAATGATTTATTTCTAATTTCTAGAAATTAGAACCTCTTCCCTATTAAACTCCTTATATAATTTTTATATATTTTATATTAAATATTTTATATTTAAAAAGATTATAGAAAATTATAAAGATTTTATATACTAAGCTCTATTACAGAATCCACACTTCTCAGTATGTGTAAACTGGAACAGGGTAAGACTTAGAATACAAGGTAAAACAGGGAATAACTTACGGCATATGTGTTTTGACCGAGATTGATTACTTTTTTTTATTAAATGATTAAACAGTATTGCATTTTTTTATTAAACAATTAAACAGTATGAGAGGTTAGAAAACAACAACAGCAACAAAACCTAAGTTCAGAAACTCTTCTTCAACTATTTGCTGTTCTTAAAATTTATTGTATTAGATGATCCTTTCAGTTATGACTAGTTTACTGAAAAAGTCATGTGTTGGACTTGCGAATTGTTTTGAATGCTAGGGCCATACTGGAACAAGTTTGTTAATCCCCATCTCAAGATTTTTGAAGCGGCTCCATATTTGTTTGTATTGTTGGGGGCCTTAAGAGCTTGCAGAGGCACTGTGGCCGTGAGCTGCTTGTTTCTATCATATTTGCCTCTTACCACATGGTTAACAGTTTGGGGATGGAACAGCTCTTCAGGCCAAAGAAGATGCTTTTCAGTCCCGAGCTCATGGCCATGTTATGCCTGCAGAGGTTTGCTGAGGAGGAATTCGACTGGGAATGCTTTTCTGTAGGATTGCACATGCATGCACATGCCTGGTCCATGTTGGGGAAAAAATGGAACAATTTTACTAAGATTTTCATGAAAAATTGCAAACAAAAGAAATACTCTTCAAGAAAAATTGCAAAGAAAAGAAATAGTTTCCCTTCTATAACTAGCAAGTCAGAGGTTCAGTCTAATATGTGAGAGGCAGAATTTATTTTCAGAAAAGCTTTGTTCTTGCTAGATAGAGGGGAATTATAAGGAGCTAAATAAAGCTTTCTGGAACCTGCATTTGTTTTGCATTGGTCCAATATATATATATGTATATAAAAATGTAATCAGGAAAAAAATAAAAAGAAAAAAATCTACAAAACTTTTTGAGGAAATGCTTTGAGCAACATGTGATCTCTTAAGGGGCCACTAGAGCAGAATTGTAACTGAACAGCATTGTAATTAAGTTCTTAAAAGTGCTGGGATTTGAGTTGTTTCCCTTTTCAGTTCCAAAAAATCCTCCTTCATGCTAGAGAAGTGTTGAATGTGTGTCTTTAAGTAGAAAGTCAGTTGGGTTGGCAGAATTCTGTCCTTTCTGAATTGGTCAGAGTAATTTGAGAATTTTGTGGCTGTGAAGGTAAAAAAGTCTTCTGTAGACATTGAGCCATTGGGGAGACCCACTAGACACCTTAGATAATACAGCAATCTGTTAAATCAGAGTAGAACTACCGAAGGATTATTCTGCCACACGTTGTCAACGATGGATTGTAAAAAACACCATCATAAGAAGCTCCTGTTCTCTACAGGTGTTTTTATGGCAATGGCAAACTTCTTGTGTCTGGCAGAAAAAACTTTGAAAGACACCTAACTGATGAAGGCATTTATAGTTGCCAGCTGTTTTAAATTATTTGTTATAGCTCAGTTCAACCTAAGGCCCCTAGCTCAGATCTGATCTAGTGTAAAGGAGGCGTTAAACACCTAATGTTTAGTGTGAAAGTTTTGAGTTTACCATCTTTCGAAGTGGCAAGTGATTCATGGGGTCACTCAGCCAAGCAGGGGATCACAGTCAAGAAGGCTGACTGTGGTCCCGGGCTCACTGCAGCCCTGGTGTCTGACTACAGCAAAGTGAGTAACTACAGTTTCTCAAAATACAGGTTACCATAATCTCTTTGTGTTCACACAAAAGCAGTTTTAAGCAGTATTTCATGTAAAGACTAGTTGTTTATTTAAATACCCACGTTATGCTGACTTATAGTCGCAATTAGATACTGTCCAACTTCAGCAGTAAGAAGGGTTCTGAGGTGCAGATCCCTTGGGATCTAAAGCAATTTGAAATGTTCGGAGTTGATAGTGTGAATGTAATGTCCCCTTTAATAATTACCTCTTATCTATTTGTATTTTTAAAATAAGATGTCTTAGATGTCCTTAAAATTTAAAGGAACAATTGCAGATCAATTAGTGTCTGCTATTTCAGTGGGGATGATAAGAGCCTCAAATTTAAATTCTCATACTAAAAATCTATATTGTTTGTAAATAGTCAAGTATATGCATTTAAATGTGTCATTTATAAATAAGCATTTAATTCCCTGCCCATCTGAAGATCTAAATGCCTCAAAGGAGTGAGTGAATAAACTCAAGGGGAATATCATGCTCTAATTTGCTAGTGTTTCGGTGACAACATAAGTGGCCCTAGATGGTTGCAGATTCTCGACTCTTCCTGCAAAAATGGGTAACGGTATTTCAGCTAAAACCGTGCATCCATCTTGTCTTTGCATATTTAACTGCATGTGCCTCCAAGGAAGGATAAATTCATAGGGTAGGATTGGAGAAAACGAGAGGAATTATTCAGCATAAGAGCAAGTGCTCTTATGAAGAAGCTTGAGATAAGTTATGAAGGACTAATACAGTAGACAGTGGAGAATCAGTGGAGAACTGCATAGGATAAAAAGTTTTGGTTGGTTTTAAGGGAGGCTAAATGTCACTTATTAAAGCCATAGAAAAAAAGATGTTAAATCAATGAGATAAAAATCTGGAGGAATGCTATAGATTTTTTAAAAATGTCAAATTTTATCCATGCATGTTGCAAAAAGAATTAACAAGTTTGGCATCAGTCTGAAGCTGGAGCTTTGGGCTGAGCCTCCGACTGAAGGATTAATCAGATTATGGGGTGACATAGCAGGCAGTATGATGAGGGTATCTGCAATGTCTGAGGGAAAAAGCAGAGGAACATTATGCAGGAAATCAGTGCTGTGGTAGCTGCTTATGATGGTTAAACGTGCCTGGTGAATATTCAAAGGCAGATGTTCACTTGGATAGGAGACAGGTGTGGAAAGCGGAGAGGGGGTGTGTGACCCCTGGGCAGTAACCCGGTCTTGTTTTGCAGGGTGAGCCAGGCAAGCAGAGGAAGGATGGGCAGACGCAGCCTCTCACTCCAGAGGCAACCAATCAGATCAAGGAAGAATGTGGCCATGAAGGGGGAAATCCGGTCACAAAAGGCGGTGTGTGGGTTTATTTATTTATTACCACTATATCGTGTGCCACATGTCTGCGTGAGGGTTGCAAGGTATTGTGTGAAATACCGTAAACTTTTGTGACAGCACAATGCTAAGTGACCAAGGATTCAGTAACATTTGTTTAGTGCTGTCATCAGTAAATTGAGCTGAAGGCACTTCCTTACATGACCTTGTTTGCATTAGGAAATCCTAAAAATTTCAAATGAAGCTAGTTTTCTGAGTGTTGGTGCTTATTTGACTAGCTCTTGGGTCCATTTCCATGCTGGGGCCTTTTAGGAAGGATGGTTAGCTAATGAATATCTTGCTCTAGATATTGCCACGTTGTATGTACTGCTGCCCGTTGCTGGCTTGCTTATAGCCCTGGCTCCCTGGGTCTGTATGCACAAGGCTCCTGCTGTCATCCCATGCCTGTTTCTCTGTGTTGTGTTTTTGCTCTGTGGACACAGACAGTTTGTTGTGCACAGAACTTGCTACTGCTGTGAATCACAGTATGTATTTATATACCCAAACTATTCTGATTATAGATGTTATACTACAAAACAATATAGAGGCAAAGCCTACATCAAGGTTTCTCTGTTATAATAGAGGCAAAATAATAGCAACTGTCATTATTACTAATATGGTTTATTAGGAGTTTAATTTCATTTCTTTATGTTGACTGTTGAACATGTTCTTAAAGTTTGGAGAGTGGAAATTATGCATAGTACATAATTGCATGTCTCTGCATCTTATACATTAAACAATTTGCTGCTTCCCTACTGTATTCCATCAAACATAAGAAAATAAGATTTTCTCTAAATGAAATAATCTAATGTTCTTGTCTTAATAGGGCTCTTGCCCTCTTTATACATATATAGCCAGAGATGTCTTTGTCTTGTTATGTTTTTTGAAGAGTGAAAAATTTGTGTCAAGAGGGAATGAGCTGAAAGCTACCAGGCAGGATAGACAAAGAAAACAGCCCCTACACATGGTATCTCCCTCTCCTGCACTCTCTGCTTGTAGCCGCTGAGCAGCGAACGCTTAGCAAGATTTGTTCAGCCCGGGGCAAACTTGGCACTGCAGGACTGCAAGAGCCTGGTGTACTCAGAAGTCTGCTTTTACTTTTTGACAATTAACTTTTCAACAGCCTGGAATTTGCCTTTGGACAAAGATTTAGAGTTCAGCTGTTGAGTTTAGAGGATGAGCTATAGGTATTGGACTCTCTGTAGACTTCAGTGTGAGGCTGGTGCCTTTAAAAGTTTGATGAAGACTTACAAGGTCATCACAGGAAAGAAAAAAAAATGGCAGAATGTCGCGTTAATTTTCATGTCTGTCTTTAACCTCAACTTCTCTAGTGAAGACCTTAAGAACAGCTACTTTAGAAAAGCTGGTGTTTTTGATGAAATTTACTTGAGTTAATCTCTAAGAAAATCTTTCTGAATATGTCTACAGTGATGCTCCTCTCCACAACTGACTTTCTCATTGTCTACTCTGCTTAGTATTTTTTATGCAGGTGTCTGTGAAGGCACATAGAGTAGTTCAGCTGCTGATAATCTCCATCTGTAATACCCTTTAGGCTTTGAAGAGTAGTAAACTATTAACACTGTCTTTAATGCTTCCCACAGCAGCAGTCACTTTTATTTTTCTTTGGAGGAATTATCATCAGAGAGGGTAGTGCAACAGAGATGTGTTCACAGGTCTGCTGTGTTTGCCCCTTATAGTAACCACTAGGTATAGGCAGTTGGTTGAAGTTAGGTGGAAGGGGCTGCATTGCCCTCTGAGGGGTCTCAGGAGGTATCTCATATTCCAGGCTCTGAAATTTCTAAATTCCCTTCTGTGTAAGGACTGAGTGTCTCGGTTTCCCCTCTGTCCATCCTGCTCTTTGCAGGCAGGGCAGGGGGAAGGCAAGGTCCTGGGCACTAGCACCCTGGAGGTGAGTACATTTCCTTTCTCCCTCTATCTGTGTAGGTTCCAAACAACATCCTAACAAACAGAATGGTTAAGAATGTGCCTTCAATTTCTTTCTTGCACTTCACATTCCTTTTTTACATTTCTTTCCTTAAAAGGTATATTGGAGCTCTGCAGCAGATCAGGCAGCTAAATGTATTTGTCTTCCCTGCCTCACTTGCTTTCTGAGCACATTTCCCAGCTGGATGCATGTGGTGATTGATAGTTTAAGGAAGAGATAAATTAGAAATGTAAAATGGGTGCATTTTTTCATCAAAAATTATTAGAGCCTATTTAAAAGCATCTATAAACATTCTTTTTTTGTTGTTTTTTTTTTTTTCAGAGAAAAGTTTAAGTCTCTAAAATTGAAATGTGAAGAACGGCATCACTGATGCTCTGATATAAAGTATATTACATGAATATTCATTGTAATCACTCTTCTTGGAGTAAGACCTTTTATATTTTGGCTTTAATTCTGATGGTGAAATCCTGTTCCTGAGGAAGTTTGTAACAAAAACAAAAAATAAATTAGTAATGCAGAGGTTGTCAGAAGGAGTTTCTGTTGCCATTGGTAATGGTGATAATGCCTTCCATAAATTTGGTCAGGGGCTGTCAAGATTAGGTCACATGATGTAACCAGCTAATAACATTTAGGAAGGAGGGGAAGATGTTAACCTCTTTAAATCAGTTGTGTGTACTAAAAAGCGTGTTATCCAATTGCTGAGCACACTAAAGTAATATAGTAATAGGTATTTGTTCATCACAACAGTCTTCAGTTCTTCAATGGCTTCATCTTAACTCCCTGTTTTTCTAGGCTCAGAGAAATAATCATTTCAAAGATATGTGGTTATGGTGTGAAATCCCAGCAGCGCTTTTCCTATATTCAGGATGTGTTCTCACCCTAACCAACATAACTTTGTTTATCAAATAACAGCCTGGCTGTGTACCTGAGTGCTATGGAAGTCTAATTCATGCTTCAAAATGGAGCATTAGCCTCCTTTCTCTGTCAGCTCCTGAAGTGCTTATAGTAATTCTTAGTGACTCACCCTTGGCTGTATGTGCTAATTGAAGGCAGTGCTACTCTAGATGAGAGGGGCTTGTTTCCTGTTTCAAAACAGGTGTTCAGATGTTTGAAATAAACAACTGATGTTTGTTTTTGTTTCCCCTTCCTCCCCGCCTTAGTATTGCTTCTAAAATAGTTGGTACAAAATGCATTTAAAAATGCAATTATTAGCTCATTGAAGCAAATTTGCACAGAAGAGATCTAGCCCTGAGTCTGTTTTTTTGGATTGGCATCTTCATAATTTCTTTAGTTTTTTTTCTGCTTATATTGACGTATATTATCCATTCCAGCATACTGCTCTGTAATACAGCAAGATGTTTGTGTTGTAAAATTTCTGCAGGCATCCACATGGATTGCATATAATATACTTTACAGTGATCAGTCTTTAAGATGATGTTTTAAAATTATGAACTGTTTTAGCAGACTAATTTTCATGTATTAGTTGGGGTGCAGAGGGAAGAAAAACTTCATTTTGAGGCAGAACAACATACCTCTGACTGTGATCTGTATCACTTTATGATCTTAATTACCCTTATTTTTGAATGGAACTGTGAATACGATGAGATACACTCAAATAGCAAGAGCATTACCATATTAGATATAAAAGTATGCAAAAAAGTATATATTAGAAAAGTGTTTGTTAACATATTTCTCTTAAATAAAATAGTAAATCTGTAATGGTGGCAAAGACTCAGAAATGGGAGCTGCTACTCAATCTGATAATGTGCCCGAACAACTTTATTGAACAGTCCTATTCAGATCAAAGAGACTACTGAAGGCAGCAGGCAAGCTTATGTTGGAGCAGATAAATATTTGGTTGTCAGCATTATCTGAGGGATTACATTTCCAGCAACTTGGAGCTTCCTGACACCATCATAGTGCTTCAGTGCAATTTCTTTGAAAATAATGCCATCTACTGAGTCATCCTGCAGACCTTTCACAGCACTGACCAAATATTCTTCTTCTTGTTGCATTGCTGTAGCTGATTCCAATTTTTGAGATGTAAGTAGGCATTTCATCTGTGATTTCCTTCTCGTTCTCAGAACACTTTCTCTGGATAGATGAATGTTTTGTTGACTGACAGCACAATGTAAAGTTGCTATGATTTGTCACATTTAAGCTCAAAATGTCAGCGAGTCTATGCAGAAGACAACTTAAAAGAAATATATTATTTGTATTTGGTGAACTCCCAATAACCCTATGACTTTTTTGGAGGGGAGGGGTGGCAGGGGAGCAGGGACGAGGAGGGATGGTATTTTATAAAAGTTTCTAATGAGAATAAATCCAAATATTTAATAGATATGCTTGTGCTTTATAGTTAAAATAACTTTTCACTAAAATCTTAATCTTTCTGCAGCTTCTCATAGTGATAGTTGAGAATATTATTTATCAAGAGTTCAGCAGTAGATGTGCATGTGAGTGCCATCAGCTATAATTAGTATATGGTTTGCAAGTGAATATCAGTCAGAACAGAGTTGGTGTTTTAATAGGTATGTTATGTTGGTACAGATGGTATGTGAAATATGATCTTCCAAAATGCCAAAAAAGGAAAAGTGGGAAGAAAAAATCATTTGAAGATTTATTGCAAACATGAATGAATGAGACAAATTAACTCAAATATTTTTATGCCTGTAAGCAGAATGTGCATTGTTGTTTCATAGGTTTTATTAATAGTAAAGCTGCAGCACTGTCTTCTGGTTTTTTTGTTTTTTTTTTTTTAATAAAATTAATTATTATGTCACTTGATTGAAATTGTCAGGGTTTCATAAGTGTGAAATTAAGGATGTGCTGGTACAAAACTGCAATACTGGGGTGTTGAAATAGACCTATAACTTTAATATTAGGGTGTTATCTCTTTCATTTAAGGAAACTGTGAAGCCACAATCAGAAAAACTGAAACATGAATTTGGAGTCATAAAGTGGTAATGTGAGGATCACAGAAAAGAGACCCCAGTGAAGACATAACAAACATTCTGTAACTCTAAAGGCTAGTGCTGTGGTATCTGCAGGCATATTCCAGCAGAAATGGAAGCAAGCAGAAAACAAACAGCACTAAAAAGTGAGTATGACATACTTCAAAAATATTTTTGACAAGAGATCTACAAGTGATATGTGAATGGAAAATGCAGTAGCATCACTTCTTGAGCTTGAAAGGAAGAGTGGTGAAGTGCATGTTTTCAGGTGAAGATGAAAAAAGCTTCCAACAAAACAAATGGTGACAGACCATTCCAGATTTTTGCTTATGTTGTGTAGGCTATGTGTGCTTGGCCAGTGTAAGCAGGCTTATTTTTCACAACAGCTTTTCTTTAGGAAGGTCTTTTGGAAGACCTTGTTTGTTCAATACATCTTAAACTTAGAGTTGAAGGATCCAGTGCCTGAGCATGTTCCTTGTTGAACTGTGAGTCTGTTCAAAAGACGCTAGACAGCGAAAGGAGACTGTGCTCCCAGTGGACTGTCCTTTGCTGATGCTATTGTGAGTATAAGGATGCATCTCCAAAGCTGCGTGTCTAAAGGCATGAGTGGCTTCAATGTTTTGAAGTTCCAGTCTCATCTGCAATTGCTTGTAAAATTTAAGGCACTGATGAAATAGAAGGGCAAGCTGTAGTTAGTAGAAATGACTTCAGGTGTCAGCCTTAGTATTAATTAGCAAAGACTGGGGCAGGAGTTCAGCATATTTCTGACTACTAAGGGAAAATCTACTTGCCCCGTAAAATAGAGTAGAAAAGGAGAGTGTTCAAACATTGCCACTGCCTGTGTTGAGGCAGACTTACCTGACATGCCAAGTATGTTGATCCCTGTAGTGAACTTTGCTTGCGTTGTCTCTGTGCCTTTCTTAAAGAGAAGGCCTGGAGCTGCGTGGAGATTGATGTCTTGTGAAAACCACCTGCTCCCTGTCCTTCCTGGAGGGTTGGCAGAATGTCCTCAGGACAGCCTGCACTGGAATCAAAAAGCATCACGCTGCGCTGCAGAGCTGCTTGATGTGGCTGGGAGCAACACCATGCCCTGCAGGCACCTGCCTCTGGGTTTGACTGGTGGAGACCAGAACTAGAGAAGAAAGTGGGATGCCTCCCAAAGAATGGCACTGGCCATATTGACTCCTGTGGACTGTGCAGCTTGCTATTTTTTTCCTTTTACATTAAAAAGGAGATATGAACTCTGTTGATACAAGACCCATCAATGACTGCAGCACTTTTGTTTTACACTGTTAATCATTGAACATAGTTCAAAGGGCATCAAGGGGTTTTCAACCCTAAAAAGCCATATAAATAACAGGCATTTTCTAGTAGCAACTTCACTAGACTATTCTTGCCGTAGGTTAGGATAGGAAAGCAATTTTTATGCACAAGTCCCTGCTAGCAGCAATATGTCACTACATTCAAGATTTCATCTTTGAGTGCCCTGGACCTGTTCCCCAGTTCCTTTTCATTATTTGTTGGGAATTCACATCCCACTGTTCTTGTACATTCTGTCCTTTTTGGCAGCTAGAGGTTAAAAGTTAATAACTGATATATTTTTTCCATTTGATCTCTATTCTCTAATGCAGTTCCATTCATGTATTTATGCCATGCAATATCTTCTGCTTAGCAGTCAGAATTAGCTATGTGGCCATCCCACACCCAAAACCCAGTAGTTCTAGAGAGCAAACTTAAGCGTATAGGAAGGATTTGGTGGTGTGAGTGTCTGTAGGGAGTATCCTGACTGTAGACTTACTTGAGCTAATTTGTACTGGGATCAGAGTGTTCCACGCAGAGCAACCTGAGCTTAAGTACTCAGTTTAAGTTAAGTACTTCCACAGCCTGTGTATTCCTGTCTCTGAGCAGTGGTACACGAGTGCGTGGGGGAGCAGTGCCCAGCTGCTCTGGCTCTCGGGAATTTCTTCCTAACCAGCTGAGTCTACTGTGAGAAAGGTTCTTCCCTTTGGCAAAGGTTGCATAGTGCTGGCAGGGGGAAGCGTTTATCTGATCTGCCTTGTGCCTAATGTCAGGCTTTGGGCTGAGCTCAAGGACAGAATAGATGTCAGTCAGTATGAACAGCTGGTTGGTCTGGGGTAAAATAAGCATATTGAGAGGACTCTTAATGAAACCAATTGGTGAAACCAACTGGTGAAACCAGGTTTGGTGAAAACTACTTGAAGAGTAAAATCTAAGCCCATAGTTGATAAATGTACTTGCTTACCTACTTTACAACTTGGTTCTGATAAACTGTTAAAAGAACAAAAAAAACAGTCAGAAATGGGACCAGATGGTCCTCCTTTACAGCAGGAAATTTCAAGTAAATAGGTAATTAGCGATGGCTAAAGATGTTTCATTGTCATGTGTAACTAAAGGTTGTGAAGAGTCTAATGAGTAGAGCTGCTACTGCTTATATTTTTAAAATCTGTGATTAGTGGGGAAAGTTCAGGGTAACACTACAATAGGCTAATTTAGTGACTGGGGAGGCTTCCTGATAAGACGCTAGCTTATTCTGATCACTTGTGATTGCTAAGCATTTATAGTACTAAAACCTTTTGGAGTAATGCACTGGCCCTCTCAAGCTCAGAGTAGTTCACTGGATTTTATATCTCTGCATGAAATACAGTCATGAAATGATATATAGTAATGAAAGAGAATGATGTAATTCTCAGCTAATCACTGGGGATATCTTGGCTAAGAAGGATAAGGTACAAGCTCTTTCTCCCAGTAATGAAGATTGAGGTCAGTAATCAGACAATTAAATGTTTCTTTTACAACAGTACAGAATATCATAGAATAAAAAATACTGGAAAAAAATCCCATTTATCTGGAACCTTATTCAGCTGAACATGTGTCAGAATAAGCTCTTGCACCTCTGTAGAAACGTGAGCCAAAAAAATAAAGGAGGAAGATAGAAAGAGTGCGTGTGTAATGGGAAATGACACTGGTAAAAGTTGCCTGAAAGGTCTCTTGATAGTAAAAGGAAAATAAGATTTGCTATCGTGAAAAGAAATATAGACAAGGGCTTCTGGTTATTATCCTGTGAGAAAATACTGTTGAAAATAAAAGATGGTGAGGTGGTGGGGAGAGTGGCAGTGCAGTAATTCTAATGCCTAGGGCAAGAGCTTTTAGTTCTAATTGTTTACTGTAAAAGAGAGAGGTGGAAGGAGGAGAAACAAATTGCCCTGCTCCCCTGCCTTCGTTGCAAAGCGCCACTTAACGCCGTGCGGTAATTCCTGCAGTTGGTCGTGCGGGCATTAGGCATTCCCAGAATCGGCAAGTGACTTGTGACCCAGTACTAAATGGGCAAATGTTTGGTAAGAGAAAGCTAGAGTGGAGGTTTTGAGCTTGAGTTTGTGTTGCAGGCTGCACGTGTCTAGGCAGGAAGGCTCTCGCTGTGGATATCACTCTGGTCTTTTAAATAGCAGCAATATTCCTTATATGTACCAGGTCTTCCTTGGGATATTTGTGGATTAATTAAAATGGGGAAAATTCTGAACATATTTGCATATTGCAATTAAATTTCCAAATGGTTTCGCCTTCAACTTGACATTAGAGAGCAATGTGAATAAAGCCTAAAAAAAGACAATTTTTAGATTTTTTTATTTATACTTAACTGTATATATAAAATAATTTCTCATATGCACATCTGAAACTACATACAGTACAAGCTAGAATTGATACACTTCACAGCTGTCATTTGCTTGTGGTTGCGTATGCAACAACCAATACTTCTGACATTTATTTTAAAATAAAGTAGCTAATTCAGACAAAAAATAAAGTTAACATTTACTTTTATTAATATCTTAATTTAAATTTAATTTTAATTTTAATTACTAAATTATTTCTACAATTTAAATTATTAAATGTAAATTATATATAACTTATGTATATATATAAAACAAGTTTTTAAGGCAGCAAACTTTTCTGGGAATGACACGCGGTAAATTAGAATCAGTAACTGACAGCAGATGTATAAAATTTCACATTCTTACATTCCTGATTTTGGACTAAAGCAGGTCTGAAAAAAACATGAAGTAAAAATTTGTATTCACATTTGAAAAATGAAAACAATTGACCTTGCTACTTGCCCCAGTCCATCTGAGAAGGTGGTTTCCTGGGGCAGTCTCTGTGTCATCTCAGCCTCAATTACAGAAATGACAACATAGCCTGGAAGGAAAACGGAGCATGTTGTGCCCTAATTCTATTTTTTCTCTTAGACTGGAATATTTGTAATATAGTATGTGAAATATTAGATTATGAAGTTGTTACTATATAAACTTTTTTTTTGGCATAGAGTGAAAAGATCAATGTGAGGGGCTTTATAGCTGCATGCTAAACATCAAACCTGTTTTCTCAAGTGAAATGCATTTCTCTAATTCTTGTGATATTTATGGTTTTCCTTTATATATGAATTGATATTTTTGTTCCATAAAATTGTTTTCTACTAATTTTTTATACCCATCTTGAACTTTGCCAAAGTTTCAGCCTGTAGCATTTACATCTGAAACGTCTCAGTCCAGTAAGTGGGTCCGTTTTTAATGTCTTTGAGTTCTGCAGTACTGTATTGACTTGTTTGTATTTGTATATCCCTGTATTGTGTCTAAGTGACACAATGATGAGAGAATGATGATGGAGAATGATGAAAGTAACTTAGAGAAGGGTAACTATAGAGAAGGATAGACCCATATTAAAACAAAAACACTGAAGTCTTTAAGGGTGAGTCCCTGTAACCTTTTCAGGTTTGAAGTATCAGCATAGCTCATCATCTCTGGTTATTTAGGAAGCACCAACTTCTCTACCTCCATTCTGATTTTTACGTAATGTTGTGTAAGTAAAGATTAAAAAAGAAATGTCCTGGAGAATAGAAACTAGAGTGATGCTAGCATGTCCATTTCAGGCTGTAGGAGACAAATGCTAGTAGTTCATATTTTTATAGAACTCACATAGGTTGAATTTTTTATTTATACAGAAATCTCTTGATAAGATCTCAGTACCTGAAATATAGGTATATAATTTAACACTGAAAAGGCAAAGCTTTTTTTTTTTTTTTGTGGTGATGGTGCTCAACCAAGTCAAAAAGTCTTAAAAAATAGAATGTCTGCAAACACCAAATAGCTTTGTTTTATATTTTATATTGCTAAATAATGCAGTAGAAAGCTCTTTCTTTTTTTTAAATAAAGGCAATCAGAAACTCAGAGAGAACATTATGAGTTTTATAGTTATTAAATAGCCTGTAGCAATTAGTGTTATGTAATCCTTTAAACCACTATTTGTGATCAGCTGGTTTTCCCTAACGGGCATAGATAAATACATTTCTGTAATACTCTAATGCAGAAAAAACTTATAATCTCCAGATATAATATCCAGAAAGACTTGTTTTTATCAAAGAGGGAGAGGAATGTCAGGGAGCATTTCCAGTGTCTGCTGGTGCATTTCTCCTTAGAAGCTCCAGACGTTCCCGTGAACTCTGAGCAGTTTGCATGCAAGGAGACACACGCTATAAACTACTCATTCCGAACATTTTTTCAACCTGCTCATGATTCCAGTACGGTGCCCACTGAGTTCAAGATGCCCGAGAATCTCAGTGGAATGATATCTGAACTACTTGTTAAATGTATTTGCAGAAAACAAGCTAGGAGCGCTAGTCCATGCAGAGGAATCGAGACGGTTCTAGATGCAACACGAAACCCTCCTGCAGAGGGAGGAAACACTTCCCTGGTTCATCATGTTTGCCTGCGTGTGCTAAGAGTACGGGTACAAACCCTGTGTCCTACCTACAGCTTTTATGCAAAGCCCAGGTGGGTTTGCCCTCTGGCCTTGCCATTTTAAATCTACTTCCCTATTTATGCTTGTTACATTCAAAGTAGAGGCAAACTGACTTTTCTGTGGTAGCACTTGCATTGACAAACATGGTCTATAGTGGAAGGAAAAGCATTCCTGCTATTAGTATGGCTGGATTATGTGTGAAAGCATGCTGAATGTATGTATATCTACATTATGGTAATATTTATCTTTCCTTTTTTTTAATGCCTAGTTTATTATGGCTTTTTTTTTAGTAGTTTCCCTCTACGTAAACACTAATTTTCCTCTTCCTTTGGTTACTGTATCATGATGTCTTCTTTTCACTGTTTTCTCCTCTTTTCACTCCCAAGGAAGAGAGATAGTCTACTATCACTTTGGTTTTGCGGAGGAGAGCATGTTGGAGCAGAAATGGGAAAAAATCTTCCATTCATTGTAAAGTAAAGAAAATGTTCCAAGAACTGAACAGAGCTCATCCTTGAAACCACACAGAAGAGTATTGTATTTTTGATGTTATAAGCCCAGGGGATATATGGGTTCATACTGTGCCAAATCCTGCTTCCAGAAAAGACATTTTAAAAAATGAATTTCTGTCCAGATTATGAATAGTAGAAAATGGAGCATTACCTGTTACATTTGTACTAGCAGACCTGAATGTGCAACATCAAGGGATGTGCTTCTGAGATCATAAAATGTTACATCTATTATCTTTTTTTGTTGTTGTTGTTCAGGAGGAGGAACTCCTTTCAGATTCTTTATTCCAGGTCTGTACTGTAAATCCACTTGTTTTCATACTTTCTTTACTTGATAAATAATTTGACTTAATCCTCCTACACTATTCTTATTCTAGATGAAATATAAATTTGACTTTTGGGGAGGGAAAAAAAAACAAGTATTAAATTGTCTGGGGAAAAAAAAGTAATAGCAACTAGGATATTATTTCTATCTTATGCTATTACCACTAATATACTTAAATTCTTAACAGTGAAAAATCCAAAGGAGTTTTTCAAACCAAATTTCTCACTTCTTTTGATGCATGGAAAAAAATTATACCTGGCTATGAAGCTTCTGTGTCTTCTGTACGTATATCCTGCTTTCCTTTTGCTTATAGCAAAAGGTTGTTAGAGATAGAAACAAATTGGCTTTTCATTAATTTTGTGTGTGTGTGTGTGTGTGTGTGTGTGTGTGTATTTATTAGTGAAGGGTGTTTTTGTCCTTATTTTTGAAGCCTTTTTGAAGAAGCCCTTTGTTTGGTTGCTTTCCTAGCGGCTCATGGAGTCCCAGCTCTCCCATGGCCTCGCGGGGGCTGGTTGATGCTGAGCAGCATTGCCGCGATTGCAGGGCCCGTGGTGGCTGCCAGTCAGCTGGGTCCCTGCCCCGGCCCCGCGGGGGGAGAAGACAGGCAGCTTGTCTGAAGCAGCGCTGGAGGCAGTGGAACTAGGCGTAGTCGTAGTCGGGCTGACCATAGTTGGAGGTTTTCTGCCTTGAAACTACACAGATGGGGATTGCGGCACATTCTGTTCAGGGGAGAAAAAATGCTGTGGAAGTACATTTTGAACACCTCATATCCAATTTATTTGATGTTGATTTTTTTTTTTCTGAAATATTTAGTCCTTAAAAGTATGGCTGTACATGAACTTTCCATATTAGTTTAACTTAAATATTCTCCAGCATATGTGCTGGAGCATATCAGCTATGTGCTGATTCATCTTTTACTTTAGATGCAATCTTCCCATCATAAACAGAAGCAGGAAATATTTTCTACTAAATCTAGAACTTGCTTTATTTACCTTTTTTAACATTTAATCCAATTTTAGGGTGGTTATTTTTATTTTCATTCTTAAGAATTCAGTTTCAGAAGACGAACAATGAAGCTTGGACTTTTTTAAAGACTGTCAAAAGCCTCCTCTGTTTCTAGTGTGCCTGTGGTTTATGTTGTAGTTGAATGATTGTTTTGCTTTCCAGATTTTTACTCTTCTTTGGGCCTGTGTTGTAAATCAGTTCAGAGGGAACTGTCATGATTTTTTGGAGAGAATATTTTACTTCAGACAATTATTTTGATTCCTGTTGAGTATTCAAGGTGTCTCTTAAACCAGCTCTCTCTTCCTCAGTAGTGTCTTGTTTGCTCATGGATACTGTTGCACACTTGTTGATTGCCTTGTTGGAAACATGCTAATTCCTGTCTGGGGAGAACAGGGACATTAGCCATGGGAGGCTTATTGATGCCAATGGCACCTGCATAGCAAAAATTTGTTGTAAAAAGCTGGAAGCAAACAATTAATTTACATGCTTACGATGTTTGCCTGAAACAAGCTATATGAGAAACTTGAGATCACTATTAATCCCACTGCTTTGGCCCCCTTCAAGAACTAAATATACTGCAAAATTATCAATATATTCTATATTTGAACGAGATTATCTGAAGGTGAGTGGATATAATTACTGCATTGCTATATAAAGTGTAACTGTGAAGAAACACTGTGGCATATAGCTTCATATAAAAGATAAAAGCTAAAGCAAAATCCCTAAATTCAAATGACCCAAATAAAATGTTAATTATGAAGGGATTAAAATTCTCTTTCTTAACAAAGACATTTGAAGGAGTAGGTGATAATTTCTTCCATGAGCTCTTCTTTTGATTATATGGGATGTTATTTGAGAAGTGCAAGGAAGATAACGTTTTAATTTGGCCTATTAAATGTTTTCATTTAATAGCTTGGGAAATGGTGAAAGGCATTATAAGGAGACATTATATTTATGTACAGGTGGCCAGACATTTGTGCAGATTTAGCCAACTGGGTATGAATCCCATCCAGCATTGACATCTTCCGCATTTAAATACGCATTTTGAAGAGTTGAAACTGAAAAATGTATCTGCTAGCCATGGCTTATGGAATCTGAAAGCCATATTTTGATGGTGTCAGTTGGAGCTGAGCTCAACCTGACTTGATCATGGAAGAGATATTTTTAGATTTTGTGCTTCTGGTAGATTTTTCATTACCTGTTTATGTAGAGCTCCCAAATACATTGAATTTTGCCTACACTGGTGTATAACAGTAGTTTCTGTAAAACTCCTTTGCAATTCACTTCTAATAACGACATCTGAGTAACAACAGAATGACTAAGATTGGAAGGGACCTCTAGAGATCATCCAGTCCAAGCCCCTGCTCCAGCAGGGTCACCTAGAGCACATGGCACAGGGTGGCATCCAGGAAGATCTCCAGAGAAGGAGACTCCACAGCCTCTCTGGGCAGCCTGTTCCAGGGCTCTGTTCTAACAAAAATTAGAGGGAATTTTGGACTAGAACAGTACTTAGTTTTTGTACAACTTGGTCTGGAAGCTGCCCTTCATTTGGGTCCAGTTTTCAGAGTATGATTTCTGGCATTCTGTGATATGAAGTTAATAGTTCTAGGTCAGAGTGACCTAGAAGATGCTGTTAAAATATGTGCTCTCCACACTGCTAGTTCTGAGAAAAGCACATGATGTACAAGTACCTTTCGCAAATCATATTCTTTCATCATTTTTTCAAGGAGAAATGCCTTTCATTTAATTAAAAGGGGCGTGGGGAAGAGTAGAAAGGTGTGGGGGGGGGCAAGATAGTCTCTTCAAAGACTTTTAACAATTTATGTGCTCTTACAAACACAAGTGTGCAAAACTGTGTAGATTAGCACATTCCACTACATTTTCAGTTTGACATACTGCTTTACTTCCCTATGTAGTGATAGGTAACCTCTTTTTAACCATTATGCATTATGTCTTTAAACAGCCGTGCTGTTAAAAGTGCAGCAAAACAGTTGCCTGAATGTCACTACCATGAAATACAGTGCTGGAGTGCAGCATAGCTACAGATCACAGTAGCCCGTGTGCTCTTAGCATGTTCTGGTCTCTCTGCACCAGCGAGCCCTCTCAGAAGCTTGTTAGTAAAAACGTTCTGCTTAGATCCTCCTTCTGGGTACGAACTGCTAGCTGATGTTCAAGTATTTGTGATGGTTTTTGGTATCAAAGTTATCTGCTTGGCATTTTTTGCTTAAAGGGGCTTGTCTAGTTTTCCTTTTCAACTGTCAGGTCTTATTTTGCCTCTACTGTATTAACTCTCCACTGTAAGACTCAGGGTCCCTTAGGGATGTTTCCCACTCGTTAACAAATTACCCTTTAGCCTCTGACATGTTGAATAGATTAGACTCCTTAAATACTTAAAGACATGTTCTTTTATCCTTCAGTTGTTTTCTCAATTATGTCTTGCTTTGGTTTATCAATAAAATTTTGGAGAAAAAATCCCTTTTCTTACCTAAAGATCCCTTTGCCATAACCTCTTTATTGATACTTAATATTTAAGCTAAGGGCGATAGTCAGCCTTGAATTACTTTGTAAGACAAACTTTATTTCTTCATTCTGTTGCATTGCTGCCTTCTGACTAAATCATCATCTTTTAATATGGTTATTTTTTGAATTGTTTATTTGCTGCAGCAAAACGATGCCGCAGTGAAACGAGGAGAAATACTAAAAACTCCCATTTCTCAGACTTGCCTGCCAGCTTCCATTAAAAATGCTAAACCAAACCCTTTAGCTGTATGTAGTCTTTCCGTTGCTATATCAGGCTAAATGGTCTCCTAAAGAATTCTCTAGAATCAGACCACCCGCTCCTGTTGCTTGGAGTGATATATTTCCTCATAATAAAAAAATAATATGGTTATTTCTGTAATATACTTCTAAATAAGAGGAAAAGCTAAAATATGGCTGGCCCCCATGTTTTCAAAATGACTGTCATGGCAGTAGCTAGAGCAAGTTTTTATCTCCTGTGGAATCAATGTGCCATTTGTAGACTGAGAAAAACAACATTGTACAAGATCATATCCAGTGTGTGTTATAGCCTATTGTGTGAGAGGGTTAACAAATTTAACTATTACTTTTTTAATAAAGGCTTGTGTGTAGCCAACATTAGTCCTTCTTAGTCACCCTTACCAGTGTAGCAGAACACAAAGTTACGATTTGACCTGATTCCTCCCCACAGAATATTTTTCATCTGTAGTTCTTCTCATAGACAGGAGAGGGAAAAAATAATATTCTCTGAGATAAAAATAGAAAATAATTTTATACTGAAAGCAAGTTGTTTTATAAAGACTTTTAACAAGCTCTTAAGTTCCCACATACTCTTTGAAAACAAACTATTGAGTAAATGCTGAATGGAAGAGTGTATGTACTGATTTTATGATAAATGCTTCCCTTTACTGGGCCACCTAATTTTAAATTGGCATCCTCTGTGTGAATAAAAAGAACATAACAAGGAAAATAATACTATTTCAGCTGGTGATGAAATTATTATGTTTGAAAAAAATGCTCTCGAGCTTGCAGGACACTGTGTTTGGGCATGGAAATCAGATAATTGTGTGCATAGCTACCAGTTTACATAAAGAGTGGCCAAATTTTCATTGGTGTTCCTGGATTCTATTGTGTGGTGTGGGAGGATGTGCAACTCTTCTATGTGGATGTTAGAGCACAGGGTTAGGGTGACCTGGAAGGTGCAGTCAATGTATCTGTTACATTGCTTTACACATTGCTAAAGCCGAGCAAAACACATGACGTACAAGAATTTTTGCAAACCACAATCATGTTTTTCAAGAAGAGGAAATGTTGTTTTCATTTTAAAAAAAAAGAAGGCAGTGGAGGATGGAGAGAGAGAGAAAAAGAAAAGGAAGAAAAACACAATCTCTTCAAAGACTTTTAAACAGTTGATCTTGGGCATCATTGAAGTGGCAGAAAACATTAAAAAATGCATTTGAGCTTTATTTGATGTCCTTTCATCCACTGATATTTCAGCACATACAAGAAACTGCAGAGTTGTAAAAGTCTGGTTATCATACCATAAACATAACTTTAAGTTTTTTGTTTTTAACTTTCCAAGCAATCAGAAAAGCACAGAGAGAATATTAGTGCTGTAGGAAGGTTTTCTTCTCCCTCGCATGAGGAGAAGGTGTTGCCATCGTGCAGAGGCACCTTTGCAATACAGGTACCAGTTTATTGGGTTAATATCTAGAGGAAAGGAGGAGTGCTTTGGAGCAGGATTGTGGATGGCAACATAAAGTAAAGTTGAAGTGGTTGGTTGTAGCAAGTTCATTACATGTCAAAGCATATTCAACTGAAGATTCGTACTTTAGGAGGCAGACTTACTATTATTTTATTTTATTTTTAAGTATCAGCAACCTTGAAAACTTCAGAGTTCACAGTTCGCTCAGAGACCGTTGTATAAATATTGTCAGGGAATACTTTCTCTGAAGTATTTTGGCAATATGCAGAGCACATCTGAGCTATTCTTTCGTTTTAAGGCCCTTAATCACAGAAGTGTCATGATAAATCCCACACTTTTAGCGGCTTTACGCAAGTTTAATGCGATTAGTGTGATTGGCTGCTTATCCCAGTCCAGCAAAATGCTTACGCATATATTTAGCATTCAGCAATTCAGTAATTTCACAAAAGTCTCGCAGCTATTTGGGGCATGTGGTCTGTCATGCAGTTTTAATTTTCTGTGATGAAAAATGTTACCCTTTGTCTTGATAGGAAACTGAACAACTTGGAGATGGATGTGAACATGGGAATGTAGCCATTTTTAAATTTTAGGAATTTAAACAACTTTACTGAAGTCTTTCCTCTAAACATCTAAAAATGTCTTCAGGGATGACCAATCTGTAGATTAGTAGTGCCTACTCAAAATATGTTTGCCCAATAGTATAAGTGGAAATAAAAACTTCACTAGTACAAAGACTGTGTTCTGGCAGTAGCAATGTATATATTGATGCTTTTTATTTATCTTTTTTCTCTTGTGGTTTATATTCTTTTTTTCCCTAAAAGCTTTAGAGTATAGTGTAGATTTTTTTTTTCCTACTAATAGTGTAGCACCTAAGCTGACCTGAGTGATTTCCGTTTATGTCCTTGCTCTTAGACAGCACTACTTTAAACTATACAGATGCTAGTCATGCTTTTACTTTTGATTATATGCAAGTATTCTCAATATGCAAAAGCATATTTGTGACTGCTATTAATCTTGTTTAAATGTGTTCTGTAGCTAACTTGATTTTCTGAAGTAAAATATAATGTGACATAGTACAGAAAATATTCTCAATGCAAAGCAATGTTTGATATTATTTGTGCTTCAGAATCTAGAACCTCTGGAAGTGAAATGTAATATCAAAGAGCAATGAGTTATATCCATTTGAAAAATATGATCTAAAAAGCCATGAACTGTGTGGTTTTGTTTTTGTTTTGTTTTGTTTTATAAAACACCTCTAGGTTTATAGTTTTTTAACTGAAGTCACCATTCTTATTGAAAAACAGAAGTTATTTTGATAGTTTAATTTTTCGTAGAAATTCCCAAGTCAATTTGCTTGCTAAAAAAAATAGAAGAAACAGATAATGTTTTTCTTTCACAGATTATAATAATTGTGGTGGCGATACGGTCTCTTAGAGCAATAGAAGACTTGTCGTCTAGCAAATGCACCTATTACTGTTCATGACAGTGAGTGTTATAGTTCATGACAGTTGTGGAGCTGGAAGAGAAAAATGCTATGGACAATCATTTCTGTTGCCAAAACAGAAAATGATGAAAGAAAGTATGTTATGGACATTTAGAGTAGAATCACATTGAAATTAACACATATTTTGTTTGCTTTCTTTTCAACTGAGTTGAGAAATAGCAGAATTCATGGAGTTTATTTTTCTGTGGGAAGAGGTGTGTTTGGATTTTTATGGAGCAGAGAAGCCTAGAATTATAGAGTATTTTTGACTTTAGATTTTGGAAGAAATGAAGTGATAAGCAGTCACTGTATTAGAATAGCAGAAATACACTTCTGAATTTTCTCTTCAGCGAAATTTGAGAGGATCTTGCCAATATTAGAGTAGCACCTAACTCTACAAGGCTAACGTATGGAAAACAGTAGAAAGACACTTGATATAGTTCTTAAGAAATTTTAACAAGTGCTTAAGATGATGAGAACAAAATCTTGAAAGTTATTCACTTAAAATTGAGCAGGAGACTTTTGAGCAAGACTGAGACTGATCCTTGTGAACATGAGCTCAGACACTGGGCCTGTTAGTGCTACTTTGCATAAATACTTATCAGGGACTGCTATTAAATAGTACATTATTCTAATCAGTACTGTGGTTGTTACTAGAATATGTATGAACAAACCTAGGTTTCCTCTAAGTTTTTTTTTAAAAAAGATAAAAGAAAACAGGCTTTAATGCATCTGATTTCATATTCATTTTGTTATTTCATTATATATATTTATTTTTTCTTGTTCGTTCATGCAAAGCATAATATTTGACATGGAGTGTTTGAATCTTGGAAGCAGTATTTGCACCCTGTATTTGACAGCTATGTGTTTTTAATTCTTCTGATACGGAGAGGAAAAAAAAAACATTAATACCTGGATATTCCTTTTTGAAGTTTTGAACTTCTGAAATGAATGTTGTGTACTGTGTTTGAAACAAAATAGCTGATGTCATTTTCTAATGCTATCAGCACACTTTTTCCTATGTACTTTTTCTGCATGCATACACAAATTGCATTAATTTTACTAAATCTCTTTCTAAATTGACTTTGTTAAATTGGTACAACCCTGATTGTGCTGAATTAGAGTGCTTTAATTTAGCTTGTTAGGAAATTAAGCTAAATCAATATAATTCACTTACACTGATTTAAGAGAGTTTAGTTGGCCCAATTCCCTGGTGTGTGTGTGTTTGTGTTTTTGAACTATTAAAAAGAAATATAGAGAAATTCATGTCACATGCCCACCAATCCTGGAATTGTTTGCTTCTCATTTTTCACTGGAAGAAACTCAGCTAAAACAACAAGTATAGAGTAAAGTAAGAGAGAAAGAAAAACAGGAATTAGAAGATGTTTTGTTATTTTGCATCTCGGGGTACTAGTAGAAGTTTATTGTTAGTGGTATATTGGGGTAGGTATCACAGTCTGTTCGTAATAGAGAAGATTTCTTTATGTTGCAACTCTAATCCATGGTTAGTGCCTGCCTTAAGTCATTGTTTTTGTTAAATTTTACAAAAGTTTGTACCAGCAAAGAGTAATTAATAGTAATTGTAAACACTTTTGTGTCTATGTAAATAAAGAAAAACAAGCATTTCTGCAAGAAAACTTTAAAAAGTTCTCCCCCTCCAAAAATCTTTGAACTATATTCAGATTTAAGTATTTGAAACTCAAGCCACTTACTGGACTCATGACCATGTCAATCACGGTTTAGGTGGTATTTCTCAGAAAAGTCCCTCCTCCCTCAAAGAGAAGGAGAAGAACAGCCTCCAAATCATTTTAATATGTATGTCCAGCATACAAAATCATGTACTTGTGGTCTATCCATTTTAAATATGGGTTTTATAGTGTATTAGTGCTGGTACCAGAAGCACTGATACTTCAATTATCTAATATTTTGGCATGAGATAAAATCATATGAAGATATTCTGTGCACCTGGATAGGATAATGGTGTTGAATAGAGTATGAAATCTTTAGCTTTACAAATGTAGTCTTCAGTAAAAAGAAAGAAAAAAAACACTTGATCATCCTAATGTCTTCACTCCCTTTGTTACAATTATTGAACAGATGAATAAGTGAGTTGTTCAGAATCTAGTATTTTTCCTGGTCAAAAAAGCTTAAGTCAAGCTGAAAGATTGAGAAAATTTTAATCATTTTATAGGAAGATCACTTTGCCTTCCCGATCACAATTCTACCATCCTACAAAGCGATTTAAGACCCAGAGCCTAAATTTAGATAGTTTTACAGGTCTTCACTGTAATTTTTCAGATCATCTTAACCTAGACTTTGGCACTCACAAGACTTACTGTGATGTCTGCACAAAACAGGCATTGGAAGCCTGTGCTGCAAAGACAGGGCCAGTATTTTTTCATTTGCCTGCTGTGTGCTTGTATTGTTCTATCCAGTGTATAGAGAACACTTAAGAACACTTCAAGAATGCTCTTTCCCATCATGCCGGTTGCTAAGCTAAAAAACAAGCAAGGAAGCCCAGGTACCTGTAGAGCAAAATCTTTCATTACAGAGCGTTTCTGCCTTCTGCTTGCCCAAACTCATCTCCTATTATTTTTTAAATATTGCAGATATTGATGTGACTGTGTCAGACATAGTACAAGAAAGCTTTCTAGGGTTTTTTTGCTCCAGAGAGGTATTTAAGTGATCATTAAAGCTGCTTTGATGATGCTTCCACAGGGTTGCACTTAAAACTGTGTGATTGTAGTGGTTCTCCAGCATGATCTGGTATCCTATATTGTTTTGTTTAGCAGTCTCAATGGAGCATGAATAGAAATGTAGTGAATTTATTTCCTCAGAACTAATATATTTTCTCTCCATTTAAGGGCAAGACACATCGGGTAACTGTATTTTTTTCCAGAGGAATGACTTACAATTTCTGAAGAGAAAAGTAATGATTTTTCCTCATTCCTTTACACGGAAACTTCATCATGTGGCATCAGTCTGAAAAAACAAGATTCTGAAATCAGAGAAGAGGCACAGAACTAGCTCATGAATATTCTAGAAGGTTTTGTAGGAGGTTAGATTCATGGTAGTCTGGATTTTAGTAGATCTACCTTTTATTCCATCAAGATAGAGTCTCTGATTAATTATTTGCAGTTTCTAGAAGGAAAAATATATTTTTTTTTCTTTCCATCTGGATTCAGAGTATTTTGCCAGGGCCTATATCTTACTGTACTTAAGTGGACTATTCTGCTTAAATTTCTCTGGTAAACAGAGCAGTCTGTGATCCTTATATCTTAAGTGTCTGCAAGGACAACTGTGCTTGACTTGCATTAATCATACTTGTGAGGGCTCAATATTGCTTGAAATTAGGGTAGCAGGTTAGAAACAACAAAATGAAAAACATGTAATTGTCAGACTAGTAAAGTAAGTTTCCATCTGACAGATTTATTTGCCACAGCTGCAGCCCACGGATGGCTTTGCCCACAGCCCTGAGTGGTGTAGGGAAGCTCAGGTGGAGATGGAAGGAGGACTAATGGGCCTGTGTCATGGTGCAGGTGCCCAAAGGACTGAGTTACGTAGGTGCTTTCTTGTTTCTCAGTGAGCAGAGACACACCTGACTTCAACAAAAAGTGAATCTGCTGCCTCGACCTTGTGCCAAGTTCAGAGTCCCTGGGAAGCAGCTGATGTCCTAAGTTTGTTGCTAGCTACCTTTGTTCCTGCACACCTATTCCTAATGTGGAGGGAGAGCTTTGCCTAGAATAACTATGCATTGTAACAGTTAAGGTATTAGATTATTAGAGTAGGCTTTTTTTTTTTTTTTTTTTTTAATGTTTTAATGTCCAATTCCTGAAGAATTTTGTTAGGCTTATTCCTAGCTCAGTAGGTCCCTAGCTAGGCTATAACGAGTCCATCTGCTCTGCTTCAGCGCTCCTTGACTCCTCACAAGATGTTTGTCTTCTGGAGGGAGATGTTTATAAGCAGGATGGACCACAGGCCTGATGGGGTGATTGATGCAGCCAATGATGGCTCCAGGCAGGGAAAGTCCATTTCCTTTTGGAAAATGAGAACGTATGGTGACCATTATGCAAATACAAACATAAAAGCTCGGGCTCCCTGCAGTGCTCTGCTCACAGAGGAAGTTTATTAAGGAGTACATCTGTCTGGCTTTCTTTATCTCCTACAAAGAGCTACCTGCTTGTCTTCTGCTGGGTTTATGTTGGCTGTCTCTGGGATCGCAGGTGCCTGCTGGCACTTGCTGTCGCTGGAGCAGCGGGGTTGCTGAGAGGGGATTTTGATGAGCCTGATGGCTGCAAGGGTTTGGGCTGCTGCTGCTTGAGATGGTCGCAGTATCCCCTGGCTTCTTTCCTTATTCTCTTCTGCTCCATTTCTAAGGGAAGACCCTTGCTCTCTTAAACTTATTAAAGCTGTAATTTACAGCTCAGTATCTGATACCTCAATAGACTTCTGTCATAACTTTAAAAGAAATTATATAAGGGCTTTAAAAGAAAATGGGCAATTTAGAGCCCAAATACTTTATCCCAGATCTCTGATAGTCTAGCTTGTAACCGCTAAGATAGTGAAGTAGGAGTTGCTCATAGGGAAAGGAGGGATACCCATTTCTTTTTTTTGTTCTTCAGTGCACCATCTGCAGATAGCAGTATGCAAGAAAAATGCCTTGTCAGATAAGCCTAAAACTTATTTAATAGATTAGAATCTTTTTCAACATAGCATATGTTAAATGCCAAACATGTCTGAATGGTTATGAGCAAAAAGTAATAGCAGGCTAATGTGATAAGATAAAATAAACAGAACCATTTTTCAAGTTGTGTGCAGAGCAACATGGGCTAAAACACTATTACTTTCTGTTCAGCATTTGTAATATGAATTGAAAGCTATGTTTCTGCTTTGTTTTGGTCTCCTGAGGTAAACACCTGTTTTATTATATTACATGGACTATAGCTGATAGGAAGAGATAACAGCAAGGATGGAAAAAGTCAGTGTAGATTGCTTTTACTTCAGGCTCCTGGGAGCTGTTTTTTCATTCCATAATAATCACAAAAGGAAAATCCATTTAGCCAAAATAGATGTGATAAGGAAGAACACCTTTCTCTTTCCTGTGCTTTTTCCCTTATGTGGTCCCCAAAGGAGAAGCTACGATTTATGTAGCTCATCAGTGCTCCTTGGAAGTTTCCCTTGAAGTGGGTCCCGCTAGTGGATCCTAGGGCTAGTGTGCTCAGTCTGGGGCGTCAGTCTGTGTGGCAAAAAGAGAATTAATTGAGGGAATGGCAGCATGTACAGTGGCGAGCTGATCGAAATACTGTTGTATTAAAAGATCTTCTCAAAAATCACTGTGGGATGAAGTGACAGGGCTGGTCCTTCCCTCTCATCCTTAAAACAGTAGAATTTAGTTTTGCCTTCATTGCCTAGAAACATTGAGCCGAATTGCCTTGTGATCAACAAGTAGGCACAGGTTTTTCTCTATCTTGTGGACCATGAATAGTAAAAAAAAAAAAAAAATAAAAAATAAAAATAAAAATTCTTAGCTCTTGCATGAGTTATTAAATTCAGACTGGCTGTTATTCCAGGCCACAAAACTGTACTCTTTCTGCTTGATACTGTAGCCTTTTATATTATGGTTTCTCTTAACCTTGCATCATCAGACAATGCTTTTATTTGCCTACATGTTGTATGACACTCATTTTAGGTAATGTTGTCTTCAGCAGTTTTCCACATAAATGGGTATATAACTAAACATATTCGAATGTTGCTGGATGGAGACAGACCCTCTATGTCTAGGTGTCATGAAAAAAATCAAAGAGGAAATTTTCAGATATCTTTTCCTCATGATTTCCAATTTTTACTGCTTTGCTGGAGAGAACAGAGTGAATGTAAAGTGCTGCTTTTTCTTAACCTGTGAATGGCAATGGTTCTTTCCAAGTGTACTATGAATATATTAAAAATTTCTACTTGGCAACACTTTTTTTCTTAACCATTGTGTAAGAAAATGTAGCATCCTCATATTAGAAGGATATGCAATTGATATAAACTACTGGACTAAAGTAGACTAAGTTTAATTCAAGTCATAATGTGCCATATACTCCTGAATTAGTGACTATTACAACTTAGTATTTTGGTAGGGAAGGGGATGTAATGCATATTGAGAGAAGTGCACAGGCTGTCATTGTACAAGACTTTCTTAAATAACTAACTGCTCTCCTACTTTGCAATAAATTAGTATGCTAAAACCAGAGTAACTCTTTCTCTAAAATGCCCTGCTCTTCTTTTTTTAGGCTTTGTACCACAAAACCAAAAATTGAGGTGACCCTTTATCTCATACATGTAGACAGGGTTTTGAACTGAACATTTAAAAATTTTTCTTCTTTCTTTCTAATTAAAAAAATACTATCCAATTTTAATACAACATATGCAAAACAGCAGTCTCTTAGACTTGCCGCTTGGCCCTTTCTGTTTCACCTTGCTTTCCCAGCTGTTGTGGAAAAGGCCCTCTCTTTTCCCAGCTGTATCTGCTCTGTGCTTCCTGCGCAGGTCAGCATGGTGTCCAAGTTAGGGATGAGGCGAGTGAGTGGGTTAGAGGAAGGCGCTCCCCGCTGACACCTCTGCTGGCTCTCAGCGAGGTAGGGCCTGGAACAGCTTGGCCAGCGGCCCCCGGAGCCGATGCTGCAACAGCCGGACGGGGACTCGGGCGCTGCAGGGAGCAGCAGCGTCGCCCGCGGCTGCTGGTGACCAGCAAGACCGTGGGAAACGTGTGTGAATCCTGGGCGTCACAGGAGAGAATAAATGAGCCCCACAGCATTCCTTGCCTGTAGGAAGCAGCCTTCTCCTCTGTGTCTAGTGGGGCGAATGCATCAGGAACTGTGAGGCCCAAGAATATTTATTCCAAGTGAAGATCCAGCAAGGATCTGTGCAGTAGCAGGATGTAAATGTTCAGGTTCATATTGCATTTCATATGTTATTCGTATCAGAAAATAAATTTACTAATAATCTAATCATTTACTAATCATCAATTGTTCCTCTTTTAGGACTGGTATGGGATGTTTTTGTGCTGATAATTCATTACAATGCAAAAAGTTCCCTTTTTCCCAGATGACATACTGCGCAGTTTAGGTAAATGGGAGGCTCAATTTAGGACTGTGACATGTGCATATTTTTATGTGTGTATAGAGGTGTGCGTGTGTGTATATATATATATTATATATATATAATTATATATACATAATATATAATATATATTATGTATATATAATTATATATTTTATATATATATATATAAATAAAAAATTTATATATATATATATATATATATAATTAGTAAAACTTATTTTCTGAATAAAACCATAGAAAAGTATTTAAAAGGAGATAAATCACAGTTCATGAAGAGGTCCTGCACAAAAGTAGGTAACAAGCAGAAAGACAGGTGCTAGTTGCGGAGGCTTGAGAGGTAAATTCTTTAATCCTTTGCAGAAGATTAATCAAGATATATTGTGAGTAATATTTTTAGGACTTTCTATGTTCCTACATTGTTCCGGACTTTGAGAATTGTCCATCGTTGGATAACGAAGTTGCCTTCTGTCTTACCTGCACTTGCCATATATTATTTTTATCACTGCAAATAACGTACTAAAATTGCCTTCTATTCAAAACCTCCATTAAAAAAATAATCCTTTTACTATTTTAGAAGTTCAAGTAATGACAATAATAAATTGTTGCCTAAACTCTTTTCCTTAGTTCTTCAGTGGTGCCACCAACGCTGCCTAGCTTTGGGATTTTGTAGCTTAGACGTCTGGACTATGTGTTAAAAAAAATCTTCTGTGTAATTAAAGGTATGTAAGAGTACATAGCATACCAAAAATACACTGAAAGCGTATTAGCTTACCTCTTTGTATACTTCGCAATTATAGACTTGTTGGCATAATGTTTGACTGACACATGGTGCTAATAAATATATATTTAGAGAGAGGAATGAATGCACTATGATTTATGAGTCATTGGTAGGAGAAAAATCCAAGTGTTTTACAGTAAGGTACATCTTATCTGGCTTCCCTGGAAATTAATTGTTTGCATATTGTTTTCATTTTTCAAAAATAAGAAAACAGCTCGTTTGCAATCTGTGACAATCTAATATGCACACTTTAAATTACAATAAATTGACCACTTCCTCAAAAATTTAATCCAGTGGGTGGCTAAGAAAGTTCTAGTTCTAATTTTCTGATATCCTGGGGGCAATTAAGTGCAAGACCTGTTGAACTTTGTTCTATACCCAAACTTATCAACTTGTTCATGTTCAATGCCATGAAATACCAAGCATGTTTTAGAAGACATGAGTGACAGGATGTCTTTGGTTATAGCCATGGCAAGTACATAGTCATGAAAATGCACATAGAAATCTGTCCACTGTAGTACTTGAACGCAGTGTGTGAGCTCTGTGTAAATACAGAGTCAAGTAAAAGGTTTCAAAGTGTAAAGGTCTTCTGTGTTTAGAATTCTTCATATTTTTGTGTGTTTAATTATTTGTGAATTTAAGAAGAAAAAATGCTCAAAGTTCAAATTTGGATGAAGATGTCTTAGGAGAAAGTAAGAATAATCAAGCTTCCATATGATTTGATATACTGAATTTCTTTGTTAAAAGGTAGTTGATCTTCCAAGTGGAGGCTTAATCAACTTATTTGTAATTTTTGACACTTCAGCCAGTGATGCTGTTACTCCATTGGACCTGAACAGCAACCAACTTGTAATCAATCAGATGCTTTATCATATATCAGCAAAACTTATTTATCAGTTGTGGATTAGATTACTAGATAGACTGCTCGAATACAGGTGTGTGATTTGTTAAGGGTGGGTTGTTTGTTTGTTTTCTTTTCCTCTGACTTTTGTGTCCTGAGTTGAATTCAAAGTGATTTTAGCACTTGCAGTTGTTGATATTCTAAGAAGTTCTCCATGGTCATGAAAGCAGAGTTAGGGGAATGCCCCTTGCTTGCCTAGTACCTGCCAGATTTAGAAAGCGTGGTCCTGGCAGACAAGATGGATCAGGCCAGGGCACTTCATTGGGATGCACAGAATCATTACAGTTGGAAAAGACCTTCAAGATGATCGATTGAGTCCAACTGTAAACCCTTCAACACCATGCCTGTTAAACCAGGCCTGATCCACCATGGCCCCTAACTCCTCCTGTTTGTTGCCCATGCTACGTGCATTGGTGTAGATGCACTGCAGCTGGGCTGCTGAGCTGTCCCCAACCCTGACGTGCAGCCCCTATGCTCATCCCTAGCGATCCCAGTTTTATCCCCTTCATACCTAGTTTAAAGTCCTCTCAGTGACTCCTGCCAACTCCTGGGTAAAGTTTCTTTCCCTCCTGAGAGACAGGAGGGACAGTCTGTCACCAGGAGGCCTGGGTCTGTAAAAACTGCCCTATGGTTGAAAAACACAAAATTCAACTCTTGTCACCAGCCTCTTAGCAGTTCATTGAGCAGATGACTCTTCCTTTTCCCCTCAGGGTCCTTCCCTGATGCTGAGGGAAAAAGAGAACACCACCACCTGCGCTCCCACTCCCTCAACCAGGCTTCCCACTGCCCTGAAGACCCTTTTGGGGGACATTAGACTTCTCTTGGCAACTTCATCACTGCCGACCTGGAAGAGCGGGTAATACTCGGGGCCGTACAAGACCTGGGAGCCATTTCATGATGTCCCTTAGCTGGGCTCAGGGAGACAGCAGATCTCCGTGGGGGAAGAGTCCGTTCAGCAAATTGGGCCCTCTGTTCCGCTCAGAAGGGAGCTGCCCACATGGTTTGGACAGGACAGTTTGGCTTGATGTGCAGCACAGTTGTTAGCTGTTCACATCTGAGACAGTCTTGTCCTCTGCAGGAGCAATTCAGGAGCATCGCTGCACTTCTCAAATCTGCTTCTGGATAAACTAAGCTCTCCAGTATCCATCTGATTACTAGATAGCTGATACAGAATATAACAGCTAGCCTTCAAATTAATATAAATTTGATGGAGTAGGTGATAAGCATGAGTGAAGGATAGCCAAAACCAAAGGCAAACCTACTTGAAATTACATAAGCATTAATAATGTGATAGATAGAATTTAGAGTATATCTGAAACCCTGTTTTCCATTAAATAAATAATGTAGTTATAGAGTAGAGTTGAAGAGAGCATGGCGTTTGTCAGTACTTCTGTAGCTTTAAGAGCCCTCCTAAGTGGAGTTTACTTTGAAACAACACCAAGATGTGTAATCTGAAATTTTTTCAGGAGGAAAGTGTTTTCATCAGTCAGACATGATTAGGTGATGGAGGAGAAGGGCAGGGAGGAGGTATTAAGTTATTATATTAGAAAGAAAAAATGCCAAACTTTTAGCTTCAGCCTTTCTTGAGAAAGCAGGAGAATTTCTCTTGTCCTGTTTTGCCACTTGTTACCTGGGGCAAACCATCTCACTGGCACCAAAACAGAACAGCCAATACGTTGACGACCGAGCTGTTGCCTTTTGCAGCCCTCACTTCTCTACCTCTTCTACAAGTGTTCTGCATTGCCATGTCTTGTGCATGAATATACTCTTGTAGCACCTCTATATGTGGCAATGCATACCCACCTGAGTTATGTTCCACATGCAAAATGGTTGTGTCTTACGCTGATTGAACTTGCAAAAACTTCTAAGAAAAGGAACTTGAATCATGATGGGAAGGAAACCACAATGGCTGTTGTGTTACTAGAAAGCATTAGTGCCAGCCTGAGAGTCATTCAGCTCTTCGTGCTCTCTCCAAGAGTCCGTCTGATAAATTATGGCACGCTGGTGAGTGGAGTAGAAATGCAGTTTGTCCGAGCAGAGCTGTGTGACTGCTGTGAGACCTCATCCTCACTGGAAGCAGCAGCCTAGGCGGTAACGAGTGATGGTGAATCATGCCAAACCAGACAGAGCTCCACCAATTCACTTTAACCAAGAATCAAGAAATCTCCAAATCCTCTACGGTAAATGCTCAAGTCCTGGTATCAGTAGTGACTGATAATTTTTTAGTAACCTTCATCTCATGAACGTCATGCTAGAGAAGCAAATCCTCATGTCTTCTATATTTTCCTGAAGACCGAAGAAGTCATGACAAATATTGTTTCATTGATTATACCAGATGACTGCTTCCATTTTTCCTTCCCAGGCTTGCTATCAGGATAGCTCTGTGGAGAGTCCAGGTGCAGGTTTCTCTTGCCCTGTATCATATCTGAGGCAGCCGGCTGCAGTCCGGGGCCTTTGGGGATCGTAGGAGTTTCTGCTGAAGCAGCAGTTGGCTTCCAGCAACCCGTGTGCAGATGCTGTCCGAGCACGTGTCGCTGAAGCAAGGAAGGGTCTTCCCAGCCTCATGATACCATTTGCTCATTTCGGGGAGAATCAGTTTGTGGTATTACCTCTGAAAAAGATCAACTGTCAAATCACAGCTTTTCCTTGCAGCAAAAAATGCTTTTGCTGCCATTAATGTCTTTTAGAAAGCATCAGAAATTGAGTCCTTTAACTCCTTTTAATTTTTGTCTGAATGTTTAAATCTGACATGCTTTTTTGTTGCTCTGAGTGAACTTCTCTCTTTTCTTTAGAACATATCTTTTCCTGAAAGCATTTGTGCTACTTCCTTTTGAACTAATGCTATCTAAGTCTCCCTTTTCTTGGTTACCATCCACTCCTTTCTGCTTGGTTACCTTTGTGATTTTCCACTCCCAAGTTGTCTCTTCTGTCTTACATTAAATTGCTCTGTGCAGTGAAATATAAAAATAAGATTTTGTCTATAATGTATTCACAGTTTGTATTAATCTTCTTTTCTACATCCCTCTCTTTTGTCTGTTTTATTCATATTCTAAGTCATCTTTGCATAATTTAGATTTTAAAATCTTCAAGGGAAGGACATTTTCCTTTTACAATCTCTTTTAAAGATCATACAAAGTTAATAGGTTGTATAAATGCATAATAATTATAATGCACATGGAAATACGTTTTTAATAATATAATGTTCTGCAGATATGTGAAAATTCTGTAGAGTTGCTGCTTTAAATGTTGACTTTCAGGATCAAATTATCCAAAATAATAGACTTCTTTTTCCCTCTTATATTTAGATATGTAGGCCATACAGGTGTGTAAGGCATTAATTATGCTGTATAATGCATTCAGGCAGACTGCTAAATCTGTGTGTGTGTTTGCTACCAATATGAATCTTACTAAATCCCAGTAGACAGAAGGGCTTATACATGCATTGCAGAAGCCCGCAAATAGTGTACCTAAATACCCGTCTCCTCTAATGTGTCTCTGCAAAATTTAAATGCAAAAGGGGAGGTCTGGATAGGTGAGGCGCACTGCAGCAGAGCTCTGTGTGGGGAGCTACACAGCCATCCTGCAAAGCAGGCTCGTGTTTTGCTGCCCTTAGTTGCACGTTGCTCACTGCTTTCAGTCCGGTTAAGTCTGAAGGAGCCAGATAGCTGATTTTGCTATTGTGTGAGCAAGCCGACAGGAACTGCATCTCTCTTTAGATTGTGTATTTATTTAATTAATTAAAATCTTTTTTTTTTTTTTTTTTTTAATACTGAACTTTTGTTTTCTGCTCTGTTAAGGATCTGACCAGCCTTCTGTAACCAAAGTAGATGCAAAACCTGTTTTGAATGCTCTTTGCTTCTCCCTATATTTCTAGGAGTTTACACTCTTTAGGAACAGTGTTTGAAAGCATTAGAGTGGCCCGGTTTACATTAGTATAAGGTCTTTTGCCGTGCCTGGTTTCAGTTGCAAAGATAGTTTTAAGCAAATATACTATTTCTCCTTCCTAACCAAATGGAGGATAGGTTTTATTTTGTGGAAAAGACTTTCCCCCCCCCCCCCCCCTCTGGTCTATAGTTAACAGTAATAAGCAGGGAAAATAATGGCTGCATTCTTAACTTTGCTATGGATTTTCTGAAAGTGTTGTACTAATAGAGTGTACTCTTCTCCCTCCTCTTCCCCCCCGCATAGATGTTGCAGTAACTAATAGTAATAAGATTGGAATGGTTGGCCTGCTGCAATATGTCTGAATTTAGTTCCCCATCTGTTCTGTTTCTGCAACTAAATGATTATGCAAAACATAGACTTGCTCTCCTGAATGTTCCTTAGTTATTAAACATGGCTAAATTGAGCCTTGAATGGGCAGATAAAATAAGTAAGGCTTAGGCAAGTTTGTCCTGTTCTTTTAAGTTGTTTCTTAGTTTACTGCTTTGTGCGTTGTTCGTTCAGTCACATAACCTGTGCACTCTGTGCTGTGCTGATGGAAGACTAAATGTGAGATAAGTAGAAAACATTTGTACATGTGAGTTGCTTAACGTGTTGTTATTACTGGTCTTGAAGGGCACCAAAGCTTTCCTTACACCTTTGTCTGGATGTGTGTTGTGAAAGAGGAGGTTGTAAACTGTGTGAGGGAGCAAATATCCAGTTAAATATTGAAGTTCCTGGGGAAATATCAGCTTTGCTTTATGCACAGGGTAAAAACATTATTTTGAATGTTACTGATTGTTCTACTCTGATGAATGTAATAAAATAGTTTCATATATTCTAGACAAATGGAAATTTTGAAATGAGTAAATAGCAAAACTGATGAAACCACTCTCTGCATGCAATAAAAATCTGTCCTGTAGCCTTTTTTTCTTGCTTAATGCTGGCACAAAGCAAGCTTGCATCTACTTTGGTTTAAAAATAGAATATAGAGCTAAGGTATCTTTGTATTCTAACCACTGCACGTTGAATTGTGTTTAGTAGAGTGAAGAGAGCGATTTCCGGAATTGTGCAATATGCCTATTTGTATGCATGTGTCTGTGTGTGTAGACGGATAGATGCTTAACTAAGATACCACAAAAAATGAGTGGTATTTTGTGAATTCTTTTTTAAATTGCTGTTATCTTACTAGTTAGCAGTGAAGGTCCAACACTTCGGCTTTAGTTGAATGTAAACTGCGTTATGAGCCTCCTCGTGATTTCTGTGGATGTGTAGGCTCCCTAACTCCAGTAGCTGTTGGTTGCAATGAAAAATGACTCCCCTAGGTCAAGATGTAGATGTGCCCATTAGTAATGCAAAATTGATACTACCCAAAAAAGAGTTTTAATGTAAAATCACATTATCACATAGTAGCAAAAATAGTAGGAAAAATACCGCAAGGACTTTCTTCCTCGAGGTTCTCTTCTTTCCCTCCTGTGGATCCTGCTTTTTTGTGGCTTGCTGGAAGAGCTGTGGCTTTAAACATTTGCCTGGAGTTGATAAACATTTGCTCAGAGTTGAACGGTTTCTGCTTTGGCAATCGTTGGTCTCTCTGTTAGAGAGCAGAATTGGCGCATGTGGACAGCGTCTTCTCGATGTGTCGTGCACAATAATCAATATACAAAGAGCTAAGGAAAGGTAAACAAGCCATTTAAATACTTAAATATATCAATACCATAAATACTCACTCCTTCTCGCACACAGACTCTGTGTTTTCAGGCCTGTAAGCTAGAGAGTTACCCCCAGGAAAGGAAGGAATGGGGAGTTTGCCTGTTTTGGAGAAGGCTGTTTGTGCTTTTAGGTAGAAGCATCGATTGCTTGGGTGCTTCCCCCCATACCTGCCCCCGATCCAAAATGAACTTCAAAGTGAAAATGGGGTCTTTGATGCTCTTTCTTGTACTGTCTTTGGGAATTGTCTAAGTCAGTTCTCACAAGCCCTTTCTGGAACATGTGCAATATCAAAAGGTGAGCTGTGAGAGACGGGAGAGGCAAATACAAAGTCTCCCTCATGAATAGGCATCACTTAGTCATCCTCGAGCAGGTAAGAGCGCGCGTTCCTCTAGCAACGCTCTTAAGAGGCGCGTGGCCTGACTTGACCGAGCACCGCTGACAGCAACAACAACAGCCAAGAAAGCAGCCAGGGAACATGGGGAAGTATGACTTTAAAAAGAAGGGTCAGGGAAAATAGAGATTTGTGCAGGTACTTGTGTAATCTGCAGCTGGACGGTTGGAATTGCGTCTCTTCAAAAAAGAGGGAGAGACTGATGGCGCTATGGGGAAGGGGTGGCAGTTGAACTCCCTGAGGAGGGTCTAAGTCACAAGGGAAGGACAGCAAACAGAGTGGAATAGTGAGCAAGGGAAAACGAGAAGGTGAAGGTGTTAGAAGGATTTAAGAGAAAAATCTTAACGATTCAAGAACCTGATAAGACATTTCTGTTATCAAAACGCAGCTCCTAGTAGAGGAAATGTTGTGGGAGAAGGGACTGAGGGATGTCGGTGTTGTGTTCTCTCTGGAAAAGTTTCTAAACATCTACCTTGGGGGGAAAAAAATTAATTTGAAATTAAAATAGGAAGCATGCTTAGGGATAGATTGAAGGGGAAAAAAAAGGAAATAGAGCAGAAGAAAATCTTCCCTATCCTGTGTTTGTAGGGGGAGATGTCTCATTGACATCTAGAGTGTTGAGAAGAGTTAGACTTGCTTAAAGCTTGGGGGTAGTGTGGAGGAAGTTACTGCTGTAATCGCAGTGAATATTCAAAATATAATAAAATCTCTAATGTTGACCGAAGCACATATAATATTTACTTAGGTAAATAGCACTTTGATGTTGCTCTTGCATTGCAGACTGTGTTTTTTCTTTCTTTCTTTTCTTTTTCCATATAGAAGTTGGTCTGAAAATTTGATGCAAAATGTCCACTTATCTGATGAGATTTGTGGCAGAGGGGCTAGAGAGTGAAAGGATGAATTGCCTTGTAGCAGAACTGGACTATGAACAGAATTGATTTAAAAAATACTAGCAAGATCAAACATGGTTTAAAATAATATATATGTTTGCCTAGGTGGAAATGATTGTTCCTGAAAATGGGGTCGTGCAAGCGCAGCGACATTTGGATCAGGCATTGAGGGTGTTGGATACTAGTTACCCTGCAAGCTGTGTGTTGGGGATGCCAAAGTCCTGTTGGGTTGTGTCAACTTCCTGCTGCTGCCCTGTTGATACTGCTGGTTTAAGGGAGTGCTTTTATAAGACATAATTCATGGTACAGTAATGTATTTAAGGATAGGAAAATAATGACTAATCAAGAATTTCCTTCCTTTATATGATAGCTAGTTAATCATTATATTAAAAAAATCTTGCTTATTTGGTATGTAGCAGATGCTTTTCTAGTATGTTTTGTGTGTGCAAAAAAAGCTTCATATTTCAGGTAATTAGCACTGTATGTATTGGCAACTGCTGTTTAAACACAAGAACTGTGCAGTGTAAATATCATGTGCTGAAGAGCTAACCAAAATTGCGGATTTCTAGCTGATCAAAAATAATAAGTCAAAAATGTTATTTACTGGGGGGAAGTAGGAGTTAATATCGATCTTCCGTCTTGCTACCTGCTTGATCCAAGGTAAGTACAGAGCAGAAGGGCTCATTTCAGCAGCGTGACGTGCTAGGGCCAGGGGACGCACAGCGCGCTCGCTCCCTCAACCTCTGTGTCTCTGTCTCTCTCCTTTCTCCCCCCTTATTTTTTTTCTCCCTTTTCCTCAGTGTTACTTGGCACCGAGTCTGCGTGCTGGTGGCTCTGGCTGTGCTTCCTGTCAGGAAAGTGAGATACTGAGTTTCTCACCAACCACAGCACCCGACAAGTTCCGTGTTCATGTGACTGACTAATCTGTATCTAAACTTCTAGGAGTAACTGGGAGCTCATGCTGTTGAGGGAAATAACTACTTGACCTGCAGAAGTGGAACGAAAACTAATGATTTAAGTGGATTAGATGTATGGCTTCTTCAATGACAGTGACTTCATTTAGTTGCTCTTGACTGCGCCTTTGAGATGTCAGAGGGACTTTTGGGAGGACAGAAGAAACTAGTTCCACGATAATAGTTAAAATCAGGTTTGAACCCCAGGTAGAACTTTGTAGGGGGTTGGTTGCTGTTGTTTTTATTCCTCATGAGATGCACATACCTCAAAACACGTGGCTTAGGGAAATTATGCATAAAAGTGGTTGCATTCACGTAACCACACTGGTATAGACACTATTAAGGTGTGTAGCACTTCCTATTTTGTCCTAACCATTCTTGTGATAGGCTGCTCGAGTGAAAAGTGGAAGAAAGTTTGCCTAGATTCTGAAAACTTTTTTTGCTTGTTTGAGCCCAAACTGACTCCCTGGGGTTTGCAGTAGAACTGAATTGAAAACTAGAACAAAAATTCCTGGAGGCTTTGCATGAAGCAGAATAGAATCCAGCTCTTTCCGTACAACTGCTGGAAAACATGTGAATGCTAGAAGAAGCAAGGAATAAGCTAGTTAATAATTTAGAAGCCACAAAATGGACAACCATAGTGAGTAGGAAGTTGTGGACAGATGGTCTCTTTAGATCCAGCTGTACTAGATGAACTGGCTAACAAGAATTTCCTGTTTTAAAATGTTTGACCCAGCTCTTCTATTGACAGAGATTGAAGAGCGCTTACTAGCATTGCCACTAGCAAGTATAAGGGTCTACAGCCTTTAGTAGAAAAAGGATGACAAGCAGGTGGCATTGGCGTGCTGCATAATACCATCCTTGATACCACAAACTGTGAAGCACGGGTTTCTTCAACACCACATCATCATTCTTCTGAACTGTTTTTTTCAGTGTTGACAAAGGCCCCTCATTAATTCTGCTAGACAGTTTGATTACAGCATTTTAACAGCTCCTGAAAAGTAATTCAGTTACTAAAGTGGTAAACTTGCTGTCTTGACAATGAAGATAAAGTGTTGCTTCACAGCCAGAAAAGCAGAGCTTGTCTTGTAATTCCTGATCCATCTTTTAAGAATAACCACTAGTGCTTTAGTTTGAATATATCTAATATTTTCTCTTCATGGAAATGTACTGTTAAGTCCACTTTCATGGGTCAGTGAAATGTGTGAAAACAGCTGTAAAAGACAGGCATTTTAGCATATTTACCCTACATGCAGCCTGTGTGCACTGAATCAGAGAGATCTGTATTTTGAAAAAGCACTTTTGCAATGTCAGTGCGAAGAACTGTTGCCTCTGCTGAAGTGTCCTTGCACATTCTTACAGCAAAACTGCTAGCAGTAGGGAATTCTTTAAATACCTACATTGTCTGCAGTATATCTCAAATGTGCCCTGTCTGCTAAAGCAGAAAGTCCAGAATGATACATGCTCTTTCGATGACTACTTTGATACAACCTATTACTATGGTGTTTGAAACTACTTCATCTCAATGTGCTATAGGTACTGCTAAAGTATATTTGTAAAGGGTGTCTAATCTTAGGAATTCTTTATTCTTAGAGGGTAACTTTTAGAGTAAAGTTCTCTCCAGTTATGCTTTGATTTGCCTGTAGTTATTGGACAATTTTATATTCTGATAATTTGTCCTTGGTTTGCAAATCATGGAATGATAAAGACTACCTAAAGACTTTGACATGCTTCTGTCCTTGCTTTAGGTTTGCAAGCTTTGACACACTTGTATCTCTTGTGGTTATCTTAAGTTTTAAAATAAGGAAGTCTTGCGGGGGGAAAATGCATTTAATGTAGTTGTCTTCCTTTTGCAGACTCTGACACATCTCTGGGACCTGCAATGACAAGTCAGAACAGTAGCCATGCAGAGAAAACTGGTGAAATGTCCTCAAAGCAGTCAGCACCAAAAGTACAGGTCCAGCGATCTGTCTCCCGAGAAACCATTACTATTCATTTCTCTGCATTTGGGAAGGAGGAAGAAGAGGAGGAAGAAGAGTTTAAGGAGATTTTTGATGAGGATCTAGATGACCAAAGCATTGTAACAGCACTTGAAGCCAAGGAAGACCTCTGCTTTGAGCATAGTGGCCATGATATTTCTGGTCCAGCTACCTCGCTTAACATGGCCAATTCTGCATCACTACTGTCCTCATCACCTGCAATTTTGCCAACTGCTGACACTGTAAAGTCGTTGGATTCTCCTTCCATATCCCAAGTATTCAGTGCAGTGCCACTAGTTTTGTCTCCTTCATCACATTCATGTCATGTAGTTAGCTCCTCATCAGCATCTCCAGAACAGAAAGCCAACCTGTCGTCTTCCCCATCCTCATCCCCTTCTAGGTCAGTCATCTGCTCTAGTGCATCATCCACAGTTTCTAGCTCAAAGCCTTTTAAGAGTTTAGTCAAGTCCCTTTCAACAGATGTGGAACCAAAAGAACCCACCCCACCGATGAGACACAGACACTTAATGAAAACCTTAGTGAAATCTCTGTCTACAGACACCTCTAAACAAGAGCCTGAAGCTGTGTCTTACAGACCCCCTGACTCAAAACTGAACTTGCATCTTTTCAAACAGTTCACTCAACCTCGAGCTACAGGGGGTGATTCTAAAACTGCCCCTTCATCCCCATTAACATCTCCTTCTGACACTCGTTCCTTTTTTAAAGTACCTGAAATGGAGGCTAAAATTGAAGATACAAAAAGACGCCTTTCTGAAGTAATCTATGAGCCTTTTCAGCTGCTCAGTAAAATAATGGGTGATGAAAGTAGTAGCCACAGGCCCAAAGCCTTATCTTCAAGTGCTTCAGAACTCTCAAACCTTTCCAGTTTGAATGGCCATTTGGAAAGCAATAACAACTACAGCATTAAAGAAGAAGAATGTGATTCTGAGGGGGACTACTATGGCAGTGACTCTAACCTGAGTAAAAATGATCAGTCAAAAACGGTTGAGGAACATGCAAAAGAGACGGAGACCAAAAGCTCTCAGTCTGCAAGCACAAAGGATGTGAATACGAAAACTTTACTAGTACTTGAAAAATGTTCGTTGTCTGCACTAGCAAGCAAAGAGGATGAGGAGTTTTGTGAACTTTATTCTGAAGATTTCTGCTTGTTAGAGGATGAAAGCAAAACTGATAAGCCCACTGAAACTGTACTTCATCCAGAGGTGACTGAGGAAAATGGTACTATGCTCAGTAGTGAAGATGAAAATAATCTATATGAGCAAGAGCCTAAAATACCAGTGAAAACTTTGTACTTCTTAACACTGTTAGTCTACGCTTACTTTATTATCCCTCTCCCTGGCTACTTAAGTGGACTCTTACTGGGAATTGCCCTTGGATTTATGGTGGCTATTTGTGTGATTTGGCTTCTTACTCCACGTACTCCTGACTCTCTCAGATTGCGCAGAAGTTTGAGAAAGCAATGGAACACAGAAGCTCTAGACATCAAAGAACCTGAAATACTGAAGGTGAGATCCTAACGTTTTGTGTGTGTTAATATGTGTTATTCTGGGCAAAGGCTTTATTCCAAAGGTGCAAATGACTAGGATTATCAGTGTTTGTGACTTGAGTATCATTTTAAAGTCGTTTTTAGAGGCTTTGACAGGGAGATAGATGAGACTGTGTAAGACTTCAACTCCCCTAGAGATTAGAAGAAAAATAGAATAATTGCTGCAACAATGGAAGGGTAAATGGTTTTGCTGATGGATTTGAAGTGATTCTGCTGAATTACTGGAAGTTGGTAGTGTCAGAGTTTAGTGGGTGAAATAACACTTGTGCTTCAAGCTGCACCTTGGGAGGTGTGTTCTGTTTCTGGTGTATTTTACCACTTAGTGATTTATCGTGTCTGCTAAATCAAGAAGCTTCAAAAGGGCAGTGTTCAAGTAGAGCATCGAGTTAGAGAGCATGTGAACGAAATACAGAAGGTCATTTCACTCTGATCTCTTTGTGATGTGTCTTGGGAGGTGCTTTGGCAAGCTGCTCTACTTGATCTACTTCTGATGTGGTTAAGAAAAAGCATATTCTCTGCTCTGCCATGTTACGTACCCAGCTGTAGGTGGCTGAGACTGCTGTTTAATACCATGGCCTGCAGAAATTCTAATGCATAAAATCTATCCTGTTTGTCTGATTTACCTGCTTATATGTACAAACCTCAATAAACTTTGAGTCCTGTCCTTGCCTATTGGCTCGTGAGTCCCTTCATATTTACTTGCATCGATCACTGAAGCTGACAAGTTCCTGATACTCATTGCTGGCTGACATCGAGCTGGCTCTTTGAGATGTTAGCTGTTATTCAGGAACTTTTAAATCTTGTTTTAATGCTCTTATCAAGTAGATACTTTCTGAGAAAATTGCTGAAGGCAAGAAATAACTGTGCGGAGGATTCTTTATGAATGCACATTTATGTTTTGTGTGGCCTGATAAGTATTTTTAGGCTTATTAACGCATAAAGTAATTGTCTTTAATATACTAATAAAAGGCCTTTTTAATGCTTCAAGAGTTTACAACCCAGCATAGTGCACATATTGTAGTATAGTAGTAGAAGTATTTTCTATTTGTCTCTATCAAAAAGAGCACTAGATAGTTCAGATGCTCTGCAGAATGAGGTAAAATTTAATCTGTAACAAAACTGACATGAATCTAGGAATATCAGACTTCACTCTTGCACAAAAATGCTCTATTTGGAACTCGTTGGTCTTGCATTTTGGCCTGAAATGCTTTTATGCAATGATGCTAAATGTAAGACCATTTTATGGGGCTTTAAAAGCTGGGATTCTGCCAAACTGCTGTCAAGCTATTTTTGTACAAGTACGTGTGTTCCTGTGTAAATATGGAGAAGTTTGTGTTTCCCTTGAATTTCAAGAACTAATGGAAAATTCTGCTCAGCAGCTGCCAGAATACCTGAACATGAACATGGTTTACCCCAGAATTGTTCTATTGCGACATGAAAGAATAAACTACTTTTGTGCTGGCCAGTTTGTTGATTTGATTCAAACTATTTTTTCAATTTCCCTGACTCTTACACTTCTATATTTCACTCAAATGTCTTTGATATTATAGAAAAAAGACAAAAAGGGCATTTTTAGTGTGTCGTTACCCTCTTGCTCCCTTGTGTTCTTCATTTCTCTAGTTTCCTTTTCCTTTTTTTGTCCCCTCATTTTTTTTTCTCTCTCATGCCCATAATTTTTCTTCTTCTTCTTTTTTTTTTTTTTTTTTCCATTTTGAACACATTAGGCTTTTCTGACTTCCTCGTTAGCCTTTCTGAGCCTGTGTTCCCTTGTGCTCTGTTGACTGGTACAAAAGGTTTAAGTAACAGCTAAAATGGAAATGATAAATCTACCCTTTCCATTAGAAAACACATTTGTGAGTAGAAAAGTAGACCGTGTTGGCAGTGCCTGCTGAAGAAGCAAAGATTTTCTGAGCCAGAGCTGCACAGAAAGAGGAGGCTTTTTAGCAGTGTGCTCTTCCTGAGCATCACTCCAGGGATTTCATGTTTGATAGTGGCCTCTGGCAGACAAATGAGCTTTTCGGTTGAGGCGATGGTCATTTCTTAAAGCTCCCTCCTTTTTTTTTTTTTTTTTTTTTTACGCAAGTCTTTAGATTCCATGTCAAAGAAAATTGTACCGTTTATTATAGTGTTTTTTTAAATGCATTTATATAGCACCCTATATATTTTTGCTACTTATAAAGTAAAATGTATTTGAAGTATTTTAAAATAGTAGTAATGAGGGATACTAGTGGGTTTGAGCATTCTGCAACCTAGCAAGGATTTCAGGATTCTGCTTCTGGAGCATTTCATGTTATCATTTAACGCTAATGGCTACTAATCAATCTGTTAATATCACTAAGAAACGTTGGAGGCAGTTGTACTCCAGATTTGGGCTTGCATTGTGAAGCGCTCTGCTGGGGGTATTAGATAATTCAGAATTTCTGTGTCTATTTTTCCCCACAGACCTGGCCTGTTGTCTTAGCCCTCTGAGTCTTTCCTAAGACATCCTTTTGGAACCACCTCCCCATGTTAAGGTATAACAGGCCTGAGAGCCTAAATAAATAACCCTAAAGAAGCTGATACCCTACAGAGCTCTGCTGTGCAATTCTTTTGTGAATTGTTCTGTGGAACTGTAATTCAAAGAAAAATTTGCCCAGACCCAGGCGTTCTCGAGAGGATTGGGGTAGCTGATGGCCCTGCCGTGGCAGGGTGACACAGTGCACTTAGATGGCAGAGCTGAACTTCAGCATTGAACAAGCTGGCCAGATCCTGCCAGTGGTATTTTTATTTTTATACTGTCTATGACCTTTGCTATAAAAGCCTTTCTGCCCAATATTATAATCAGTTGCTTTTTAGGTTAGTTACTAGACTGATAGTCAGGCACTTTCTCCTAATTTCAGCTGTGAATTCAGAGAAACTGCTGACCTTTCCAGATGGCGATCACAGGATCAGTGCAAATGGCAAGCAGCTGCGCAGCCCCCTATGACTGGGGCCATTGTCCTCCCCAGATTACTAATTTTTTTATTTTAACAACTTCGCCAGCACCAAAAAAAACCCAATCATACAGTTCCCCCTCTGCTGCACAAAGAAACCCCTTGTTGCTTCCGTGGTGAGGGAAAATGTATCTGTTGCTCACAGATTACGGTAGCAGAATTGCTGCTTCAAATCACTTCTCTGTTTAGATGCATTTCAAAGTGGTTACCAGAGATTGGGAATCTTTTCCATTTGTCTTTTTGCGGAGAGGAGGTATTTCTGCTAAAATTGTTCTTAAAATGTGAGAACTTGGAGGGAATTATGAAGCTTCTTGGATAACCTTCTCAAAAATGGTTCATGTTAAACAAAATCTATTGTGCAAAAATGAAAATTACTGATAGGAGAAGGCAGATGGGATTTTTTTACTTTCTTAGCACTGTTAGATATATGGGGAAAAATCCTGCAGCCAGCAGAACTTTTCAATTGATTAATAGTGAAGCGTGGTTGTTTGATAAAGTATTAACTACTGCCTCTGAGCCATGAAGAGTTTCTCTGTGTTAAAAAATAGCTTGAAAGTTGAGTGCAAACAATGAGTTGCATCCTTAGAAACTGGCAATTTTAAAATTTATTTACAAGAAGCATTATAGTACTGAGTCTTGGCTAGAGACTAACTGAATGAAACCAATTATTTGCATTTAATTTTCTGTATCTCTGTGTTTTGAGATAACCTTTGAGTACGTGAAGCAGCCAATCTCTTTCTCACATGGAAATTGCAGCGTCGGCTGCTATTTTAGGCAGTTACTGTGTTTAATTTCTGCCTGTTCTAGATTCTGAACGCTCAGTAGTTTAGACAGCAGTGAAGCTGTTAAATATCTCGGAGAGGTTCTCCTGTGCCCCGTGCACCGACGTGTGCTGGAAGAAGGAACAAGTGTTTGCAGTCGTGCTGTTTTTCTTGGCTAATGAGTGGGGGAACCTGCAGTACATTTTTTTTTTTTTTTTTTTTTAAGTGTTTGGCAGATTATAGAGCTAATCCACTTATTTGCAATGGAAAGCCGGGGCGCATGGTAGAGATCAGCAGAGCAGGTGGGACATTCCAGCACTTGCTAATGCTGAGACAGAACAGGCCTGTGCAATCCGAGGAGGCCTCTGCATTACTGATCTTGACCCTTTCACTGCTGGCAAAAGGGACCGTCCACCAAAGTGTCTCCTGTCTATTGTTTAATTATGTAGCGTAAGGAAATCTTCAGTCTGGGAGTCTTTCTTTGGGTCAGCTTGCATGGTCTCCAGCTGCACTGTGTTGCAGGAGGTGGCCATAGGTCTGCAAGGCAGCACGTTTTGGTCCGTGCCTTTTCCCTGGCTACAGGCGTCCGGGCTTCAGCGTCAGAGCTGGAAATAGCCCGAGATGTGATCCGGGGGCAGATGGGAGACTCCGCCGAGATCTGGGGGCCAGCTGGATATCCTGGTTCTGCACAGGGCGAATAGCTCGCGGTGGCTTCAGGCAAGGCCTGTGCTGTCCTTGTGCTTCAGTAAGTCCAGCTGGAGTTCCTGGCTGCAAATTAATTGCTGTCTGCTCAGAGATGTCTTGGCTTAATAATTTCTAGGAAGGAAATAGGATATGCTCAAGCAGACATCCACCCTGCTGTGCAGAACCTCGATGGTTTATAGAAAACCCTTCCTCTTGAGTTGTGCTTCCTATATGGTACTTGTATATACCCAGTGTAAGCAGCAAGAAAAACAAACAAAAAGCTTCTTCAAAGAGCGTGTGTTGGCACTGGTGCTTCTATAAATAACGAGGCAGTCTGGAGCGGAGCAAAGATGAGTGGCTGAATCTTTACTGAATATAAAAAGAATGCTAATTTACCTTTTTTTTATGGGTTATAGTGAAAATGAAGTAGAGCATGGTGTAAGCAAAAGAGCTACCGCTGTTGCTATGGCATCTAAGAATTTATATGCTGTCTACTTTTAAGACGTTATATGTCACTGAAGTAAATGAGCGTTAACATAAACTATATTTTTGTGTGTGGGTAGAAACTTCTTCGGTAAGCTAAGAAGCTGCAGTAATGTCTGAGATGTTTTGCATACGGTAGTTGCAACTTTTCAGAGGAATATGAAAGCTGCTATTTAAATCTGTCCTGATAAAAGAACCGAGCTCTTTCCTTCACTCTGACATTAATGGATATTGAGTATGTAGGATTAAGGTCTTAAAGTGCAGGTAGAAATCATTAATTATGGACGTCATTTGGCAGGTTAAGAGAAGGAAAACTTGTCCTAGGTGAATGAATACTCTAGTTTCTCCTCCTCCATTTATCACCTTGCACTTACTGCAGCCAGAGGTTAGAGAAGGGACATGGTGTCACCCCCATGGCAGGAATGGGGGACGTCCTGCAGGCTGCAGCTTATTGCTGCACGGGCTCTGGCTGAGGAAACATCATCCCCTGGTGTGGTCTGTGCATTGCAGCCGCGTGGTGACACAGAGCATTGCGCGCTGCTGCAAGTGGTGGTGCGTTAAAACCAACTCCATTGCGGCCTTCTACCAGTCCCTAATCGTCGATGATTAAACTGTCAGGGCTCTCTCCAAGCAGAGGAGCTGCCCACCTGCAGCCCGAGCTGGTTGCTGTCTCCACATTGCATGCAGTTCCGTGACAATGGGATGATGTTCCCAGAAAAATAAACGTCGTGCTCAGAATACTGTCCTCATCACGTGCTCCTTGGTCTGGTGCTCTCTTTTGAGGCACTTACTGCATTGGTGCATTTGTTTGTGCAGCAAGTGGCATAAGTTTGGCAGAAGCTTGGGGACTATTTAGACCTTTCGTGTGCATACTGTACTTGGTTTTCCAGCAGTTTAAAAGCTTGTTAACAAATGTTTTCTTCTCTAGGGATGGATGAATGAAATTTATAATTATGATCCAGAAACGTACCACGCTACTTTGACTCACTCTGTCTACGTGCGTCTTGAAGGAAGCACCTTAAGACTTTCAAAACCCAATAAAAATATTTCTAGAAGGGCTATTTTCAATGAGCCGAAGCCTGAAGTCACATATGTGAGCCAGAAAATATATGAACTTACAGAGAGCAAGGTGAGATTTTACTTATGTCTATTATTCTAATAAGGAAAATTTTGAATCTTTAAGAGGTTTTTTTATTATTATTATTCTAGTTTCATGTGCTATGATTATGTAAACAAAATTGTTTCCATGATTAAGTCTCAAAAGATTGTGCTGTGGAGGAGGATTGAGAGGATTTAAAAAAACAAAAAAACTACATATTTACCCAATAATGGAAAAACATGATTTTCCTCAGATGACTCAGTGCAGACACGTGGAAGTTTTAGAGTGTCGTTCCTAATACATTACCTTATAGCATGGCTGCTTGTTCTGAAGCCTACATGAACATGCACAGTTCTTGGTGATTCTGTCCCAAGGCAGTTCAGACAACCTCTGCATTTCACTGTTGGAGTGGGGGCACACACTGCACATGAGAGCAAAAGAGGAGAGCGAGGTGTGTGGGACAGGCAGCACTCCCCATCATACCCACAGTCTGGGGAAGGAGAAGAGGGTCTTCGGTACCTGGAAGAGCACGTCAAAGATAGTGCAGGAACAGCTTCCCTGAGTGTTCCTGACTCCCACCAGTCTGTGGGGAGTTGCAGTGTGAAGTTGATTCTATTTGCAATACATTAATATTTTCTAATTAAGAGTGATTTTTTTTTTAATGCACTATCAATAGAGGACCTTTGTAGTGCAGATGTGGGAGGAAAGTTTCAGTTGACTGTGAGAGTTAAGGCAGAAGGACAAAGAAGACAGTGAGGAAAACCTGCCTTCATTTCTCTGAATTGCTGTGGGGAAGGAGCTTACCGTCCCCTCTGCTTTCCTTTAAAGGAAGATGATAAACAGAAAGCTGAGGTACAAACTTAAGAGATTTCTGCCTTTTACAAATTTTCCTGTATTGGAGGCAGGAAAGCTATCATATGCTGCAAGAGCACTTGACTGACTATAGTTCCCTATGGTGTCTTAGAAAATTTTCTGGTACTTTTTTGTTTCCTCTCCAAAACAACTTGCGAAAGTGCTGGTGCTGTGCATATGGTCAGCAAATGGTGGCTGTTCTTCAAGGTATTTGCCCAGTGTTTTTGGAAAACAGTGGTAGGTTCAGCCCTGAAATTGGATGTTGTATCTCTTACCATTCTTCTCATCACCTAAATTGTCTCAGTTCTCTCTGAATATACTGAACTGGAATGTAATTATCAGCAAGTCACTTCTCTTCCTTGATTCTTGAACAATTGTATGACCTGACTGCTTCAAACAGTCTATTTATGTAGTTGGCATGAAAAGTAATGAGTTTTTAAACTCAGTTTTTCAATACTATCCTAGTGATCAAAGAAATAAGATTCTTTTTTTGTTTTGTTTTGGTTTGTTTTTTTTGTTTTCTTTCTGGGTAGCTGTGAGAATAAATAAAAACTGAGTTTCTAACATACATGACTGCAGAAATTTAAGCTACTTGAATAGTAGCTTGTTTAAATTCCTCAATCTATGACTGGCTCCTTATTTTTTGGATTTATGAAACCAAAGACCTAGTGTCTGCAGGTTTGATGTCAACGAGCTTCAAGTTAAGTTTTTTAAACCTGGTGAATCCAGCTTAGGATCAAAAGATAAATGAATATAGAAAACTGGAAGTTTTAATTGAAAAGTAGGTTAATTTAACCCTTTCCTCTATCCTTCAGATTTCCCTGGTTCCCAAGAGTCTGGCAAGAAAACGAATTTGGAATAAGAAGTACCCAATTTGCATTGAACTAGCTAGACAGGATGACTTCATGGCTAAGGCCCAGACGGATAAGGAGAATGCAGAAGAAAAGTTAGCTGCAGAAAAGGCAGACTCGAATAATGAAGAAGCCAAGAAAATTCAGGATGGGACAAAATCCAGTAGTCACAAGGATCAAGTACTTTACCTCTTTGGAAGGACTGGTAGGGAGAAGGAGGAATGGTTCAGGAGATTCCTTCTGGCATCCAGGCTGAAGTCTGAAGCAAAGAAGCCATCCAAGCCAGGTATTCAGTGTTTTGTACTCTGGTAATAAAGTGTCTATTAAAATAAATAAACCATGTTTTCCTGATGGTGGTTAAAACAACTGTGGAGCTGTACTCATCGTAAGAGCCTTGTGGTACCAAGGGAGCCTTCCTGCTTATCTTGGCTCCTCAACCCCCCATTCTTTCTTTGGAGGTCACGTGTGCCCCCTGCTTTCTTTTACCAGCTCTTGGTGGTAAAACTTGCTTAACTATGTGGAAGAGCAGTTATTTTCCTAACCCGGCGTAAAAGTGGCCCTACCAAAATAAAAGCAGTTACATAGGATTATCTTTAAAGTGTCACTAGATAAAGCTAACCTAGTCCGTCAATAACTCACTGCTGTCAAATCCTGTCAACCCTCTGTCCTGAGCTGGTCTTCATCCAGCCTTGTGTCTGATTTGCCAGACCAGGTGAGCTCACTAACCTAGCAAAATACTCAGCTGTTCTAGTGATAGTTGTTGGACACTATTTTATAAGACCACATGATTTTTAAATGACTGTAATAATTCCTGTAACTTTCGTAAGGATGACTTGTTCTTTTTTCTTCTATGGAAATCAGTGCTGTTGGAACTGATGTCAACATTTGCAGTATTAGACTCTTATTCCCATCTCTCCCACTCTGTCCTTCCTTCTGCTTGAATTTCTTTTTAAAATAAATCAAGAGATTTTGCATGAGTTAATGTTACAAAAAACACAGTATTTAAATACAAAAATCTTATCCTAATACACTTTTAAATCAGAAAACACATGTCAGATAGTCATGGATCAGATGTTTGAAAAATTAATTTTAAACCATCCTTTGGTGTTATTTTAAATCTCCTGGTTCATGAGTGTATGACTCATGCTCTTCTTTCCTTATCTGTTCTCTGAGGAGCTTATAAAAATTTGTTAACATCATTATTTCTGGAACATAACTTCTTGAAATGCAAATGCAAAATTAATGGATAATTAAAATTCTAATAATTAAAGCTTTTTGACAGTCTTTTAAACCTCACAGTCTATAATTGAACTTAAAAAAACACAGTTACAGGTATATTCTAATTATCTGTTCTTACTTTAGACATTCACCTGTACAGTATTTGGGAATTCTGTCATATGTTGTATTTGTGAGAGTGTCCACATGTAAATGTGCTACTGGTCAGCTGAGTTTGTTTTCCAGTCACATCCTACCGAATACTGAATCATGTCAAATGTTGCCCGGCTTGTTTAAGACTACTTCAACATGAAAAACTGCTATAGTCTTAAATATGGGAAAACACTATTTTGGTTTATTTTCAGAATAAATTATTTATGCAAGTTAATTTGGTTCTTCTACATATTTGATGATACACATTGCTATTTGACCTCCAGATTCCTTTTCTTTTTAACAATTCTAATTTCTTTTGCTTTAGGGATCTTGCCCACACATAGCAGGACTGATAGTCAGTCTGGAGCTCTTACCCACAGCCGGAGCAGCAGCAAGGGGAGTGGAGAAGAGATCACGTCCCAACCTAAGCACAAGGATCTGGCTGTCAATGTGCGGCAGAAGATGCTTCTGGACTACAATGTTTATATGGCCAAATGCATTCCACAGGAAAAGAAAAGCCCTTCAGGTAGTCCAGTCATCAGTGCAGAGAGCAGCCCTACAGCTGTGAAAAAGGTAATACTTTCCCTCACCAAAAGATGCATCAGACGTGGTATTTTTATTTATATATATATATATATGTGTGTGTGTGTGTGTATATATATATAGTTAACTGCTACTTTAAAATAAAAAAGGGGGGGGGGGAGGATAATTTTTTTTAATGGACCCAAGTTTGGACCAAAATGTAATCATTATCCTTTGACACAGTTGTTTTTCACTGTAACATGCAAAGTGGCTGTAGATGTTCTTCACTAGGAGTAACAAGGGTGTATCCTAGAAAGCATTAGTCCCAAAAGAACTAGGAATTGCATCTTGACAGCTAAATGCTTAAGATTAAAAGAGTAAAAATGAGATCACTTCCCAGTAGTTTACTAATAATAGTACCAAGTTAATAACTTTTTTGGTGTATATTCTAAAATAGATTGGACTAAAAGCATATTTTTGAGGCCCTGGCTTGCCGAAGTGCCATTTTAGTACATAGTAGTTGGTCTTCATTTTCTGCTGCCGCTGGGGAGCTGCACGACCTAAGATTCCTGACTACATCTGAACATGTTCCCTCATCCCCATGTGTGCCTGGGATAGATCTTGTATTTTTCAGTTTTTCCATATGGATATTACATTATAAATTCTGCTTGAGAAAGTGCTTAACCTCTTCAGTTCTTTCTGCGAGGGTGATGTCCTAGCCCTGTTGCTCTGATCAGAGCCAGGACTTTGCCTTCAGTACATTCCTGTGTAGCTGTAGTTCTGACAACAAGCGGGGCAGCTTTTTCTGTGCTATCCCCACTGTTTGGCCTGACTGAGGGACAGAAATGAACTTGGCTTTTGTATAGGACTTGCTTTGGGTAAAGCCTGGCTCTAAAAGGGCTAAGGCACAGATGGCTTGGTCATACTTAATATGTATGATTTCTGTTTTATAAATGTTTTTTGAAAGAGTGGCTGATGTGTTAGTCTTGTGCAGTACATAACAGCCTAATAGTCCTGCCAATAGCAGTAAATATTTCTTTGCGTTCTTAGACTGTGGAGCTACTTGTTAAAACATTGGTGAATCTCTCTTATGGAGCCATAATATATATATATATATATATATATATATATATATCTCAAATGGAGCCATAATATAAAGTATGATCATTGGTTCATTTAAAAATTGTAAATCATGCCTTACGTCTTTGTTGTCAGACTTTGATACAGCTTCCAGAAAAGGTGCAGGAGGCCACGATAGAGCATGGGAATTAATGTGGCCCCTGGCACCCAGGAAAGGAGGCTCTAGCCCCCAACAGCCCTGAGGCAGTGGTGAATTCACTGCTGAACCTGACACGTGCCAGACGTTGTTCTATAAATACATCAGCAGTGCTGGCAGGAAACTTGTGTCACGGAAGAAGCTACCAACCCAGCAATTTCTGCCTGTGTGAGGTTGCAACCGTGGAGAGGAGTCATTGCTAAGAAATGCTCTTCAGCACTTCTAGAGCAACTGGAGCATCTACCTGATTCCTCTCATAAAGCACTGCTTTTCTGCTGGCTTCAGACTTTCTGCCTATAATAATGAAAGGATAATTCTCCTTTCATTACAGACAGTTGAACTGTTAAATATGGTGTCTTTCGTTCGTGTTGTTTTTGCTTCAAACTTCCTGGTTTGAAAGAGATCACAGTAGCATGTACACATTCCAGATTATTTCAGCTGGCTTTGCTTTTATGTCTGTAATCAGTTATGCAACATCCCGGTGTATAATGTCAGGTGTTTTGAGATGGTCTTCAATGAACTAAGAAATAATCCCCTTGAACCGCAAACAAAACCTCTAATGTAGCAGAAAGAACAATATGATTTTTTGAATCCAATATATGCACACCAGGAAGAAGTGTTTTTCCGTGTACTCTGTTTGTCTTTCTATTTGTGAACAGAGTTGAAGGATGTGAGGTTGGATGGTGTTCTCATATTTTTCTGATAAGCAAAAAGAATAGCTCAACTGTTCTTTCAGGCCGTGCTGAGAAGGGAGAAAGTCAGTGTTAGACACTACACACTTGCATGTGGATTGGGCTGGTTTGCACTCTTGGCTCACCTGCTTTTTCTCCCAGCTGTTAAAATACTTATGACTTCCTCATTTCATTGCTTGAGGTGAATCTATATCTGCATAGTATTATTCCCTCTGTGGCATGTCAGAGTGATCACCAACAAGCTCATGTCAGGCCAGCTGACATGATTTTAAAGCTGCTTTCTGTGCTGTTTACTTTTTTTATAGCCAGCCACTGAACATCCCACTGTATATGAGGCTTTTTCTAACTGTAGTTGCAGAATTTCCAAAACTGAAAAACTTGCTCTGTTTTCAGTTGCCAGATGCCCACGTAGCTGCTGAAGAAAAAGAAGAAGAAGAAGAACAGGAGGCATGGGTGAATGCTTTCATTGGAAGAATATTTTGGGATTTTTTAGGAGAAAAGTATTGGTCTGATCTAGTGTCCAAGAAGATCCAGATGAAACTCAGCAAAATAAAGGTAACTACTCTAGGGTCTTGCACTCCTTGTTCCTGACAGAGGAAAACAAATATGGGCTTTGGGATCAGAAACAGTAGGAAAAAAATCCTGCTTATTTAGATATCCAGGGCACTGTAAAAGACAAATGAGTAAATAAATGTGAATCAGATTTCCAGTTGAGCTTTGCCATCAATTTCACAGTAGGATCTCGACAACTTAGCTTTGTTGCCTCGGTTTCAAATGAATTACAGCTGAATTAACTATTTGTGTCTGCCAAGTTCCTATGTGAAAAGTGGAAGTATTGCTGTATTTACTTAGGAATAAATAGAACTGCTTATAAAGTATTAAACTTTCCTGACATATATCTCTAGAGCTAGTGCTACAGACTTGCAGTGTTTCTGGCTTCCCCAAACGCCCATTAGAAATGTGAATAGAAACTAAATGCAGATGGAGAACTTGCACAAAATGAAGTCTGCTTTCAGAAGTGTTAGATTGCCTTTAAGGAGGAGAAGGTGAGGGTGTTTGTAAACCTTATATAATACACGCTGCCTGCAGAAGAGGTCGATGGGAGTGACAGTAGATGCAACAGCTGTCTGATGGGTGAAAGGATATAATTGTGTATCTACTGCATAAGTTCAAAGGATGGAGGAGAAATGATGCTTTTGGATGACTTCAGGGTCTTCCCTTTGCATTCTGTAACCTTCTCAGCAGCAGCAGTTAATCACAGGGTGTCCAGTGCCTGATGTTTGGGGAGGAGTTCACCTCTTCCTAAGGGCAAAGAAAGAAATACTCTTGCTGACAAGCTCTGAAATTTAGCTGCCACCACCAGCTGTGAGATAGTGTTGCTTGTGCTTTGGGGAAATGAGCAGTAACCTAATTCTGTGCTGGCTATTTCCACAGTCATGACAGCAGGATATTCAAACATCTCATTGGAAACATTTCAATGGAAAGATAGGGAATGAGGGATGGATGTATTTTGATAGATTAGTGCCCTATCTGTTCACAGCAGATAAGTATTTCTAGTTCAGAGAAGTTCTACAACAAATACCAGCACAGAAATGCAGTGACTTTTATAAAACTAGAATTATAATTCAGATTTTAAGGCTAATGTGCCATGATAGAATTTACCAAAAATAAAGATAGCTAAGATTTTGATGTAACTACCACTATAAAATATACGACTGAACTTCAAAAACAAAGTCTTTAGTTTTTATTCACAGCAAAATAGGATTTATACTTTGTTATTCAGCCATTTATGTGCTTTAATAAAAAAAACTATACCAGTGATCTCAGTCAGAGTCAGTGGCAGGCTCTGAACTGAAGTGTAGATTAAAAACATTTTCACTTCAAGTTCAGTTCATAAATCTCTCCCTTAAAATATTACTTTGAAACTGACAGATGTGCAATTCTAGAATATGAAGAAGTTGACATAATCATATTGGTATTCTTTTACTGGTAATGTTTCAACTCAATCCATTTTTAAAATCTAATGTTCTTCCAATCTTAGGAAACAATAAGGTTTAGTTTCATAACATGGATTTTTTTTTTTATGTTCTTTTCTTTAGCTGCCATACTTCATGAATGAACTAACTCTAACTGAACTTGATATGGGGATAGCAGTGCCGAAGATCCTTCAAGCCTTCAAACCTTCTGTTGATCACCAAGGTAAAATAATTTCCTTTTCAATTTTTGCCAGAAAATGCCTTCATAACATGTAGAGCAGAATTTTAATTTGTTGCGTTTGTTGTACTTGAGGAAGCACATTCTTCATAAGAGCTCTTAAAAGCTCATTTTAAGGAGATGCTAAATGTTCTCTGTTTTCAATGACAGTCACATCAGGCTTGATATAATCATAGTTTTATAGAAACTATAGAAGTTAAAGAAATATGGCTGCCTTTCCACTTGAAATATGTAAGCAGTTACAACAGAAATGCACATAAACTAAATGCACATACGACACAGGAGCAGATGCATGCCAGCATCTGTCATGCACTGCAGAGAGCAATGCAGGTCTCATCAAGGGAGAACTGGTTCTGCACCATAGCAGACAAGATTTCACACGCTTCAGGAGGAGTCGTCCTGCTCTGCAACCTGTGATTCAGAAAAATACAATCCTAACAAACCAGAAAGCAAAAATTGCTTTGAAAAGAAACTTTGAAATACAAAGTGATTCTGTAATTCTCAGTATCAAATATAAATTTATTTAATGCTAATGACTTTCTTGCTGATAACTGAATGAAAACACTGGTTTGCTTTTTCTTCTGTTCTTTGTCTTGCATTTTTATTAGAGCAGTATTTGAGGTTATTCTTATTACTTAAGTACTTTCACAATAGACTATCTGTATCAGTCTACTGAAGAATAAGACTCTCTGACTTCTCGCATCCCTTTATTTACTTACCATATTGCAGTGTCAGGCTGGAAAATGTCGTCAATCTGCAAGAGAATTACTTTGCTCATGGTGGAGAAGTTTCTAATTGGTCTAAGGGGAAGAACTCCCTTGGAGGATCTGTGGTGATGCAGCTGTGGCTTGCTTGGCAAACAGCTTTGATTTAAACTTGCTTTTCTAACTTATAGATGAAGATACCAAAACAAGGTCATTTCCAGGTTAATTAACATGTGAACTGTCAGTGAGTCAATATGAATTTAATACAATAGTTAGTGTGCTGAAGAGTAATAGAAAGGCCCTAAATTACAGAGGAGCAAAGGGCCAAAACTTCAGCAAGTATCTCAGTAGTGTGTTAGTAGCATAGGACATAGAGCGGTTGGTTGAAGTCAGAATAGGGAACTAGGTTGTTTGTTGCTGATCTTTTCACCAATTTGCTTGTAACTTTTTAAAGTCGGTTATTTACTTGATATCAGTAATTCATGCTTAGAATATTGTAATTTCTCATATGTATTACTGGCTTAAATAACTCTTTTAATGAATGAATTTAAGTGCTTTGCTTACATTACAATTTTGCAGTTTTAGCTTACACTAAACAAATCATAAGGGCATCAGTCTTCCCTAGCTCTCCTGTGCATAATGTGTGCGTAGCTGGTTTCCCTTTGCATTGTGCCGTGTTGCAGGAATATTGAACTAAAACAGGTAAACATTTCCATCTGCTGTAGGAGCAATGTCTTAGGTACTGACCATAAATGCTACTGAGAAGAGCCCTACAGTAGGTGCATACAGGGGTGAATTTCTCCCTGCAGTTTTCTTTAAGGTTATTTTTTTATGGAGAGAGAGGTTATCTGAGTCAAACAGATTTAAATGCTTTTTGAATTCCTTTGTTCCTGTTCTAATGATTTCAGTTATAACTGAGGACTGCAGGTCTAAGTCACGAGATGGGATTTATGGGATTTAGGAGATCGCTGGATGTTTGCTTCCCTTCTTAATTACTGACAATACCCGTAGGAAGTTAACTCCTTCAGGTCCTTGTCCAGATGAACTGTGACATTTATGGGAGATTTTGTAATCCTTGTCATTTGACAACGTGAATGAAATCACGTGTAAACTCTTAGTATCTGAGTGTTTCTTAGGAACTTGCAGTAAATGTTGATTCATAATTTATTTTGCAGTTGTTCTTAAAAGAATGTGTATAAATAAGGATATCATGATTCCACAGTTTTATTTTCAAATGAATGACTTGCTAGTAAATTGGCCTATGAAGTACTCCCACCTAAAAGAAAATAATCTTAACAGAAAAAAACTCCAGGCTAATATTGAGAATTAAAGCTTTTAGGGTTTTTCTTAGAACCTATTTGAGACCATTATTATGAAGCAGGGAAATGTGGCCAGTTACTGGATGTGAAGGACTTCTGTACTTTTTTTCATCCTGCAAACATACATGCTTTTCTACCAGTGCTTGATTAAAAGAGGGCTAGAAAAAGGAGAGAGAGAATTTATATGGCTATAAGTAAATATGATAACAGACAATATTTACAAAAAAAATCCAGTTTCTGTTGATACGGTTCTATTTGGGTGACAACATATGCTCTAGTATTTACTGTTCTTCTGTCAAGGCTAGAGAACCAGATATCTGAACAAATTGTGCCATCTGCCTGGCTCTTCCCCCTTCCTCCTCCCCTATTCCCCCCTGCTAGAAAAAGTGTATGAGCATTTCCTGGCCAGAAAGAATATCCTCTCTTGGTAATCTGGTTTTAATGTTTTTTCCTTTACTTAATTTGATCTATGGTTAAAATAGCACTGAAGTTTGAAGCATGCTGACTCATTGGTCCTGTAGAAGGTCTGCGGAGCCGCTTTCTGAGGATCTTAGTACTACTTCATTATTGGAGGGAGGGGGGAAATGTAAGCCTGTGTTTGAGTTCTTGTGTTTTGGTTGATAGAGCATTAAAGCCTGCATGATGGAAAATAATAAAATATATATTTTTTTTATTAAAAAAATGTGTTAGTAAAAAAGCAGCTTCCTTCAGTCCTGCTCCCAATATATCAGCTGTCTTGATTCAAGTTTCTTAAGCAGTTATGGTGTTTACGAATCTTGATTTTTTTTTTTTTTAATAGTATTAAAATTAAAGTGATCATCACTTATTTATTGTTAATTCTAGGACTTTGGATTGATTTGGAAATGTCCTACAATGGGTCTTTTCTAATGACCCTGGAGACCAAAATGAACCTGACCAAACTGGGTAAAGAGCCTCTTGGTGAAGCACTGAAAGTTGGAGAGATCGGCAAAGAAGGGTAAGATATTGCATTGGTACAGTCAAATAAGTGTTTTTATACTGGGCAAAGCTAAAATTTCCATGTGCATATGTAGCTCTGCCTCTGCCATTCCATACGCTTATATCTACATGTTAATTTTCCTGTTAATTTGTTGGGGGTGTTAGCTTTGGTACTACAAGCACTGGGTGTCATATACCCTAATGTGACTTCATTGACATGCAAATCCATTCCTACTGGAGAGAATTTCAGCCATTCTCTCTGTGAATGTATCTGTGCTAACCCATCAAGGTATGCTTGAATGGCAAGGTTATTATTGAATATAATGCACTGAATGTAATATTTTTCCAAAAGTAATTTATGGGAAGATTTTTTTACACTGTTGATTCATAACTCGCTTTTAAATAATTACGGAATGTAAATAGGCTATAATTGTTATGCAGAGACTTTCTTAATAGCTTTGTTGCATCATGGGAATAATCACTTCCATTCTTCAGACTCCAGTTTTTCTCCTATTCCACTTCTGTTTAGATGCTGTGTCTAAATGAAATCTCATAGATAAATTAGACAGTACACAGTGCACATACTGTAACTTACCTAATCTGCATTTGTGCTCTTTCCCATTCATTTTTTATAATGTTGTGTGTATTTTATCAGTCTGTGGATTTGTACTAACCTGCTGAGCAGTATTTGTCAATTATCTGCCCCAGTACCTGTCATGGGCTGACTCTTGTTTGTGCTGTATAAAACCCTTTAGTGCTTTTTGTTTCACTACGTATCAGAAAAGCAAGTGATCCTTGTGGGCAGCTTGTAAAGGCCAACCTCACGTACCTGTGCAGTTGCCGTCGCAAACCTCCCTAGGGCTTTGCGACCTTAACCTTGGGCAGAACTGTCCCAACATCCTCAAGGCCAAGAGCATCCCTAAATCGAACATGTTCTGTGTTAGTCATTCTGCAGTCAGGGCTGACATTAAGTAATGATGAGGGTCCTAGAATTGTGCTCCAAAGCAGCTGTTTTCCCTTCCGGCTACAGAAAGCAGAATGTCAAAATAGCTACTGAGAAATCTGCAATCCCTGAACAGCGGGTGGCCCCGGATTTAGTGTATATCCACTGCCAACAAATAAGAAAATATTCTCTGATTTTTTTGCCTAGATATGAATGAAGTGTGGACTTTAAGCATTAAAATACTGGATAATTTTCATGCTTGTGTCATAGCTCTGACTAATTATTTTGAGATATTTTAAAGTAATTCTTATAACAGCACTGCATTAGAAAGCAGTTGTGAAAAGGAAATAGATGCAGATGATCTGATGGACTGCTGGAATTTTTGGTGTTTTAAAATCTGTAGCCTAGATTCTGTTCTCATTGACACTGATTGAAATGTGTATTTCTGAATTTGCATCAATATTGCACTGGTAGCTGTGATCCTGAGTATTAAAGAAGCTTTTTCAAAACAAATCCCTTTAATCTTGTCCACCAAAAAATACAGGGATACAGAAAGAAAAATCTCTTCAGATGGAATTCTTATTTCTTTCTTCCCCCATCCCTACAGTTTCCTTTGGGTGTTTTTATATTTTTCCAGTGCAAGATGAATCTCAAAAATGATTAGTGAACAAATCGATTTCATATTTAAAAAATCAGTTTGATTTCTAGTTCAGCAATAAGCCTCCAGCAAAACAAATGTTAATGCCTGTAACTAGGCAACCAATTACTTGAAAGTACAACCAATAACTGAAACCTCGCTGCTCCCTGCACATGGCTCTTGTTTCCTCAGTGCTCGGGGCTGGGTGTCATATGTCAGTTTTCACCAAAAGAGCAGCCTAATATTGTAGTTTGCTTGAGGTTCTTATTGTTGTTATTATTTTTTTTTTCTTGAACACAATAGATTTGCAGAAAAGTTTGATTCACAAACACACTCTGTTCAGTTTAGTGGCTTTTCCAATTATCAATTGTCGATTGCGATGACAAATATGGAGCTCTTCTGCATGCGCTTGAGTCCATAATCACATTCTCTTTGCAAACCGTGCAGATACTCTTCACTGGTGTCTTACAAGAATTAAAAATCATACAGTAGATGTTAATTGCTTATGCTCATTTCTACCATTTAGAGCATAACCGACTCTTAAGATATGATAAACCCAAACTCATTTCTTATAGCTAGAAGAAATCTCCCTCATCCAGAAAGGAGAGGGTGGGGGAAACAACCCTGCTTTTTAAATACACTCATATATTGTCAATATAAAGCGAGCTGGTTGGTTCAATACTGCAGTGTGTTTTATCATTCCTGCTATATTACTTAAAATAGAACTGAATTACTAGCTTACTATATTGCTTAAAATAGAACTGACGTGTGCTGGAATACAGTTTGATTATTGTCTGTCCTGTCTGCTCTCGCAGGAAAGTGCAAAGAAACTAGAGGGAGAGAACAATTTAATAGCTGATTTTATAAAATAAAATCAGCAGCAGGTCTCAACATAGCAGAGATCAGGCAGACACAAGCAAGCTAACCCAAAGTTAGCAGTGTGATTTCTTACCCCATCCACCCTTTCTGCCTGTATTGTACTATGTAAAAACAAACTGACAAATGGCAATTCATAAAATATTGTGCAATGAGCTCAGGAACAATGCTGCAGCTCCAGAGTGTTTTTCTTCCAGTGTTTGTGTCATATAAACCATCTATTGTATGCTGAGATCCAGTCAAATCTCACTAAAGCTTATTTATTGTTGCTTTGTTTAATGGAAGGAGATCTGGTGCTCTCAGCCAGGAGATACAAGCTTGTGGGGTCACTTCACAGGGTCCCGTTACTTAGGCAAAACTGTGGTTTTGGAAGAAAGTGGCACTCTGGCCTTAAAATGCACTGACTGCTTCACACGGCGTGCTGTGACACACAGGAAAGTGAAGTGAGGCTACACACAGATAGAAAACGTGTAGTTCGAATCTGACCTAAAAATATGAACTTTTCTCTGCTAGAAAAATTAGCTCCAGCCCTGCTATTTGGGCCAGTGACGTGAATTTTTGTCCCTACCTCCCTTCCTTGAGAAGGTCGATCTGGCTGAAGTGCTGTTGTGCTCTTCTGCAGTTACAAAATCTGTCTCTGCAGAGGAGGACGAGGCTTATAAGTCTCTAAATTCATAGCTCGAACAGCAAATTCTTCAGCGTAAAGAGGTCGTGGGCGATCCCTTGTTCAGACGGTTAGGAAGGAGCGCTGTGCATTGGCGACTTGTACTTCAACTGTCCTTTTAAATTAGGGCTTCACACAGCAGCTGAGAATTTGTTCAATGTACAGAGTAGCAGACAGCAGCCTCAGCTCAGCCCATGCCCTGTGTGAGGTTGGTAAATGCTTCAAATCTCCAGGAACACCATAAACTGTGTTTTGGGTGAGCAGTGCAGGACTGGAGGCCTGGCTGGAGTCCCCATGGCCCAAGCTTGTGCAACTGTTTCACTGTATTGCGTTAGGTGCAGATCTGTTGATACTGAAGTGCATTCCCTGTTTCCTTCCCTAATTTTAAGTTACTGAAAAGATTTGAATGCTTTTCTCTGTTTATGCACGTTTTTTTTTCCTAAAGCTGAAGTCTAAGAATTAGTTGCTACCATGTAATATGTTGAATTCTCTTTGAGAGCAGCCCTTGTTTGGTTTTATTCTTGTTATTTCACTTTTCCCTTCCTCTCCCCATGATACCATTTGTCTTATTTTATCTGGAGTTCTCAGCAAAAAAAAAAAAAAAAAAAAAAAAAAATACATCACTGTGTGAGAGGATGTTCAGTATGTCTTCTGTTTACTGTCTAAGATTAAGAGCTTATAAAAAGGGAGGGGACATCTCAGAATCTCAAGTAGAAATATGTGTAGTGGCAGCCAAAGAGCTGTGCATGGTGAATAGCTGTGTAAGAATGCTGCATTTGACCTGGAAATTGCATTCTTTTAGTTTCAGGCCAAGGGTGTATTGTCTTGCAGACAGCGATGAGGAATCCTCCAGTGCTGGGTCTTCAGAAGAGGATGATGCTCCTGAGCTGGCAGGAGAGAAGCAGCAGACTCCAGGAGCAGAAGGGTAAGGTATTTATGTCATTCTCACCCCACTCCTTTTTCGTTTCCAAATATGCTGGTATAAATGATATTCGGGTCCACTTCTGTAATGTTCATTGCGATATAGGGTGCTCTCAAAATGTGAGTGTATTTGAGCAAAGAAGACAGTAAAAGAAGAGACTTGCTTCCCCAGCATGTCTTGGTAGCAAAACCAAGAACAGAATCTTGTATGTGGGTGTGAAATGCAGTGTTTAGCCTGCTTTTCTGCTGTTCCTAATGCTAAAGGATACCAGAATTAGACCAAATACAAGAGACTGCAGGATGACATGAAGATTTCTGACCTTGTCTTTGGACTAGTAAACCACCCTGTTTGGATACATGTACTGATCCTACTGATCCCCTGTTTCCAGTGCATTCTTTTCTTTAAGGAAATGTCAGACATCTATTATTCAAGCCTGGCTTTCTTGCCTAGTGTTGTTTTTTCTCTTGAAAGCTTTTGAGCGTCTGGGCTGTGTAACACTGCCCTCTGTTGCTGCAGCAGGAGAATTCCTAAGGAAATTTCCTAAAAGTCAGTTTTGCCACGTCATTCCCTATTTTTGGCTGCTGTTCCCTGACATTTTTTTCTTTTTTTTTTTTGAATGGCTGATTGAGATTATAATGTGCCGTAGCTGATTTATAGGAAGTCTGAAATCTGTCAGACAACCACAACATTTCCTATTTCTGTTCATGTCTTAGTGATTTTTACAGTGAATATACCTAAAGGCCCCATGATATATTCAAAATGTTCCAGGGATCTTCCTTGGAGTTTTGTTCTTAAAACTATCTGATGAATTTTTGGAATTATTTCAATAGATTTACTTCATATCTTTTAAAAATATATAAATCATATAAATAATTCTTTATTAAGGGGACAAAGAGAGCAGAAAGAATTTTTAAGTAAAATACTGCCTTGTACCTTACAAAAACCTGCATTGCTACAATAGAACCTCATAAGAGAGTAATTATTTTGTTTGGGTAAAGATACAGCCATCGTAAATCCAAAAGTTGAAATTAATGTACCCATTCTATACCAGCTAAGGAGTTTGTTGTCTTTTCTGGCTGCTAAACAGAATGGTCTCTAAAAAACTTTGACAATTTTTTGCAAGGTAGCAAAATATCATTTCTTTTGCAAGGCCATCTCTCCTATATTTCATCCAAAGCCACAATCAGACATGTGTAGCATGAGAAAATACCAAATATGCTATTCCTATAGGGTATATTCCGTAAATGTGATAAATTTAAAAGCTGGGGCACCATCTGACAGGGTTACCAGGAAAAATGGCCTCTCTTTTGGCTGGCATAGTTCCCCGTTTCTGGAATGTCATTCTGCTCACTACCAAAATCACCTTCCTCCTCTTTTCCAACAACTTCCCACTCGCTGTAAGTGCAGGAATACCCTAAACCAAAATGAAGATCTTCTTATTGGACATGGTGTTAAATAGATTGGACGTGATGGTTGGGCCTTCTGTGCTGAAGATAATGTGCATATGTCTTAACGTATCTGTCTCTTGACAGTTTTCTTTGAACTGTAATAGACAAGTTGGCACTTCTCATGCCAGCTTACTGTTAAATCATGCAAATCTACTTGTGATTAAAAAAAAAAAAAAAAAAAAAAAAAAAAAGAAAAAGAAAGAAGAAAAGATGACTTCCAGTGCCATCTGTGAAGGAGGAATGCTCAGACTGCCAGACACTTGTGGCTTGCAGTGCTGCTGTGTGCAGGCATTGGTAGATCCTGCTCGGATATTGCAATACTCATCTGTGCTTAGTTTACAGAACTCAAAACTCTATGTTTACAGAGTTCGTAAACTCTCATGATTTGATAGGAAGGCCTTGCGAGACTTAACACACAGTAGATTTAAGAAAATTTCCTTAATATATTTTATCTTGTTTTCTAACAACAGGTATGTCGGAGGACATCGGACAAGTAAGATCATGAGGATAGTGGATAAAATAACTAAGTCAAAATACTTTCAAAAAGCAACAGAGACTGAGTTTATTAAGAAGAAAATTGAAGAAGTCTCCAATACCCCCTTGCTGCTAACAGTGGAAGTTCAGGAGTGCCGAGGAACACTAGCAATTAACATTCCACCTCCACCTACAGACAGAGTATGGTAAGAGGATCCTGCTGCCCCAGCGCGGAGTGTTTCACCTGTGTGCTGGGGAATTGAAACCCAGGAAGAGGGGAAAATGCAATTGAAATGGGCTTTGGAAGAGGTGCAACGTGAGCTGGTTATACATTAGGCAGGAACACTGAAGGCCCTGCTTGGTTGGGGTGTTTGTACTAAAGCCTTTCCTGTGCGCTCTCCCAAGGTACGGCTTTCGGAGACCTCCCTACCTGGAGCTAAAAGCTCGGCCAAAGCTTGGCGAGAGAGAGGTGACTCTGGTCCATGTAACTGACTGGATAGAGAAGAAACTGGAACAAGAGTTTCAGGTATGTTTCTTTGGGAACATTTTCATTTAGTTAATGATTGTTTTGGTTTAGAGTCTCTTTTTGTTTGGTTGGTTTCAAGTCTGCTGTTTCATTCAGGACTACTGAATGAAACTCTGGGGGAGAATCATTTGTTTGGAAATCTGCTGTGGTTAACTGAGAAAACTGAAGGTTTAGAGTGACAGATGAAGTGTAACTTTATTTAATTCCATCTTTTTCACAGAAAATCTTTGTCATGCCAAACATGGATGATGTTTATATTCCTCTAATGCACTCAGCCATGGATCCCCGCTCTTCTACGTGCCCTCCTAAAGATCTGACCACGGAGGACCCTGATCAACCATGACATGTGAAGACTCTTGCGGTTTACAGTATTACAAAATTTATTCTCATGGTTTTATAAACTGTGCTCTAGTTCTCATCCTTAACTTGTGCCACTTCTTTTTTTTTTTTTCCCTCTGCCCCCAGGCCCAAGAACTGCCTATAACCATGATCATACCTTTGTGCTCACTTGCCTGGTTATAGTTCCTATGTCCTTCAGCTAGATGAAGTTTCATTCCATTTAGCAGTTGATTTATTTCGCTGCTGTCAGGATTTTAACTTGGAACTGATCTATTCTTTGGGGGAGGAAAAAATCTAACTGTAATAGATCAAGGAGCTTGATGATACACCTTTTGTTCAGCTAATATTTTCATGCTACATTAATGTGCATTATAGCCTTGAAAGGTTGTTTGGCAGCAAAGGAACTGTATGCCAAATGGAAAAAATCCTAAGTAAGGAGTGAATTTATAAAACTGGAAGAATATTGTTTCTTTCTCAGGCAGTTGGAGGTGTAGAATGAACTGTTTTATGTTCTTTCACTTCTGCAGTGAATAGCTTGTGTCAAGCGATCGAAATATAAGATGCTTTCAGGAGAAAAGAATGTAAATTGGATATATAGGTAATATTGTGATTCAGTGTGGTATATACATATTGCTTTTTTCATATGGAACTTGTGCTTTTTTTGGGGAAGCAAGTAGCCATAAAACACACACACAACGATCAGTGAAGGTGGGGACTGTCACTTTTGTGACTGAGGAGATGCAAGTTGGCAAAGCCATGAGACCAAACTATAGCAAGCCGCCTTATAGTGAGGTACAATCACCACGGCCCATGATTAATTCTGAATGTTTAAAGACATGAGCACACATGTAAAATGTCTAATACTGCACATGACCAGAAGTACTTAGTTACCCTACTGTGTATAGAGCCTCTTGCTACAATGAAACACACCGAGTTTCTTTTTTTTATATATATATATATGTAGGAGAGTCGTTTGCTGTGAGTCTCTTCCATTGCACTGTGTTTACATGCAAAGCATGGGACCAAACTCTCATCTGTTACAGCCGTACAACTGCACTGACTTCAAATCACTTGATGTTTGTGAAAATAGAGCTGTAACTGAAAGACTTTGACCCCTATGCGTTGGTTTCTTGGCGTTTGTGAAATAGGAATTCAAGCATTTGCAGTTGTTCAAGCTGATCATAAGCTGGTTGTGATATAATTAAAAGACTGTTTCTGCTAATTAATGGCCAAAACTAAAGGGGGAGGAGGAAACTGCCTTTTATTTCTCTCTGGTATGATGATTCAAGAGTAAATGTATGCATTAAATTGAAGATTTGAACACTACATATCCACTATTTAACATGTGTGACATTTTTCTGATACTCAGTGTTGCCAACTGTTCATGGATGTCAGAAAACATTTTAGTTTACAGAGAAGGTGAGTTTTGACTCTCCTTTTATAACATAATTTGCTTTTTCTTTTTAAAAGTAATTTTTTAAGAACTCTTTTGTATGTTGTGTTGTCACATTTGATGTAAATCAAAATTTCCATGTGTAACGATGATTTACCATCTCTAAATGAAGCTATTATATTGAAGGTTTTTTAAACAGCACCTTGCCTGAAACATAAAAGAAAACTAGCATTTAATATATTTAAAATTAATTCTATATTTGAACACCTATTTTGGTTACCTTTAATTGAAATTAGTAGGTTATATTTGTTACCTGAACTCCTCCTTGACCATTCCAGGCTGTGTATATTCTGGATTTTGCTCTGATTATGTAGGCATTATTTGCCTTTCATGAAGTCTGCATGTCTTGTACGCAGGTCTTTTATATGATTTAATTTCTATGTGCAATAACTAAAGTCAACGGACTAGATGCACTAATGTGTAAACAGATTTAGACTATTACACAAGATTGTCATATTGCACTTCATAAACTGTGGGTAACTACAATCTGCTTGCTTTGTTTTATTAAATAAATTTATCCCCTGTGAAATAATTACTCAGACTTATTTCTATATAATGCTTGGTCTCTGTCTTCTGCAAGTTATTTCTAAAGCTTCTCAAGATTAGTTTAGTGTCAGGGAGGTTGATCAGATCTGCTTCCTTTTGTCGTAGCAGATGGTTATGGTCCCTAATTTTAGGGATAGCAGATTCCAAAACTCGGCCCAGTTCTCTAAGTGGGATAAAGCTCTTTGAGCTAAAGCTTAAGCATGAACATAAACTCAAGCTATACTTGAGTGTGTTAAAGGACATTTCGGTTTTGCGTAAGATACTCCCCTCCCACTGCTTTTCCCTCAACACCTGAGTGGAAACCAGATAGTTCCACTCAGGATCAGCTCATTATCAAGGCCTGGGCCTTCACTTCTTACTTGTAAATCCCTCCCACAGCAAGGAGGAGGCCGGGGCCTAGGCTGCTTTAAGTCACCCGGCCCCGTGCTGGGCAGCAATGAATCATTCAGTCTCACAACCCCCTTCTACCTCAGTATACCCCAGCCTCCACCTCCAAGCCGCTTCCCCCCGAGCTGGGCCCGGGCCCCGGGTGCCATTTTGCGCGGTGAGGGGGCGGTTCGGGCCGAGCTGTAACTTGCTTTTAAAAGCGCCGCCCGGGCGGTTCCGGGCGGCCCCAGTTATGAACAAGCGCTTCGCTCTGGCACTGCAGCTTGGCCAGCGGCGCCGCGGCTCGGGCGCCCCGCCGGGTCAAAGGCAGTGCGGAGGGGCGGGGAGAGGCGCGCAAGAAGCAGCCGCACACGCTTGCGGGTCGCACACAGCTTTATTGGGGAGTCCGCGCCGCCGGTCGCCTCACGGCCTGCAAGACACGGTGGGAAGGGGAGGGTTAGAGAGGCCGCTGGCTGCAGCCGCCTCGCGGACCGGAGCGGCCCGGGAGCTCAGAGGTAGTTTTACTTCATGCGTGTCAGAAGTCTAACACGTGTCAAAGACATCAGCGCTGCCGGCCCGGCCCGCCCGCCACCGCGCCCGCCGCCCGCGCTCACCTCCACCTTCCCGCTGAGAGAAAGAAGTAGCACCGCCCCCTCCTTCCCCTTTATACTGCCTCGCGTCCCGGCCTGTCCAATAGGAGGACGATGCTGGGGGCACGTGGTGCTGCTGGGCGGGGCTAGGCGGGCCGCGCTGGGTGGGAGGGAGGCACGCGCCGCCTGAGGAGAAGGGCGCGACATGGCGGTCGCGCTGTGGCGCAGCGCTGCCAGTCGGTCTGTCCTGGCTTTAGTCGCCTTTTTTAGTAATATTTTAGTAATAACGGTGTTATTTTTATTTTATTTTTATTTTAGTAGTGATGTTACTTTGTTAGTAGGTACTACTTAGTGTTAAAAACGTGAAAGTTTCTGGCCCTTCTTAGGCCAAGCAGCAAATGGTGTCCGATGTCCTGAGGAGAGGTGTCCCGCGAGGGCAGGTAACACCCGTTTCCTCACCCGAAGGCCCTGGAGATGCTTCCATCACCACCTTTTGGATCTCTCACTAGGTCCCTGTGAGGGATTTTTTATTTTTTAAGAGCTCTGTGGTTTTGGTGAGGACATATGCAGAGCTTGTGCTATTGACTGAGTTCTCTCTTAGCGGAATGTAGCACAAACCTCAGCATACAGTCAATCAAGTCTTACGCACAGAGGTAATAATGCCTAAGTGCCAGCCAGCCAATATTCAAATCTAAACAGGGAGCTCCATTTAACGTGTTTAACCATTCCCTCTCATTCCCTGAGGAAGGTGCAGGCTGCTTAGAAGAGAAATGCTGCCATCTCTTGGTACGTGCGGTGTCCAGAAACGCTCCCTATCGCCGCGCTGGGGCTGGAAGCAGCAGTAGCGGCTGCTGTATCCTCGCTCGAGGCCCTAGATCTTACAAAATGTGCGTGTGCTTCTTGCACGGCCACGGTAGTTGCATGACGCTTTGTACGCAGCTGTGAGAACTTTCTGGACAAGTGCGTGTGGTGGATACGCGAGCACGTTCATTGCGTGTGTTATTGTGATCTGCTTTATTTTCTGAAATGATGTAGATCTTAAAATCCAAGACCACCATAACTAAATCATCTGACAGTTTTGGCGAACTGATATCTCGGTGTGGTTTCTAGGCATGTGAGGTTTTCGGTATTCAAATTCACTGGTTAGTTCATAATTATGTCTGCTGCCCTTTTAATAGAAGGCACACTTATTAAAGAGGGAGCTGCCAGAGTGGGTCTGTTATTTACATATTACAAACTCAGGACATGGTGTGCTTTGCAGCTCCATTAAGGATATTGGTATTGAATAGCAAACAGTGTGTAGCAAGGACAAAGTAGCTTTGTTATATAATTAGGCACCTGAAAGCCAGGCCTTTGCCAAGCAGGTTAGATCTGCTCTTTTTTCCAAACTTGCTCCAGTATTTCTCTGCCTGTTTTTATGTGTTTGGAGACACTTGGACCTGGTTTATGGTTCAAGGAAGTGCTTTTTTTTTTTTTTTTTTTTTTTTTTTTTTTTTTGATTTTAATTAAAACATAGCTAGGTACAACAGGGTCACGGTGACTTTGCCAGAATGGGAGCTGTGCCAAAACAATGTCCCTACCTGCTTTAAAAGTGATAGGGAAATTATACTGGGTGGTGAGGGGAGGCAGGTTAAGTGGAGAGAGGCCACTTATGAAGCCTGGATTTGCCCAGGGGGGTGGTTTTGTGGATTTTTTTTTCTTGCTTTTTTTTTTTTTTTTTTTTTTTTTTTATTTAAAAAAAAAAA